>JAMPIV010014778.1:167500-587500 GCA_024509875.1 Oreohelix idahoensis
TTTATACTCAAGGGCTTTTACCCTCAGCTGTTTGAGTGTGAAGATTAGGTCTTGAGTAAAATGGCACTGAGTATCACATATGACTGCATAGTTTTCCATAAAATTAAATATTAATGAGTTTTTTTCTTTCAGATAATTAAGTATGTGAGAATAAAATAAGACTCCCACTTTATGCAGATTGTTCAATTGTAGCAGTATATAAACACGTGAAATATCTTAAAATGTTTTTTTTACCATACCATATGTTTCATGTTTTAACAAGACTGTTTTGATAATAATAATGAGATATATCCTGTTCTTTTGTTGGCTGCTTTTATTTTTAAAAAGTTTGTTATGCTGATGTGAGTTAAGAAATGTAGAGTGTCTTACAGCAGCGTGGCACATCATGAACTGATTTCTCATAATATGTGTTTATATCAGTAGAGACCAGCCAAGATAGTAAAGTGGTGAAGAATGACTGAAGGAGAGCAAAAGTTCACAAGGTTAGTTAATTTGCGTTTTATCCTTTTGTGGTTCTCACAGGTCTCTAAGGAGAAAAGGCATATTGTAAGATGCCGCTAGGTTTTTTCTGTGCCTGGGGCTGGCAAGCTCATTATACCGGATGATTGAAAAGTCACTTCCTGTTTTTAAATTTTTATATCCTCACTTGTATCCACTAAATAAATTTAAAACAAATGTCAAAACAGTGAACAATAACTGTCATTTGACAAATAAGTTTGTAATTTTTTTTTTTGTGATTCCCAGAAACAAAATCAAATCTAAAATTACCATTAAACTGACGTTACTAGAGACAGTAACAAATTGCTGCCTGGTGAAATGAAGTGTTGATCAAACTGGCTGGGCATTGACATGTAATTTTAATATGATGTGACATTAGAGGTAATAAAATGGCAGTTGTCTTTATTGTTATCAGGGTTTGTAGCAGCCTTGAAAACCAGAGGCTAGAATGACCAGGAAATACTTCAAAGCCTTGAAATTTGAAGAAAAGGGTCAAAAACCTTGAATTTACCGCATTAGACCTGGAAAAAACTAACTGAAAATCTGGTGCTTGAACTTTTTGGTTATAATTGAGTAAATAATGAAGGAAACCTGAGTCCTGTGAACAGTAAATAAATAAATAAAGGTAATTAACATGTTACACGTTGGACATAACGGATGACACCAGACAACAGGAAAGAAAATATAAGTAAGCCTATCACTTATATTTTCTTTTTTGTTGTCTGGTATCATCCTTCTCATCGTGTTAGGTGATTGGAATGCTAAAATAGGGCCAGATGCATACGGTCAGTGGGCTGGCACAGTGGGGAAATTTGGGACAGGAGAAACCAACGATCGAGGACTAAGGCTATTAGAATTTGCCAGCAACTATAAACTAACCCTTGCAAATACACTGTTTCCTCATAAGTTATCAAGAAGAACAACGTGGCATGCCCCACAAACTGAGATACATGGCCAAATTGATTTTATTCTTGTATCCAAAAGATTCAAGTCCAGTATTAATAAAGCCAAGACTAGGACTTTTCCTGGCGCCGACATTGGTAGTGATCATGACATGGTATTGATGACGCTCAAGCTTAAACTAAAAAAGAACTATAATCAAAACAGATGTTCTCAGTTAAGATTCAATTTAGACAAACTGAAAGATCCAGAAATCGCGGGAATCTTTGAGGCAACTGTTGGAGGAAAATTCACAGCTCTCAACTTTTTGGAGGATGATATCAACTCAATCACAGAGAACATGAAAGACGTGCTCATTGAATCAGCAACAGAAATACTTGGTAAAAGAAAGAAAATAAATAAACCATGGGTTACAGATGACATTCTGAAGTTATGTGATACACGGCGGGAAATGAAAAAGGTTAAGAAAGAGGTTCCTGAAGCAGCATGGCAATACAGTGTGGTGAATAAAAATATTAGAAAGAAAATGAAACAGGCCAAAGAAAAATGGGTAGCTGATCAATGTGAGTCCATTAATAAGGGGCTAATAAAAGGTAACAGTAAGGCAGCTTTTGACACATTAAGAAGACTATCAAAACCCCAACAGCCCAGGGTAACTGTCATAGAAGATAGCAATGGGGCTCTGCTCAGTGAAAAAACAGCTGTAATGAGAAGGTGGACAGAATATTGTAAAGAATTATAAAACTGTAAACTCGACACTGACTATAGCATATTAAACAACATTAAGTGCGAAAACAGGGAACTCTGAAATGCAGCAATACTACGGGAAGAAGTGGAAGAGGCTATATGTTCGATGAAAGGAGGGAAGTCACCGGGTATGGATAATATCCCAGCAGAGCTCTTAAAATATGGAGGACCAGATATAGTAAAAATCATGACAACAATTTGCCAGAAAATATGGAGTTAAAAAAAATGGCCAAAAGAGTGGACGCAGTCATTAGTAATATACCGCTTCCAAAGAAAGGAAATCTAAAAATGTGCAAGAACTATAGAACCATTAGCCTTATTAGTCATCCAAGTAAGGTGATGTTAAGAATACTTTTGAACAGAATAAAACAGAAATCAGAAGAAATCTTGTCCGAGGAACAGGCTGGCTTTAGACCAAAAAGAAGTACCTCAGAACAAATCTTCAATATTAGATTACTGATTGAAAAACATCTCCAGCATCAACACGATTTATACCATAACTTCATCGATTTCACAAAAGCCTTCGATCGAGTCTGGCATGAAGGCTTGTGGCAAATAATGAGAAAATTCAATTTTGATACCAACCAACATCATAGATATCATTGAAGCACTATACAAGGACGCAAGCAGTGCTGTTTTTGCATGCAATGACATTGGAGAATTTTTCAAAACAACTGTAGGAGTTCACCAGGGATGTATCCTGTCCCCAGTGCTCTTTAATATATATCTAGAACATATTATGCAGGAGGCTCTCTACAATTATAAAACAACCATATCGATTGGAGGCCGACCTCTTTGCAATCTACGTTTTGCTGATGATATCGATCTGATAGCTGGAACAGAATCAGAACTTCAAGACCTTACCTCTAGACTGGAGAAAGTAACAAGAACGTATGGGATGGAAATTAAAATAGAAAAGAGCAAGATATTGGTGAATAGCCATAAGAAACATGTTCCGACCAACATTACGTTAAATGGGCAAACGTTAGAAGAAGTTAACACCTTTAAATATCTCGGGTCCACTATATGTAGTGATGGAAGATCAATTAAAGAAATCAAGACAAGACTTGAGATGGCCTCAGCTGCCATGACAAGGTTGAATGTGATCTGAAAAAAGTAACATCAGTTTTCCTGTGAAGATCAAATTATACAAATCACTTGTATTATCTATTCTCTTGTATGGGTGTGAGGGCTGGACACTCACTGCAGATACGGAGCGAAGGATTCAGGCTTTCGAGCATAAATGTTATAGAAGAATTTTGCGCATTTGCTATAAAGAGCACAAAACAAATGTCTATGTTAGAGAGAAGATAAACACCTATGCAGGGTACGCATTGCTGAGGACAGAGAGCAGTGGAGGACCCTGTCTGCTGATGCTTCCACCATGGCACCCCTACGACCCATGACGGGTTACGGGTTGAGATGAGATGATGATCATCCTTTATGTCCAATGAATGCCTGTTAATTACCTTATTTATTTATTTATTATTGAGTACTGTAGTTTATTTGCTTTTTGCACTAAACCTCTTACCCTGCTTTTCTGTGAGTTTTCGTTAAAGGTTTGATCTCGCTATTTACTATCAGTAGTTTGACAAAATGCTAGATCGACATAAACTGAGACTTCTCAAAAACATAAGAAAAAGGTTTCAGTTTGATTATCATGCCTAGTTGTTAGTTTCAGGACACTTAGTGGCATTTTTCATTAGGCACTATCAGTTGCTGTAGTTGCTCTTAATCTATTTCCTGGCTTTTTCTGGAGTTTTCTTTAAGATTTAAACGCATATTTTACAATCAAGAAAGATCAGTGTAAATTGAGATTTCTATAAAAACATAAGAAAAAGATTTGAGTTTGGGAATCATGCCTGGTTGTCAGTTTCAGGATAAATGGTTAATAATGCCAAATTATAAAGATTGGAAATTTCTCAAAAATTACACAAAAACTGATAACCTCAAGCAAAAATGGAGAGAAGCTAAAATATTAGTAATACAGCTGCTAGAACTGGTGATATAACAGTGGCAGTAATAAGGGCATGCAAAATAAATAGGAGCAACGTGATTATTAAATTTACTTAATACAACATGGAAAGAAAGAGCTCTACTTGAAGATACTCTTAATACCTTAACTCTTACAATCCGGCAAGCCCCGTGAAGTGGCGCGGGTTTAGTACCAATTTTACGGCTCGCCCCGTGAAGTGGCGCGCGACGGTAACGATAGCTAAACTAGCGCGTAAAAATGCGGTTTTAGCTCCCGTATAGTAAGAGTTAAGGTCTTTTATATTTAGACCTGCACCCTTATATAACCGAGGCAAAATTTTATTTAAAAAAAAAAAAAAATTACTTGAAGATTGCAGAAAGCTGCTGTTATGCAAGGAAAAAAGGTTAAAAACAAGTCCACTTCCCTTCTTAGTATACTGGAAAAATTTGTGTGAAAATGATGTAACAACAAATAAGACCAACTGAAGAACAAATGTGTCTCCCAGCATAGTTTTTATTCATTAGGGAAGAGTGTGAATAGATGCAATATTCACACAAAGACAGCTTGAATTAAAAAAAAACACTGAATATTGATAAGAACCTAATGCTACCTTTAAGAAGAAATAGTGCTATCCCCAGGACATGTGGAACAAAGTGCACCCCATAGTAAGAGAGTGGCACTAATGCTCAGAAAGTGCAGATGGCACCGACAGACTGATAGAATGGGAAGCAATGGGACTGAGACTAAAATCAGCGACATTCAAATCTTTATAAATGAAAATAAAGATGAACATCATGCAATGTTATGCATCAGCTAATGACATATCACAGACAACAAGAGAAGTATAGTCATTTCTATCTTGAGGGGTGACCTAAATGCAAAAGATAATAGAGGCTTTGATGAGATTTATGGAAAAACACGGTCTTGGGGAAAACAAATGAAAACAGAAATGCTGATGGGCTTCTGCACCTCAAATTAACCTTGCTAAAACAGTAAGCATATATCCCCATAAAAGAATACACAAGCAATATGGATATATATGAAACCACAGGACAGAATATAAGTGACCATATAATAAACAAGAAATTTAGTTTGTCATTACATGATGTAAAATATGTAGGATAAAGGAGACATGGGAAGACTGATGGATGGCACAGGACAGGAAGGCCTGGTGTGCATCAGACTTACATGCATCTATGAATAAATAAATATATCACTTTTTTTCACACCTCAAAACATGGGACACCCCTACAGCTGGCCATCATGCAGAAAACCCACACCCAAGAATTTAGCGATTGGTTTTGTACAGGGTAATTGAATAGTAACTTCCTATTTTTAAATTGTTATTTCTTCACTCCTATCAAACTTATAATAATAATAGCCCCTTCAGTCATAACTGACTATGGGAATGCGCCCCTGAGGTGACAGCCCTCAGCTGCTTATATTCCTGGTGTTCTTTTCAACGTTTTCTCCTCTCTTCTGCTTTTTATGTGAGCTTCTTTTCGCCCAATCTGAGGTGGCGCCACAGATAGCATCGACACTTGGTGCAATCGGCAGCTTCATCCTCCCAAGTTTCTGGATTTATGTCCAGTGCCCTCATGTCTCTCTTACACACATCTTTGAATCTCAGCTGCGGTCGCCCAACTGTTCTTTTGCCATCTGCCAGTTGTCCGTAGAAGATATCTTTTGGGATGCGACCATCTTCCATGAGGCGGTCATGGCCAAGCCAGCATAGTCTGCGCTGTCTAAGCATTGTATGCATGCTTTGAAGGCCAGCTCGTGACAACACCTCAACATTTGTCATTTTTTCTTTCCACGAAATGTTGAGGATGTGGCGTAGATACCATAGATGGAAGGTATTGAGCCTTCTTTCTTGCTTAGCATAGGTTGTCCACATCTCGCTGCCATACAGAAATGTGCTGGTGACGCAGGCATTATATACTGCAGCTTTAGTCTTCATTGTGAGTTTGGAGTTTCCCCAAACACGCGATGTGAGGCGGGCAAAGGTAGCTGCAGCTTTGCCAATGCGGCTGTCAATTTCTGTGTCCAGAGAGAGTTTGTCATTGATGGTAGACCCCAGGTATGTGAAGTGGTGCACAACTGCCAACTCATAGTTATCGATAGTGTTAACTGGTGCAGCACCCACATCCTGACTCAGCACATTTGTTTTCTTTAGACTTATTGTCAGGCTCATTACAGGAGCCATGAAAACTACACCAATAACAGAGATGCAGAAGGTTGCTGGATTACAGACATTGTCCCATAGAAGAGACACAAAAACCATGATCCAGATGGAAAAGTACAACAGTGTGCCAATGCACCCAATGAAGGCAAGACTAGATGATCTGGCATTGGGACGTCTAAAGCGTAGCAGCTTTGTGCATCGGGGGAAAAGACTTATAAGACAGCATCAAGAAGACCTATCCATGAAGACAACACCACTGAAGCCCACCCTGTACCATGGGAGCAGGCCAGCAGTGCCCTCCGGGTTAATACATCAGTCGGTGGTCTCACAAGTGGATGTGAGTATAGTGATCTGCAAAAACGAACTGCTACATTGAGTGTGATCCGGGAAAGCTGTCCCGATCAATCATGGATACATGCCTATACAGATGGATCAGCAACTAATGCTGTTAGGAATGGAGGTGCCGGTATCTTTGTCTCATATCCTGACAACCACTATGAGACTAGGCACATTCCCACTGGTAAATTCTGTTCCAACTGTACAGCTGGGGTTCAAGCTCTAGAGCAAGCTGCAGATGTGATTTATAGCGCCAACTCTGACTGCCACCAGGTAGTCATCCTCACAGATGCACTGTCTGTCCTGCAAGCTCTCAAGGGTGGTAAACTCCCGCATCTGAGAGGTGAACTAAACAAGGTAGCTGCCAAAAAGAGAACCATACTTCAGTGGGTACCATCTCATTGTGGTGTACCCGGAAATGAAAAGGCAGATAAACTTGCTAAAAAGGGAGGAGAATGTGAACAAGAAGATAATGAAGTCACATACTTTGAGAAAAAGAGAGCTATCCAGACTATCAGAAGAGAACAGAACCAACCCAAAGACGACTATCACACTCTCGACCGGCAGGGACAGATAACTATTTTTCGACTCAGGACAGGGCATAACAAACTGAATAAACACATGCACAAGCTACGATTGTCTGCTTCACCACTGTGCACATGTGGATTAAACGAACAAACTGCTGAGCATGTTCTACAGGACTGTCCTCTGTATGACCAGTTAAGAAAGATATACTGGCCCAATGACTCAACACTAAACTCAAAGCTATATGGAGTTAAAGAGGAACTTCAGACAACAGTCGAATTCATCATGAGAACTCGTCTGACGGTGTAATCATCAAAGATGCGATCGCAAGAAGAAGAAGAAGAAGAAGACTTATTGTCAGGCCAAAGTCCTTGCATGCTTGGGTGAAGCGATTCATCAAGCTCTGAAGCACCTGTTGGCTTTGAGTGACGACTGCAGCATCATCAGCGAATAACAAGTCTCTTTTAGTGATTTTTGTTTTTGCCTTCAGCCTTGCGAGATTGAACAGACGGCCATCTGACCTAGTGTGAAGGCCTATTCCTTCAGTTGCACCTCTGAATGCATGTTTCAAGAGTAAGGCAAAGAAGATTCCGAAGAGGGTTGGAGCCATAACACAGCCTTGTTTAACGCCACTGCGTATGTTAAAGGGCTGTGATAGGCTTCCAGCATATTGGACTGTTCCCTACATGGAATGACTTTATCATTTCCAGCAATTTAGCAGGGCAGCTTATTTTCAGGAGGATTCTGAAGAGTCCATCCCTAATAACCAAGTCAAATGCCTTTGTGAGGTCTATAAAGGCAATATATAAAGGCCTTTTCTGCTATCTTGATTTTTCCTGAAGCAGTCGGAGAGAAAAGATCATGTCTGTTGTTGACCTACCAGCTCGGAATCCACACTGTGACTCTGGATATATGCGCTCAGCTAACTTGTGTAGTCGCATTAAGATGACTGGCAAAAACTTTGTCAACGATACTAAGAAGAGAGATGCCTCTGTAGTTATTGCAATCACTTCTGTCTCCTTTATTTTGATACAGTGTTACAATCTTGGCATCGCGCGTGTCTTGAGGAATAGTTGTCTCTTCCCAGCACTGGCAAAGCACCCTACGCAGGGGATTGTCACGAAGTGGATTTACGTTTATAGAGTTTGCCTGAATGAAAGCAAGACCCTAGTATGAGAAAGTCTGAGAAGATAGAATTTAGATTAAAAATGACATGCCTGTGGACAGATGAGACTACTGGCTCAAGGGCTAGAACCAGGATTTGACTCTCCCCTTGCCGCTTCGTGACTTCAGAAAAGCTATAGATTCACCCCCCTCTAACTACCTTTAAACACAAGGAGATAAGGTGTATAAAACGACCACAGACACCACTATACAGACCACATATAGGTATAGTATAGAGTGGAAGCTGATCCAGTATATAGTATATATATATATATTTATTTACACACAAAAATCATTAAATTTCATCATACATCAATCAATTAAATAGCGTGCACTGTTGCACGGCCTGAAAAACAAAGTAACAATTAAATTAGATAGACACTAGAAAAACCCCAATCACATTCACTCTTTCTGTCACCCTGCTGGGGAACAATAAAATGGTTAGTGATTTAAACAAATCTAATTTGGTGGGGCTGTCAACTTTAGCCTCCACTCTCTAACACTAATAAGATTTCTACTGTTGCCGTCCTGTTGCCTCTTCCTCAAAGAACGTCTACACAGCTTCCAACTTGGTAGGCGATATGCGCCGCTAACTAACACCACTGGAAATGCTAGAATAATAGACTTGGCTTACAACGATGGCTCAGTGTCTATCCGTCAAATGGATAATGAACAGACCCTACTGGTCCTGTCTATTTTCTCCCTCCTTCTCTCTCTCTCTCTCTCTCTCTTGGTCTCAGTGTCTCTCTAACACTCGACGACTGATGATGCGGCGTCTCCGTTACGCTCTTCTCTCGTTACTTTCAGGACCCAGGTATTGTAACCCTATCACCTGCTCCTGAATTTGGTGATGATGATGATGGTCGGGTATCAAGCATGAGGTACTTGATTACCTGTCGAAAACTTCTCTGCTGCTGAATAGCTTCTATAACTTTCCACTTTTAACCCTATCCAGATTTAGAGGAATACACAGCCTTGATTTCTGGCTGTATACAATTACACCAGTCCCCAGGCCACGTGCCGTTGCTGGAGATTATAATAGCGCTGAGCTCTGGGTTTTTATGATAAATAAACCCCGTTCCCGCTAAAGCATGGGCACTTCACTGCAAGAGACCGTAGGTTATTTTTCTTTTGCTTCTGACGATAACTCGAGTCCTCTGACCCCTGAGATATGTCCTTTTGCCGTGGATAATTTGTATTGGCAAATTATGCTCCCCCACTGTTTGCCGTGACCCGCTGAAATTAAAAGAAAATGCGTCTAATGTACACCAACTCCAACATAACGCATCTCTAACACATATAGCTCCCATAATCTTTACAACTCCCCTACTCAATACCTCACTCGCTGTGTACAACAAATCCATAAATAATTTCTATCCACGTGTCACTTCAATCTTACTCCTTCTACTCCCCCTCTCTCGTTCTGCACAAAACGATACATAAATTATTTCTACCCATGTGTCTCTCTATCTCACTCTCCTTCTACTCCTCCCTTCCCTCAACTTAAATCTGCCAGGTAAGTAAACAAAGCCCCCAGACACTGTCTGACGGGTTACGTGGCTGTTACGCATGGCTAACCACGTGTCCAAACATTTCAACTAGGGAAATCCTTTGTCCGAAATTCCGTGGCCTCCTTTTCCTATTACACATTGAGGTTTCCTGGCTTACTCCAAAATTAAATTAAATCTCGCTATAGGAAAGAATTATGCACACTTTACATTTACATCATTTTTCAAAGAAAGTAATGGATGGCACTACGTTTAAAACTTTAAGTTAATGTCCCCGACGAACTTTACTTACAGCGAATTTCTCAAAGAACCATCTAATAAGTAAAACAATAATAAAATTCCTACATACCAATTACCGCTGTTTTTCCCCACAGTGGAGACGATAAATGCGTAGAAGCACGACAGGCAATTATTTTCTTCATAGAGAAATATCCCCTCAAAACGATTCTATATATATATACACAGGGAACCACTCCTGTTGATCCCCTACGCATCTGCTAAGTTATCCACTCGGGCCAATGGAAACGCTAGAAAAATAAAAATACTGCGACCTACGCCAATCAGATTTGACAACAGCGTGAAGACCGCGTGTCCAAAAATGGACACGTTACGTGACGTTTCTGACGCGTCATACAGGCGTGCACGAAAATAGCGATTTTCTTAAACAACGAAAATCTACGTGATCGCGGAAAATCAGAAAAAAGTAAAACTGGTGGGAGTAAGAAATAAACCTACCGTCATAAAAAGAACCCATTTAATTACCTACACAACAATACCAAATACGATATATATTCAAATGAGAAGAAACATATCAAACACATATAGTTACAAAGTGAAGACGAATGGTGAAAACTCAAAATAGAAGAACAGAATTGGGCCTGTTGAAAGACAGAATTACAGTGCAGCATCACATAAGTCCCCCCTTTGAAGTGCGGGAATCCGTGCTAAATAACTGAAATCTCTGGGTTTCATACTGGCCCGTATCTAGATCTACATCCCGATCTAATCACTGTCATAATTAGCATTGTCATACAGGCCCCTCTCCATATCCTTGAAAATCTTTGCAAGCACTGGATTGTGAGGGTCATGCCTGGTGATTTCCTCCTGGCGACTGCAACCTGACTGGTCGCCCTTCCTCCTCCCTCTCATGTGTTTCCTTCGCCCACGAATTTTCCTGGCGGCGCGTTGTAAATAATGATTACCAAATGGTGCGGCCTCCCAGTGTTTTGAAACAGTCTGACTGGCTTGGCCAGACATCGCCGTAACAGGGCGTAACTGTTTGCGGTTGATTGAAGAACCATGCACATGTTCCTTCTTCCTCTCATCATCTACTGTGGCTGGGGTGAAACTGCTGTGGCTAATATAGCTGGTAGCCGACAATTCATTCCCCTCTGGTTTGCCTAGAGGATGTCTAGAGACTCCTTCTGTCTCTTCCCTCTCTCCTGGGGTTCTCACTGGGTTGCGCCTGACCTCAGCGACACCCAATTCCAATACTCGGCCGGATGCATATGGTTGCACTGCCTCGCCTATTGCCTCTTCGCGAGAGTCCCTTCCAGTAAGCGAGGTAGTGGTGGTGTGGGGCCCATCTCCGTTTGTAGGCAAACGGTAGCTCAGACCATGGACCTCCTCCGTTTGAGAAAAGGGCTGATCGTATGGGGCTCCAGGGCTGGTCGGAAACATATGTTCGCTCACACCGCTATCTTGTGCCCTATGAAGATGGTGCTGGTCGTGGACATAAGTCGTACCATTCTTGTCAGTATTTCCCTCCCTTGAGAGATGTAATACCATCGGGGCCTAAGTCCCGACGACAAAGAATTTAATTCCGAAATCAGAGGCATCACCACTGTGTGGCCATTAGGCTGAATACGCCTCTGTAGATAACATTCCGGCTGAGATGCAAAGAATGAACCAGAGTTGGGGCACTGTACGAAGGATGGCCACTGACCGTGCAAAGTGGAATCAATTTGTTGTTGCCCTACAAGACGCCACTAGGCGTGATGGCCACATACTGCTTTGACGGTCGGTGGTTAAGGATCGAAGAAGAAGAAGAAGATAACATTGCACTGTCTTTAGAGGCTTCCATCCTCTTCATCGCAAGACATGGGTGTTGGTTGAGCTCTCGTGGGGCTCCGTGAATTTGGGGCTCTCCCCTTTCACTTCTCTGGCCTGCAGTAGGCCCTCTTGCATTAGCAATAATCGGGGTGGTTGGGTTTCCCAAAACTATGTATGGGCTTCCCAGGATGAAATCATGTGCTGGCTGTGCCATTACAGCTGCCTTGATTGTGCCAGACACAAACTTGCATTTCACCTCAATATTGGCTATGGGCAGACGCTGTGAGGTACCTCTCCTCAAAATTCCACCAGTATCAACTATTTCTCCTGTCCACTGCCCTGGTTTCACCAAATGACGAGCGACGATACTGGGGTATGTGAGCCCGCTGTCAAACAAACAAGTAGTGGCCATTCCGTTCACCTCAGCTGGTCCACTATTAGAGAACAGCTTCTCTGACTTGACAGGTTCCCACTTATTCCCTTTAGTCACTCTCACCGGCCTTAAACAAGCTACATGATGAGCTGGGGGTTTGTTCATGCACCGAGATGTCCAGTGGGAAGTGGTTCGACAATTCCGACAATACCGGTCGTTATCTCCCCTGTTCCTAGCAGGTTCCTGAGATGTTTCCTGTTGCTGTGCTCAGTTATGCGGCTGGGGGCGCAAGTTATAACCAGAATGAGGCTCCTTGCGAGAAGGCCCTGGTTGCTGATGAGCTGGTGAAGTAGCCGGCTGCGATGATGAAGCTCCTTTGTCTGGGGCTGGCAGGTCTGGGTGTTTCCGTTTCTGTCCCAGTACTTCAGCCTGTGCTGTCTGGAACCTTTCCGCAAACAGAATAATTTGGTCCAGTTGCTGGGCACCCTGCTCTGCCAGATACCGCCTCAAGTCAGGGGACATGTTTGCCTTTATTTGCTCACACAGAACTAACTCCTCCAACCCTTCAAAAGTTTTTGCCAGTCCTGACAGTTCCCTCCACCGGGTTAAGTAATTTCTCACCCGCTCTGCAAACTGAGCAAAACTCTCTCCCTTCTCCGGCCTGCTCTCCCTGAACATGGTTTGGCATTTATGGGGGTCCACTGAAATCTTTGCAATAAAGCGTTTCGCAGTGCCTCGAAGTTGTTCTGGTCATCTATGAGCATCTTGTTGTACACTTCATACGCATGTCCTTTTAATGACTGCGATAATTTCAGACACCAAAGACTCTCATCCAACCCGTATGCCTTTGCCATCCTCTGAAATTTTTCCAAAAACACGTCAACCTTCTCATTCCCGTTAGGGAATGAGTCAAATAGGAAGTTCATGGCTGCCATCCAGTGGCCTCTGTTTCCTGAGGTGTCTGCTGCTCCTGCTCTGGGAGAATCTCCATTAGCCGAACTGCCCTCTGAAGATCTGATTTGCAGTTCCAGGGAACGCATGGCAAGTGCATGCTGTCTCTCTGCTGCCTTCTCCCTCTCCTGTGTTTCCCTCTCTGCTGCCTTCTCCTGTGCTTCCCTCTCTGCTGCCTTCTCCGGTGCTTCCAATTTCCTAAATTCCATCTCGGCCTGCCTCTCCGCTGCTTCTGCGACGGCCGCCCTTTCCTCTTTTGCTGCTTCTGCGGCGGCTGCCCTTTCTTCTTGCTGATTATGCCTATCATTTTCTCTGATCATGTAGGCCTTAGTTTCCTCCTTATCCATTCCCATATCTTGAGCTGCCTCACGCCAAGCAGCTCGTAACTTGGCCATATCCGCCATCTTACCTGTAAACTGCTGTAAGTTCACAACTACAGAAAATGACAAAAAGGAAAAAGAGAAGGACTACCTGAAAAAAATTTGTTAAGAAGCTACCAAACCCCGAAATTACCTTTCTGTTAAAGAAAAATATGTCGGCATGCCATCAATTACCTCTAAGTCGTATAAAGCTAAATTACCACCAAATCTGACTGTAACCTGTGGAAAAACTTAAAACTGGATCAGTTCTAATAGCTCAACGTCTAGTGAATATTTAAAGAAACTCTATACTCAGAAAACTTTCTATAGAAAAAGATGATCCACCGGACGATTGCCCCCACTTGTCACGAAGTGGATTTACGTTTATAGAGTTTGCCTGAATGAAAGCAAGACCCTAGTATGAGAAAGTCTGAGAAGATAGAATTTAGATTTAAAATGACATGCTTGTGGACAGATGAGACTATTGGCTCAAGGGCTAGAACCAGGATTTGACTCTCCCCTTGCCGCTTCGTGACTTCAGAAAAGCTATAGATTCACCCCCCTCTAACTACCTTTAAACACAAGGAGATAAGGTGTATAAAACGACCACAGACACCACTATACAGACCACATATAGGTATAGTATAGAGTAGAAGCTGATCCAATATATATATATATATATATATATATATATATATATATATATATATATATATATATATATATATATATATTTATTTATTTATTTATTTACACACAAAAAATCATTAAATTTCATCATACATCAATCAAATAATTAGCGTGCACTGTTGCACGGCCTGAAAACAAAATAACAATTAAATTAGATAGACATTAAAAGAAAAAAAACCCAATCACATTCACTCTTTCTGCCACCCTGCTGAGGAACAATAAAAATGGTTAGTGATTTAAACAACTCTAATCTTGTGGGACTGTCAACTTTAGTCTCCACTCTCTAGCATTAATAAGATTTCTACTGTTGCCGTCCTGTTGCCTCTTCCTAAAAGAACGTCTACACAGCTTCCAACTTGGTAGGCGATATGCGCCGCTAATTAACACCACTGGAAGTGCTAAATTAATAGACTAGGCTTACAACGATGGCTCAGTGTCTATCCTTCAAATGGATAATGACCAGACCCTACTGGTCCTGTCTATTTCCTCCTTCCTTCTCTCTCTCTCTCTTGGTCTCAGTGTCTCTCTAACACGTGACGACTGATGATGCGGCGTCTCCGTTACTCCGTTACGCTCTTCTCTCGTTACTTTCAGGACCCAGGTATTGTAACCCTATCACCTGCTCCTGAGATAGGTGATGATGATGATGGTCGGGTATCAAGCATAAGGTACTTGATTAGCTGTCGAAAACTTCTCTGCGGCTGAATAGCTTCTATAACTTTCCACTTTTAACCCTGTCCGGATTTAGAGGAATACACAGCCTTGATTTCTGGCTGTATACAATTACACCAGTCCCCAGGCCTCGTGCCATTGCTGGAGATTATAATAGCGCTTAGCTCTGGGTTTTTATGATAAATAAACCCCGTTCCTGCTAAAGCATGGGCACTTCACTGCAAGAGACCGTAGGTTATTTTTCTTTTGCTTCTGACGATAACTCGAGTCCTCTGACCCCTGAGATATGTCCTTTTGCCGTGGATAATTTGTATTGGCAAATTATGCTCCCCCACTGTTTGCCGTGACCCGCTGAAATTAAAAGAAAATGCGTCTAATGTACACCAACTCCAACAAAACGCATCTCTAACACATATAGCTCCCATAATCTTTACAACTCCCCTACTCAATACCTCACACTCGCTGTGTACAACAAATCCATAAATAATTTCTATCCACGTGTCACTTCAATCTCACTCCTTCTACTCCCCCCTCTCTCGTTCTGCACAACGATACATAAAATATTTCTACCCCATGTGCATCTCTCTATCTCACTCTCCTTCTACTCCTCCCTTCCCTCAACTTAAATCTGCCAGGTAAGTAAACAAAGCCCCCAGACACTGTCTGACGGGTTACGTGGCTGTTACGCATGGCTAACCACGTGTCCAAACATTTCAACTAGGGAAATCCTTTGTCCGAAATTCCGTGGCCTCCTTTTCCCATTACACATTGAGGTTTCCTGGCTTACTCCAAAATTAAATTAAATCTCGCTATAGGAATAGTTTTTTCAGAAATGAGGTATCTGAGGAAAGTGGTTGAAGTAACAAGAAGAGACATGGTCCGCAACCAGACGATCCGTCAAGGCCTAAAATCCCATCCGCTGCAGACCCAAATAGAACAGTCCCAACTAAGATGGTTTGGCCTTGTCTGCAGAATGGGAGAAGATCGGCTACCACGACAAGCATGGGAAACAAAGAGCCAGGGATCCAGACCTCCAGGACGACCCAGAGTCCGCTGGGAGGACAACATTAGACAATCTTTGAAGGACCGAGGACTAGAATGGAACCAGGCCAGGAAGAAGACAGCTGATAGAATGGTCTGGCGCTCTCACTCTCTTCCAAAAAACTTCTACACCTCACGGTAGAAGGGGAACGACTAAGTAAGTAAGTAAGAATAGTTTACTCCTCTAAGCAGTATAATTCACTTATAACATACGTCTTTACCCTCCAACTGCATTTCTCACATTTAAGGCATATAAAATTTACGTACACACAATCGATTTCCCAATAAAATTACATTTGTAAATACACAGGAATAAATGGTGGTATTACACAACCCTCTACAACTATGAGCACCCGTCTCTCTCATAACTCCACATGCTCTTATCTACTGCCACAATCCTAGAAAGAATTATGCACACTTTTACATTTACATCATTTTTCAAAGAAAGTAATGGATGGCACTACGTTTAAAACTTTAAGTTAATGTCCCCGACGAACTTTACTTACAGCGAATTTCTCAAAGAACCCTCTAATAAGTAAAACGATAATAAAATTCCTACAGACCAATTACCGCTGTTTTTCCCCACAGTGAAGACAATAAATGCGTAGAAGCACGGCGCGCAATTATTTTCTTCATAGAGAAAGATCCCCTCTAAAAACGATTCTATATATACACAAGGAACCACTCCTGTTGATACCCCTAAGCATCTGCTAAGTTATCCACTCGGGCCAATGGAAACGCTAGAAAAAATAAACTAACTTCGACCTACGCCAATCAGATTTTAAAACAACACGTAGACCGCGTGTCCAAAAATGGCATCACGTCCACGTGCGTTTCTGACGCGTCATACCGGCGTGCGCGAAAATAGCGATTTCCGTAAACAACGAAATTCTACGTGCTCGCGAAAAATCAGAAGAAAGTACAACTGGTGGGAGTAAGAAATAACCCTACCATCATAAAACGAACCCATTTAAATTACCTACATAAAATTACCAAATACGATATATATTCAAATGAGAAGAAACATGGCAAACACATATAGTTACAAAGTGAAGACGAATGGTGAAAACTCAAAATAGAAGAACAGAATTGGGCCTGTTGAAAGACAGAATTACAGTGCAGCATCACAGGGATGTAACAGCATGCTCTTACAGCATTTGATTAAATTGGGAGGAATCCCATCACTGCCTGGTGCTTTGCCAGAGGCCAAGCCTATCAATGACCTTGCTGAGTTCTTCCAATGTTGGTTCAGCATCCAGCTCCTACATCTTCTTCTTCTTCTTCCGTCCTTAGCCACCGACCGTCAAAGCAGTCAGTGGCCATTACGCCTAGTGGCGTCTTAGGGCAACAGCAGATAGGTTTTCTTTGCCATTGTTTCCCATCACGCCTATTGGCGTCTTTAGGGCAACGGCAAATCAATCCATCTGCTGTTGTTTCCGTAATCGAAGTGACTGGCAAACGGGTGATCAGCCCGTTCAGCTCCTACATAGTTGGCAGATATTTGACAGCATCAAGGCTGCAGGCGTGATGGTATTTTCACTACCGTAAAGCTCAGAGTAGTGCTCGACCCCACCTGTCCATCTGCTTACTCTTATCGGTTAGTTTCTCTCCGCTGATGGCTTTGAGTGGTGCCATCTTACTTTTTTGGGGACCAAGGGCTTTCTTTATTCCATCATACATTTGTCTAGTGTTGCCTGTTTGTGCTGCAGTCTGGATGATTTCGCTGAACTGGAGCCAGTAGTCATTTGCACAACGTCGAGCAGTTTGTTGAACTTTGCTTCTCGTAGCCTTCAGGATCTGTAAGGTTCTAGCACTCGGTGAACGTTTGTACTCAATCGCAGCACTGCGCTTAGCTTTAATGAACATGTGTCATTCACATCTGATGAAGCATCAAACCAGTCGTTTGACTTCGCTGTTTTTCTTACTGGGAAGTGCAGTACATGCTGTGGGCTACTGAGCACTTTCTTGAAGGTCGCAGTAAATTGAGCGATCACGACAGGTTCTGACATCTTGCTGGTATCAGTGCATGGTTTCCTTTTATGTCTGACACGAGGGAGTTTTTTGGTTGTGCTCTGATTTTGCAGCAAACCAGGGAGTGATCTGTGTCACAG
Organism: Oreohelix idahoensis; assembly: GCA_024509875.1. NCBI lineage: Eukaryota > Metazoa > Mollusca > Gastropoda > Stylommatophora > Oreohelicidae > Oreohelix > Oreohelix idahoensis. The sequence continues at coordinate 185,588 of JAMPIV010014778.1, forward strand.
TCTGCACTATGGTACGAGCGCATGGAGAGCACAGACATGAGAAGTGGCCTTCTAACGAGAATTAGATCCAGTTGGTGCCAGTGCTTGGATTGTGGGTGTCTCCATGACACCTTTTGCAGAGGTTTTGTCTGAAAGTAGGTGTTGGTCACGCAGAGGTCATGATGGACACACAACTCCAAGAGCCGTTGTCCATTTTCATTCATCTTGCCAATACCAAACCTGCCCAGACATGAAGGCCATGAAACATTATCGGCACCCACTCTAGCGTTAAAGTCACCAAGGAGAACAAGCTGTTCTTGCCTAGGTGTGCTTTTGATGACTGCTGCTAGATTCTCGTAGAACTCGTCTTTAGCTTCTGAGGCAGAGTACAGTGTAGGAGCATACACACTGACAAGGGTGATGGGACCTGCGCTAGTTTGCAGGCGGAGCGTAAACAGGCGTTCTGATCCATTCTCACCTGGTCAACCATTTTAGTTGGCGATTTTTTTTACCGCAAAACCTCCTCCGTGTTCTCTAGGTTTATTAAGGTCTTTCACTTGCCAATAAAATGTGTAGTCCTTCTCGCTCACCCTACCTGCGCCTGCCTGGCGCGTTTCCTGAAGTGCAGCTATATCCACCTGAAGTCGTTTAAGTTTGTCACTGATCAGGGCTGTCTTCCTGACATCGTTTATGTCCTGCAGGTTTCTAAATAGACCAGTCAACATAGTCCGGACGTTCTAGCATCCCAATCTGATAGTTTGTTTATTTCTTTTACTTGTTTTGTGATGATTGCTTGGTGCAAAATTTTATGTTCACAGTTCAGGTTTGACCCTAATCCCCATGCACCCAATGGGGAAAGCAGACAGTGGCGGTACAACACCTAATTAACTGGAGCTGCCAAGCTTGAAGCGGGCGGTAGCTGTCCAGTGAGATCCTAGAACCACTCCCACTGTCGGAAGTAGCCCCTGGCGCCATGCCCTACGCCAATGTGGCAAAATGCTTAAAACTGGTAACTGCTACTTCCTGTGTATTGCCGACACCTATTGGGTGAAGCTGGAGTGTCCTCTCCAGGGCGCGAGCTTGGGCACAGTTATATGGAGATCAAGCTGTTGCCTATGCAGCATGTTCCCCCTCTTCACGCTGCCGGTAGATCCAAAGGAACAGCAGTAGCCAATACAGTTTGGTACCAGCCACGTCGCAGGAGTTGCCAGAATAATGTCATTTCAACATTAGACTGCCTTAGGGACTCCAACTCCGGATTTTTCCTCATGGTTTACTCCTGAAGCCTTTCCAATAAATGGATATTCCCGCTAGGCAGCGGTGGTTTGAATTCAATTATACCTTTTCTTAGATGGGCTACCAACCAAGGATCACGAGCCCTATCTGCCCAAAGCTACTGGTTTTAAGGCACCAGTGACTCGCCTTTGCCCCTTCTCCTGTCAGTGGAAACATTTCAGTTGGGCTCAAATTGAACCACACGTGAAGGCCGGGAGCTGGGCTTGGTTGTCAGAGGCTATTTGAGACGCGTGCCATAGAAGCATTTATCTGTAGTGAAAGCTTATCCTAACTACAACTCCCAGCTATAAACAGCCTTTGGAACCTGTCAAACTTATTTATATGAAAACAAGCATCACAAATCTCTTCAAAAATTTTCAAGGGCCAAGCATATGATTTTCAAGGATATAATTTTTTATGTAAAACTTTTGGCGAGGCGCGTCCCGTTCAACCTAGTCGGTTTATATTAGGGCGCATGTCCAAATATAAAAGACCCTTAGGTCTTGTTTATTGTTTGTTTTTTCAAGGATATAAGAAAAAGGCTTTAGTATAACAATATTACAATGGAAAAAAAAAACAACTATATGCTAAACATTTAACCAAGAACATAGCTATACTGAAAACTTACTAAAGTAACAAAATACTCGTAACACTGGATTCAAAAAAGGAGCCACAATAAGAGATTTTATATTTTTCCTGACTTTCCCTTTCTTTGCCCTCGTTCATTCTTCACATTCTCTTTGGTTTCCCCACTTTTCTCTTTCCCATCGGCAGGCATTAACTAAGAAATTTAATTTTTACAATACAATTCTGGATCTGGGCCATGTTTAAAAACAAAACTAGAAGGAAGCCTACTACAATAATGTGGATTACAGTAGAGAGTACATTTATAAACAGAGTAACTCCCTGGCCTTTGTTTTATGTTTTTATAAGTTAGACGAATGCAAGTGAAGAGCAACTTTGAGTTAGGCATCAAGAGTAAAACAACTGTCATCATAGTAAGAACCACAGTTCTTAATTCTGACAAATTTAAACTTACGTATAAGCTAGGCAGATAAGAAAATCCATTTTATTACACATGTTGGTTGAAATGAATGATTTAATGCTGATGGAGTGCGCTGAAACAAGAAGCTGTTGTTTCTTCCTAGAAACACCATCATAGCTCGCTCTTATCGAGCAACTACAGCAACTGATAGTGCCTAATGAAAATTTTTTTGCTTGAGTGCTCATCCTTGCTGTTTATTTTGCTGATTGTAGCAGATAATTAATCAAACTGTTATCTTTTTTCTCAGTGCTGTAGTTGTCATTGCTTGGTGCATATATCTCTGTATGGCTGTTGTTTTTTTATCTTTACTTGCAATTGAAAAAAAAAGCTAAAGGATCCCGTTACACGCCCATTGAGGCATATTGGGAATATGGTGTTAGGCCCATATTTTCTTGACCATCGGCACACTAGGGGTGATGTGGTCAACATCACGCCGGCCGCCTTAACCTTCCCAGAGTTGCTCTGGTACTCATTTGGGGCTGGGTCGACCCAGGAGCCGTTTGCGGCCTAAAAAAATCCCACCTCATCTGGGGATCGAACCATAGACCACTGAGCTAGGAAGCCAGTGCACTATCCACTATGCTACCGTGGCTCCCACTTGCAATTGGAATACTATAATACTCTCATATGAGTAATCCTTGTTGGATACCTAGGTGTTTACCCTTCTCTAGGTGGAATGAAGCTTATTCAATGTGATGCTATCTACTCTCCTCTGACAATGCTAAAAGTTAGCGTATAGTTGTTGATAATTTCCTTTAAACTGTGACCATTATTCCTTTAATCTGATATGTCCATAATAGATATTTTATCTATCTAGCCAATTAAGTATTAAGCAATATCAAATTCACTGTCTGTATGTTGGACCTTTCACATAATCTCCAGATCTCTGGTAGCTTAGGTTGACCGTGTCATTTTTCATAAAAAGACATTTTCTGACTTTTTGGTGTAAAAAAGAGGACCTATGAATTTCAATCTTATTCATCATTATTATTGCGACGTATATTTTATAATAGAGGAGAGAGTGATTGAGTGAAGGTGTGTGGATGAATAAAAGAGTGACAGAAGAAAGGAGCAGGCGCTATTCTATGAAGAATGCTGATGTCCACTGACATGTGAAAGAACACTTCTCTCTCTCTTAATCAGGGCAGTTCCTTTTTAAGAACGTGAAAAGGGAGATTATAAGAAGAGTAAAACTTGCCTCTTAGTGAATCTGCAGAGAGATTACTGAGAAAAAGTATAGAAAATAGGCAAAGGTTTAGGCATCCTCGTCACACTTTATACCTTCCCTGACTTCTGTAATTATATTGTCATCTACAGTTACAGAGTATTTTGGCTCGTTTCCCCCAGGTAAAAGAATAAAAGACTTTATCTTATTACCAAAAATGTTGACATGCACCATAAATGTGACATGGGACATAAAGAAAATAAAGCAGATTCTGTGGTTTTTTTATTTTCTATAAATATAAATAGAATTTCTAAAAGAGATATAATCTAACAGAAAACCCAATCTATAGTGTTGGTTTTACAAATTTTTTTTTTTTTTTTTTTCCTTAACCAGCGGCACTTGAGCTTTCAGCCCTTCGGCCCAATGACATGTCATTGCGAGGCTGGGGAACCTGAGGACTTTCCTTCCAACCCGGTCAGGAGCTTCGCTCCTTCCCATCCACAGAGGGTTTATCACAGGAGCCGTTCAGGCTATTCAGTCAAATTTCCGGCCGTAAACATTTCTTCAAACGCCGACGCCCGGGTTTGAACCATGAACACCTGGTCGCCAGTACAACGCCTAAGCCATTACACCAGCGCGGCTCCCGTTTTACAAATATAAAATACAAGTGTTACTTTGAATGACCAAATGTGGCAAAAAGGAAATCTAATTGATAGTTTGGTAGCTTTTCAAATACAATAGAATTATTGCTTTGAATATGTTATTTGTTGTTTAATAAGAAAGGAATTTCGTCATGTGGACAATCGGATAGAACTGACGTATATATGCTTCTATATTGTCTACTCAGTTTTCTAATTGTGTTCATCTGCCTGGCTGTAAGGTTAGCCAAGTCTTAGTGGTATTCTTGATGTGTTGGACCAATACTGCAGGATCCTCGTGTCTTTCAGGCTCCTCTTACAGTCTCCACGTTTCGACCCTCAAAAGAGTCCAGCTGTTATGTACCAACAGTAAGGCCGTCCCACGTCAACCACGAATTTCTTCTCGAGGTGGCTTGCTTGGTCTTCTCAACTCTAGTAGTCCACTATTATGGGTGCTAGCTTTTACATATAGTATCGTTACCACTAGTCTAAGCTGTCTCTTGTGAAGGCACCTAAAGTTTATTAGGTGTTAGCAGGTGCTAAGGGCTTCAAAGCCTGTCTTCCCATTCAGGAAAGGCAACCGCCGTTTACGGTTGTTTTTAGCAAATTTCTGCTAAAATCCTCTTCACAAAGAGTTACAGTTCTCCTACCAGGCTTTCTTGGGGAATGAGTGTACCCACAGTTTTAGGATACATATATTTTAAATCTGACGCACCCAGGCTGACCAGCGTGCCCACTTTAGGAAGTGTGGGTCAGCTGTCAAACCATGCCCTGGCCTCATAAATTAACTCACCCCTCTGGCCGGTGACTTAGCGTGGGTCATAAATAATTCTGGCCAGTTCCTGGCATGGTCCGATTCAAAGACATAGAATTTCTTTGATCGCCCCAGCTTCCCGCTTGCTTCACGAGAAGGAGAGAGAGAGAGAGAAAATGGACAGAAAGAGGGACTGTGAGAGATTTAAAAAGCAGTACTGTATGAGGCTTATTGTTTTAAAAAAATGTGTTTGTTTCTCATGTGACAGCATGAATCCTTCATCAGTAATGTTCATTCATTATTTCATCTCCTTTTTTGCCCCCTACATAGCATAGAGGTGCCCCTGCAGCAATGGTTTCTGTAGCAGTATATTTTACATTTTATTTCAACTGTAATTTGTAGGTTGCTCAAGGTGATGGTAGCTTCCAACAGTCTGCTGTGGGTTTTCAAACATTAGGTAACACAGTGCAGAACCAAATGATAAGCACTGCACCATTTGTCACAAATCCTCAGGTTTGTAAATACTCAAATATTCTGCTTGTTTTCTATGAGTCCTCTAAACATGTAATTGTGGTGATGTGCTGTAAAAGTAGGTAGTGGACATTTGTGCAGTTTCACAAGCATAACACAGCCTGCGATTGCAGCTACAAGACATGCACCAGGGATGGAAAGTACAAAAAGTCATGTGTATGAATACGTTGAAATATGAGACATTTTAAATTACTGGTAGTTATTTAATGTTACGTAGAAGTCTCATTAAGTGATGATAGCAAACTCTTACCAAGCATTTCAACAGATAAACTGATCATCAGAAAGGCTTGTCTTCCCTCCTTGCATAAATTGCAGTGTTGGGTTTTCTTTTTCTTATATATTTTACACCTCAAGCCATAAGCACAGCCCTCTTCATTTTATGGTCAGATACTGATGACTGACCTGGGTGGAACGGGAAACCTATTATTTTACTTTACAAAATAGTACAACATTAGGATGTTTATCATAACTGCAGTTTGCCAAGGAATATATAGTTTATGTTTATTGTCTTTGTCGACTAATTGTGTGTACTGTATCTTTGCCATTTGATCTCAAGTTTGTGTTTTGTTCCACTACTTCTTCTTCTTCTTCTTGCGATCGCATCTTTGATGATTACACCGTCAGACGAGTTCTCATGACGAATTCGACTGCCGCCTGAAGTTCCTCTCTAACTCCATATAGCCTTGAGTCCAGTGTTGAGTCATCCGGCCAGTATATCCTTCTTAACTGGTCACACAGAGGACAGTCCTGTAGAACATGCTCAGCAGTTTGTTCGTTTAATCCACACGTGCACAGTGGTGAAGCAGACAATCGCAGCCCGTGCATGTGTCCACCCAGTTTGTCACGCCCTGTCCCGAGTCGAAAAATAGCCATCTGTCCCCGCCGGTCGAGAGCGCGACAGTCGTCTTTGGGCCGGCTCTGCTCTCTTCCGACAGTCTGGACAGCTCTCCCTCTCTCAAAGCATGTGACCCCATTATCTTCCCGTTCACACTCTCCTCCCCTCCTTGCAAGTTTATCTGCCTTTTCATTTCCGGGTACACCACAATGAGATGGTACCCACTGAAGTATGGTTCTCTTTTTGGCAGCTACCTTGTTTAGTTCATTTCTCAGATGCGGGAGCCTACCACCCTTGAGAGCCTGCAGGACAGACAGTGCATCTGTGAGGATGACTACCCGGTGGCAGTCAGAGCTGGCGTTATAAATCACATTTGCAGCCCGCTCTAGAGCTTGAACCCCAGCTGTATAGTTGGAACAGAATTTACCAGTGGGAATGTGCCTAGTCTCATAGTGGTTGTCAGGATATGAGATAAAGATACCGGCACCTCCACCCCCAACAGCACCAGCCGCCGATCCATCTGTACAGGCATGCATCCATGACCGACCGGGATAGCTCTCTTGGATCACACTCAATGCAGCAGTTCGTTTTTGCAGATCATTATACTCACATCCACTTGTGAGACCACTGACTGATGTATTAATTTGGAGGGCACTGCTGGCCTGCTCCCATGGCACAGGGTATAGGGTGGGCTTCAGTGGTGTTGTCTTCATGGATAGGTCTTCCCGATGCTGTCCCACAAGTCCCTTCCCCCGATGCACAAAGCCGCCACGCTCCAGACGTCCCAATGCCAGATCATCCAGCCCTGCCCTCATTGGGTGCATTGGCACACTGTTATACCCTTCCATCTGGATCATGGCCTTTGTGTCTCCTCCATGGGACAATGTCTGTAATCCAGCAACCCCCCGCATCTCTGCCATTGGTGTAGCTTCCATGGCTCCCGTAATGAGCCCGAGAGCTTGATTTTGCACCTTGTCCAAAGACTGCAGATGTGAGTTAGCAGCTGATGACCATGCTGCTGAGCCAAACTCCAAGTGTGGTCCCATTACTCCACTATAAAACCTCCTTAGATTTCGTTCACCTGCTCCCCAGTTGGCACCTGCCAACCCTCTGAGCATGCCCAGTCGCCCTCGGGCCCCTCCTTCTGCATTCCCAATATGCTCATTCCATGTAAGCCCCTGGTCAAATGTCACCCCAAGATAGGTGGGGTAGCTTTCTTCCTTGATCACGGTTGTCCCTAGGTGTATGTTAGCTGATTTGTCCTTGGGGGCGAGGGAGAACAGTGCCGTGGAGGTTTTGTCTGTGTTTATTGTGATAAGCCATTTCTCTGCCCATGACACTAGCATGTCTGCTGCCCGCTGCATTCTATAATTTGCTGTGGTGACATTTTCATCAGCGCACCAGAGCACTAGGTCATCTGCATACAAGGCAGCTTTCACTCCTGCAGGGAGATCTTTCACCAGGTCATTGATGTAAACAAGGAAGAGTGCCGGGGAAATTACTCCTCCTTGAGGTACCCCCTGATGGAGCAACACTTTTCCGCTCCGCAGACCGTCAAGAGTGACTCTAGTTCTCCTGTTATGCAAGTATGACTGGATCCATTTCATCATGTCGCCTCGGACTCCACCTCTCCCAAGTTTTGCAATGAGGCCATCCCTCCACACCCCGCCAAAGGCCCGCTTGAAGTCGACCCAGACCGCTAGGACCCCCCTCCTCTCCCGGAAGGCATCCCCCATCGCTTGAGACAAGCAAGCAACCTGGTCTTCCACACTGTAGCACTCTCCAAATCCAGCCCGTTCCGGCACCAGGATCCGCCCAGACTCTAAACACCATTTCAATCTGTGGTTGACCACTCGCTCCACAGTCTTCCCAACACAGCTTGCGAGACTGATTGGCCGGTAACTTGCAGCCTCGGTCTCACATTTCCCTTTCTCTAGTATGGGTACCGTGATGGCCCCTCTCCACACCCGGGGTACCGCTCCTTTCAACCAGCTGTGGTTGAATATCTCAAGCAGTTTTGTCTCCGCTGCCGAGCCCAGACCTACTAGCACTTCGTTGCCGATTTTGTCTGGGCCGGGTGACTTTTGAAACTTAAGCTTGGAAATAGCCCTCCGTAGTTCTCCCAGCGCGATGGGCTCCCTCACTGGGGCAGGAGCATCCGTCTGTCCCATGGTTGCCAGTACCTCTTTTCCCATCTCTCTCTGATGATCTATGCCAATGGGCAAGTTGCTTTCTGAACTGCATCTCCCAGCAAACAAGTCTGCAGCTTGTTTTCCTCTGAAAAGTTTGCCACCTTCATCCAATGTGATAGTCTGCCTAGGTGAGGAACGCTCTTCATTTAGAGACTTGACTAATCTCCAAAGTTTCCTGCCGTCTTTCTCAAGGTTCAGCGATGCCGTTTTAGTTCTCCAGCTTTTCCGTTTTTCTTCTAGCTTTGTTCTCTGAAACTCTGCTACAGCCTTTTTCCATTTGTTGTGAGTTTCAAGTGAAGGCTGAGACTCTGCGTCCTTTCTAGCCCTGTCCATGGCTTCCTGACGTTCTTGGAGTGTGCTGGACCAGTATGGTATGTAGTTACGCCGGCATCCTTTGGGAATGGTTTCTTTTGCAGCTTGTAGTATGCATCTGTTGAAGTCTTTTACCACTTCATTAATGTCTCTGTTCTGTACCTTGAGGGTAGACAGCAGCGTGTTCACCTGATGCCCGAATAAACCCCAGTTGGCTTTTTTGTAGTTCCATCTTGTAATGGCTGGGCCTGTACTGAGAGTTGCACTCTGGACAGTAAGAAAGATTGGGCGATGGTCGCTTCCCCCTAGTTGGTCTCCTACCTCTCTACTAATAGATCCAGCCATATCTGGTGTGGAGAAGGCAAGATCTGGTGTTGAAGCCGTGTGCCATCCCCTGGAGTAGAAGGTAGGAGTATCTGTGGCATTATTGACTAGGATTAGGGAGTGATCATCTTGCCAAGTTTCAACCTCTTCACCTCTGTGATCCAGATGGTTATAGCCCCAGCTCTGGGAGTGGCTATTAAAGTCTCCAACTGCTATAAAGTTGGTGGCTGGTACCTGTATAGAGCTGAGACTCAGGGGTTTGTTGTTCGGACAGTAATAGTTCAGGAGTTCTATTTCCATCTTGTCTACCTTTATCTGCAACAGCTGATATTCTGCTCCATCCATGAAGGTTTTCCTTTCGTGTGCAGGAATGTTATTCCTTACAAGAGTAAGCACTCCTCCTTTTCGTCCATCTTTTCTGTCGGATCTGAAGCATTGATATCCCCTTATTTTAAAGGTTTGATCTGCTTTCAAGTGAGTCTCTTGGATACAGCAAACACTGACTTGCTTCTCATACAAGATGTTTTCCAGCTCTGTCTTTTTGCCGTATCCAGCCTGCTTGCTGTTCACTCCCTCTGCATTCCAGTGCATCATGACAAGTGGCACTCTGGGTTTCTCTTTTTCTGTTTTGTTTTGGTCAGTAGTTCTCCTCCGCCGTCTGCTGACTCCACAAGACGGTCCAGAGGGTCCTCCAGTAGCTGAGGGTGGGCTCTGTCGAGGCTCAGAGCCCGGCACTGCACCGCCCTGTGGAGCTCCACCGGGCGAGCACCAGTACGAGATTTATTTGACGGTGTACTCTCCATAGAAAAAAAAAAAAGCGAGTTGCGTGATACTGTGGTTTCCGGTGCGCCTTCTGGCCCAGTATCTATGACTTTAGCACCTGTTCAACGGGAGAGTGGGCTCATCCCTAATCTGTTTATGTTCCCAGTAGTAGACTATTCGCAAGCAGCCTGGGGGTGTCACTGCTCTGCGCGGACCTTGTTTACCGAGGCGGCGTCCGAGCTCGTATGGTGAAAATATGGTTGCATTATCTTCAAAATAGCCCTGTCTTTCCTGCCATCCTGCAACTTTGAGTTAGGGAGTTCTGAGCTCCAGTCTCTTTCCCAGGCATTTTATCCTGGCCTGGCACGCATACAGAGGACCCCACTTCTGGTTCTAAGTTAGCAGTTGGGGACAGGTGGGGTAGCACACTGTGCATTCCCCGTCATCCAGGGGGCTCTCCAACTATGCAGAGCTTGCACAATGCTGTGCTCTGGTTCTGGGCTCACCCAAGGAATCCTCACGTCCTGCACAGAGCCACTTCCAGATACCCACCACCTGCCAACCCCCCATTGTAGAAATCTCCTGCATGCGGCCATCCAGTCAAGAGCCAGTATTAAGTCTGGTGCCCAAGTGATTCCCCCCAAGCTCAGTGTGCAATTCTGGGTTCTCATCATGCTGCAACACAGGGGGGATTGTGATGCTCAGCCATCTCTCTCAACTCTGCACCGATAAATGACATCGGGGACTTAACTGTGTCTCAGTACTGGGAGGCCCCGTTTCCGGGTACACCACACACAGCCAGTTGAGGCAACGGTCGCCGTGGGCGGTTCCACTACTAAAGGTGACGTCTTTAGTCCAGTTCATGTTTTGTTTCACTACTAAAGGTGACATCTGTAGCCCAGTTCATATTTTGTTTCACTTTTAAAGGTGACATCTTTAGCTCAGTATGTTTTGTAGCCCAGTTCATGTTTTGCTTCACTACTAAAGGTGACATCTGTAGCCCAGTTTATGTTTTGTTTCACTACTAAATGTGACATCTTTAGCCCAGTTTATGTTTTGTTTCACTTCTAAAGGTGGAATCTTTAGCCCAGTATGTTTTGTAGCCCAGTTCATGTTTTGCTTCACTACTAAAGGTGACATCTGTAGCCCAGTTTATGTTTTGTTTCACTACTAAAGGTGGCATCTTTAGCCCAGTTCATGTTTTGTTTCACTACTAAAGGTGACATCTGTAGCCCAGTTTATGTTTTGTTTTACTACTAAAGGTGACATCTGTGGCCCAGTTTATGTTTTGTTTCACTACTAAAGGTGACATCTTTAGCCCAGTTTATGTTTTGCTTCACTACTAAAGGTGACATCTGTAGCCCAGTTTATGTTTTGTTTCACTACTAAAGGTGACATCTTTAGCCCAGTTTATGTTTTGTTTCACTTCTAAAGATGGCATCTTTAGCCCAGTTCATGTTTTGTTTCACTACTAAATGTGACATCTTTAGCCCAGTTTATGTTTTGTTTCACTTCTAAAGGTGGCATCTTTAGCCCAGTATGTTTTGTAGCCCAGTTCATGTTTTGCTTCACTACTAAAGGTGACATCTTTAGCCCAGTTTATGTTTTGTTTCACTACTAAAGGTGGCATCTTTAGCCCAGTTCATGTTTTGTTTCACTACTAAAGGTGACATCTGTAGCCCAGTTTATGTTTTGTTTTACTACTAAAGGTGACATCTGTAGCCCAGTTTATGTTTTGCTTCACTACTAAAGGTGACATCTGTAGCCCAGGTTATGTTTTGTTTCACTACTAAAGGTGACATCTTTAGCCCAGTTTATGTTTTGTTTCACTACTAAATGTGACATCTTTAGCCCAGTTTATGTTTTGTTTCACTTCTAAAGGTGGCATCTTTAGCCCAGTATGTTTTGTAGCCCAGTTCATGTTTTGCTTCACTACTAAAGGTGACATCTTTAGCCCAGTTTATGTTTTGTTTCACTACTAAAGGTGGCATCTTTAGCCCAGTTCATGTTTTGTTTCACTACTAAAGGTGACATCTGTAGCCCAGTTTATGTTTTGTTTTACTACTAAAGGTGACATCTGTAGCCCAGTTTATGTTTTGCTTCACTACTAAAGGTGACATCTGTAGCCCAGGTTATGTTTTGTTTCACTACTAAAGGTGACATCTTTAGCCCAGTTTATGTTTTGTTTCACTTCAAAAGATGGCATCTTTAGCCCAGTTTATGTTTTGTCTCACTACTAAAGGTGGCATCTTTAGCTCAGTTTATATTTTGGTTCACTACTTAAGGTGGCATCTTTAGCCCAGTTTATATTTTGTCTCATTACCAAAGGTGGCATCTTTAGCCCAGTTTATGTTTTGTCTCACTACTAAAGGTGGCATCTTTAGCCCAGTCGAATGTTCTTCAAAATGTGGTACAAGCGCAGGCAGTGCAACCTATACAGCAGCAAGCAGATGTTGCTGGCTCATCCACAAATGTTAGTGCCATTGCAGGTGGTGCTATTCCACAGATGTTGTTCTTGAACCAGGTCACAATCAATGGACAAACAAGCTATGTTCTGGTTGATGCAAATAATAAACCAGTTCAGTTGCCTCAAGGTATGTAGATGGAAGATTGTTACCATCTTGTTATCTAGATCTTAAAGTTGTCCTAGTGTTTGTCAGAGGCAAGTCTTAAAATTGTACATTTGATCAAGTAATTTGTTTGTTTTTGTTTCAAATTGCCTATGTTTCGAGGCTAGATTTTTATAAAAAAATTCAATTTTTTCACTTAAACCACACAGAATTATGACCCTTTTGTCTCAGCCTGCAATTTAGTTTCCAAATACTATATGCACAAGTCAAATGCATTATGACTATTTATAAATAAGTAAATTATGTATGCACACACACACATATTTACAAACCATAGAAATTACATTACATGGAGTGGCATGTATACTTTTTGGATGGCCAACAGGGCCACCATTTTGGTGCTGAAAAGCACAAATTGCATGTCCTTTGTCATTATTCATTTCATTCAGCAGTGACCTACAAATTCTACACAGCTATCATTAATAATGAATATGATTAAATAATAGTTACAGATTGTCATAATCAGTCAATAAGAGCTATATAAACTTTCTTATTTTTTAAGTAAAATTAAACAGTGCTTACTGATACCATATACAGAAATGTGGAAAAGTGACTTTCTATTTTTAAATTGTTATTTATTCACTACTATTCAAGTATTTATATGAAACAAACATCAAATAAATTGAACTGCCATTTTATTACATAAAATGCATTGTCATATTAACATTACAACTCCGCGTGAGATCCTGTGTTTTCAACACACGATGTCATAGCGGGCAACAGTTTTTGCTGTCTCGTAACGTCAGTTTATTGACCATTTTAAATTTTATTTTATGCTATAACGTTTCTGGGTATAATGCATAAAAATAAAACATATTTTCCAAATGGCAGTTAATGCTCCATGCTATGACATTAGTCTCATGTATATCTAGTAGATACAAGTGATCTCATGTATATCCAGTAGATACAAGTGATCTCATGTATATCTAGTAGATACAAGTGATCTCATGTATATCCAGTACATACAAGTGATCTCATGTATATCTAGTAGATACAAGTGATCTCATGTATATCCAGTAGATACAAGTGATCTCATGTATATCCAGTAGATACAAGTGAGGATACAAACATTTAAAACTAGGAAGTGACATTTCAATCACCCTGTAGATTATGTCAGCTCTATAACTGAAAATGTTTTGTTAACACACAATTCGTTGTATGGCAGTTTTTCTGGTGTCTAGTCTTCTTTGTTTCTTACGAGTGCTTGCAACATACCCATTTATTGTTCACAGGCCTGGGGTTTTCTCTATTTATTTAATAGAAGTGTATAATAATATCTTATTTAAATAGTTAACTATATTTCTTACCTGTGTAAATTAATTGTTAATGTTTGTTGATTTAGCCTATGGATGGGTGTGAAAAAAAATCGAAAAAAGGTGATTCGTCTTACGAGGACAAAAGAATAAGAAATTAGCCAACGTTACAGCCACAAGGCCTTCGTCAGGGAAAGGAAAGAAAGTGAAGGTTAGATAGGACACATAAGAACCTAACAAAATTTAAAAATTAAAACTAGGTACTTCCCTGAAGGCGTCAAAAGTCCTAACGCTTATAGGCGCGTGCCGGGAAAAGGAAATGACTGCCACCACCGGATGTACACAATACATACTTAGAGATTAAAAAACGAAACTGAGCAATAAACTACCCAAACGTAATATAAGTGGGGACTGGAAATAGAAGGGAACAGAATGAGTCGAAGATAAATATATAAAAAATAAAATAAAATGAAAAATCTAGACATATTAAAAACAGTGTATTATATATTCATGCGTATAATTAGAGGGCGGCAGAAGATAGAAAAATGGGATAAGAGTGGAAAGAGTCAAAGTAGAAAAGGAGAGGAAAGGGTGACCTCAGACAAAGGTGTGTAGAGTGTTGAGCCCAGCTGGTTTTAGACACCCCATGCGGTGGATAAGACGGTTCTCAAGCTGTTCTCGGCTAGCAGTGTCAGAGGAGCAGGATCTGATCGCCGTGACCTGGATGTCGATGGGACCCTGGTGGTCAGGGCCATTAAAGTGTATGGCAACTGGTGTGGATTTGTGCTGAGAGATGTCATTCAAGTGCTGGCTGAACCTGTCCCCAAGTCGTTTGCCTGTTTGGCCAATATAGGTTTTGCAGCAACGTTTACATATGATCGTGTAAATGACGTTGCGCGACTCACATGTGAAGCTACTAGTGATGGTGTACGTAGCCTCAGGAAAAGACACCTTGCGGGTTGAGATGACATACTTGCACGTGTTCCATCGTGTCCGACCACAGGGTAGTGTGCCAAAGTGAGTGGCATTCTCCTTTGGGAGACGGCTGTGAACAAGAAGATCCTTCAGGTTTTTGTCGCGTCTATATGCCACCAAAGGTGCTTCACCGAATACTTCTTGGGTCACAGACTCTGCTTGAAGGATAGGTAAGTGGCGGAAAAGGATCTGTTTGACTGCAGTACTGTGAGGGTGATAGGTCAAGATTAATTTAACTCTATCCGAAGTGGATTTATAGTGAGGTTTGAGGACCTCCTGACGAGAGATGGGGAAAACACGTTGGAAGGCAGAGGTTTAGCCTAGAATTATTACATTAGATCTAGCTGTTTCACCATGCCACAATAGCTACAGGAGAAGATCATCATGGGTGAAACAAGGTAGTTGGCTTTGCCACTTTTTGTCATATCTCTATTAGCTAGTAACCCGTCAAGGAGTGACGTCAAAGAATTATGGTGTACGATTTCTGTCTCATGTCTTGATAATGGCACCATTCCTCCTGTGTTCAGTTTCTTTCTTTCCACCAAGCAAGTAAGCCTATCAACACACACACTCATATATTTGTTTTTTTTTTAATGTCAAAACACATTGGCCTCCTTCAAACACATGTAAATTGACAGTCTGAACTTATTCGAATATTTGTATATTTTGATAGAAAATACCCCTAGAAAAACCGGTATAACCAGGCACACTCTTGACTGGCACCAACCGGAGAAGATCAAAGAGACCAAAGATAACCTGAACAAGAATAGTAGAAGAGGAAGATTGAAAAAAAGAACTTGATAAGCAGAGCTAAAAAAGAACCCAAATGGAAATTGGTGGAGCCATAATGATATGTATGTACGAGCAATGGAAAGTATGGATAATGATGATGATTGTAGTATTTCCCATACTGAAGTTAGCTAAAGTTTTATATTGCTAAGTGGCAAGACAATAGCAACAACAAGAAAAAATATGTAATTTTTAATGTAAAAAAGTCCTTACTGACTTTGCATTCTTATCTATCATTACTATTAAAGGCCACGTTTAAGTGCTTTTATCATTATTTTTAAAATGTGCTAAATTCAGTTAATTTACACAGGTAAGAAATATAGTTAACTATTTAAATAAGATATTATTATACACTTCTATTAAATAAATAGAGAAAACCCCAGGCCTGTGAACAATAAATGTAGTATGTTGCAAGCACTTGTAAGAAACAAAGAAGAAGACTAGACACCAGAAAAACTTCAACAATAATTTTATTCTCAGGTATCAATCAATCAATCAATACCCTTTAGCTCCCCAAGGAGCATAGGCCTTCAACAAACACATGCCAAGTCTTCTTGTCCAGTGCCATCCGCTCAAGTTCTTTCCATGTTTTCCTCATCATTCTCAGGTATCCAAGTCATCAATCTTCCTAGTCCACAAATGATGGGACAGTCCATACAGATGGTAAGCTCAGATTTAGAGTGCATACTCTCATTAAGAAAATTGAGTTAGTTAGCAGTATAGTATAACAAGTAGTTCTGGTTGAGTAAATATACATAACAAATAGAGCACTGCTCACCATATTTAAGTCTGGCACTGATATATCTGGACATCTTACAGTTATTTAAAAAAAAACCAGAGCAGTGTTTTCTGCAGTGCAAAATAAATATATGTAATGTTTAATTAGTCTAATAGAGTTTAACACCAGACGATCCGTCAAGGCCTAAAATCCCATCCACTGCAGACCCAAATAGAACAGTCCCAACTAAGATGGTTTGGCCATGTCTGCAGAATGGGAGAAGATCGGCTACCACGACAAGCATGGGAAACAAAGAGCCAGGGATCCAGACCTCCAGGACGACCCAGAGTCCGCTGGGAGGACAACATTAGACAATCTTTGAAGGACCGAGGACTGGAATGGAACCAGGCCAGGAAGAAGACAGCTGATAGAATGGTCTGGCGCTCTCTCTTCCAAACCTCTACACCTCACGGTAGAAGGGGAACGACTAAGTAAGTAAGTAAGAGTTTAAACTAGAGCTTAAAAAAAATATGACCCACGTTTGTCATTGTTTGTGTGTACACATGCAAACACATTCATTCAGTAACATTGGTGTTTGACATGGTGACATTTCACCATATCAGCTAAATGTTCAGTCTGTTAAAGCAGTTTTAAGGCATTAGGTTATCCGCTGAATATTTCAGTGCTTGATAGCAGTTTATCAATGACAGAACCAATAAGTGAGCACAACCATCAGAACCAGTTGTCTTGCCAACTTTGCAGACATCCTTCTAAATCTGTTAGTGGCTGCAGACATCCTTCTAAATCTGTTAGTGATCAGTGATATGAAAATAGATAAATGACAATTTTACATGGACATCGGTACAGTTCAACATAGGCTACAACTGGAAGGTTTTTTTTTTTTTTGCTTGAAGGATATTCAAGAACATGACAGATAGAAGTGGCTAACCAATGTAATTGTATCAAACAAAATAGAATATTATAAAAGGAATAACCTGGCTAAAATGGTTGTCACATGTGAGAAATGGATTTGAAAGAGAAACACTCAAGTTGAGCAGCTTTGTTGAATCATTGAAAACAAACACAAGAACAGATATAGATAAAGAAATGACCAGACAGAAGTGGAAATTATTAGATCAGGGATTTTAAACTGATAAGCACACTTTAGTGCACTGTAGAATTTCAAGTGGGTATTGGGGGGGGGGAGCGGGGGGGGGGGGGGGGGGGGGGGGGGGTTATGACTACACCACAGTTACACACGCCAAAAAGAAAACAATGGCAGATGGTTCGGTGTGGCTTATGTTTCAGCTATTTTCACAAAACTTTATGAGGTAGACAAACTTGCTAATGTAAGAGCATCAAATGAATAAGTATTGTTAAGGTTTTAAAAGAGAAATTTTAAAAAGTTCTTGAAAGTACTGTGTTTCTTAAGGAGAACTTTTTCCTCACAAAATATAACTGCTAGAAAGCACTGACAGATTTAAAGATGTTTTTTGGTGATCATAATGCTCTTCAGCGAAAAAAAACTGAAGATCTACATCTGTTTGCTGGAGAAAAGGACGAATTTCTCTAAAAAAATACCCTGATTCTACAAATCAGTTTTGACACAGCAGGTAATTTGTCACAGTGATGCAGCAATTTATAGAAAATTGTGCAGAAAACTATATATAACTGTTGTATACATTAATATGCAGATGATGGGCTTCAATAAATTCTCTCTCTCTCTCTCTCTTTCTCTCTCTCTCTCTCTCTCTGTGCTTCAGAACATTCTCTCTCTCTCCCTCTCTATCTCTCTCACACACACACCACAGATGTAATCCTTAGATGTCCAATTAATCTCAGTTTTCTATAACGCCAAATAAAGTCTCTGGGTCTCTGTAATTCCAGTTTCCTGCATGCTTAATTATTCAGTGTATTTGTAGTGAGGTCTGGACAAGACCAGTTGATAAATTACTGAACTTTAGACTAATTTCTAAATCTCTGCACATCAAAAATGTCTGAACAGATTTCTTCACTATTCAGAGCAATGTGATATCATTATTCACTTGCCAGATATGACAAAACCTTGCAAGCAGCAGTCTCAGCTTATACATTAGGTTACTGTCATATACCGAAGAAGCACTTTTAATACACACAGTGACAGGCCACAGTATCATTTAAATAGAATGCCCTTGTAACTGCAAAAAGCTGATATCTGTTAATGATTGTGTGTTGTGAGTATTTGGAGTCTTACTCTCTTTGTCAACCCAAGTTTCTTTCATACCACAAGAACAAATTGGTGAAACACTGCTTGGCCAGTGACTACTGTGGATCTTTGAAATTTGTTTTCTTATTATTATCCAGGCCATTGTAAACTTAGTAATCTGCTCCTCTTAAAATTCACCAAAACTTGTAGAACACCAGTAAAGATTCAGTTACACTTGGATGTAAATCTTTATTGTAATTTTACACACTTCAGTATTTAGAAGAGTGATTCTGGCAGAAGAACATTCAATTTAATTCCAGCTCACAAATGTTCTTAACAATATCTTTCATGTAAAGTTCTTTGTGCAGCTTTATGATCTCATTACTTGAAAATAGGCATTCGTTGAAACTTCCTCTTCTTCATTGGATCATGTGTATCAAGATATATAGTACTGGTTAACTATCACTTATGTTGATTTATGTCTGATAACTTAAATAATCTGTTTCAACTTACAGTTGCTTTCAGAAATATGAAACGAAGTCCTAGAAGGATATGTGGCACAGCTGCAATGAATTGTTACTGATATGTAATATCTTGGATTCATTAATTACCAGATGTGTATAAGCTGGTCAAATCTGCAAAATGCAGGGCATGAAATACCTTGATGCTTCTTGAAGCACAGTCTGGTCTCCTACTCTATAAAATCATTGTCCTTGTCACAAATAATTTGAGATTTGCAAACTGCAGATAGAAATATATAAGATATAAACGTTTTCAGAGCTTGGTCCAGCCTCTTAAGATCATCAAATCGCAGATCTGCAAACTGCAGAGTAAAATACATAAATATGATCTGATCAACAGCTTGGCCAGGACTGAGTCATTTGTACCATTACTCGACAATAAAAGTGTACGAGCTATCATGTCCCTAAATGCATTGCTTACCTGGTATTTGAACTGAAGCATCACTTTTTGTCGAAATACATCCTTGTTCTAAGTTTTGGCTTATGCAATACTGGACTTACCAATTAACGCAACTAGCAGTATCAAGTAGCCAACTTCATTTTTCTTGAAATATTATTCTTCTCAAGTTATTTCTATCATTCCCTACTTCTGTTATTATATCTATGTGTCTGACAACACTCTGCCGCAACGAATCCCAAACCTATTGACCATCTGACTATTTCACTCAGTCTTGACATGCAGAAACTTCACTCATTCTACTGCAGCTTGTAAGTTTCTTTTCTTGACCACAACTTGCAAAGTTCTGTGTTCACCCACAACAAATGATCTTCTGCCTTTTCGCTTTTACATTATTACGTAACTCTTAACCATTGACCTACCAGTTGAAGCTGTCATAACCCACCAATTCATCCAGAGTTTAAACTTCCACGTGTACCTTATTATAATAAGTACATTGGGGTTGGATATTTTATCAGTACAACACATATTTTTTTATTTTTATTACTACAAAATTATTTTTAACTAGTAAACCTCAGAGTGGGAAAGTTTGGAATCACTGGGTTAAATTCACTTTGAGAAATTCTCCAGCGATAATGCCATCCTTTACATGGAAGAACTCAAAGCAAAGAATACAGCAGAGAAACATGTAGAGATAAAGCCTTCAGGGTGCCATTAACACATTAACTACCGCAAGCCGCTGTCAGCGGCTCACAAAATAATCACATTTGGACCGCAAGCCGCTCAGAGCGCCAATCTAATTTTAGTAACAAAACGAATGAAAAATGTACTGAAACACTCTCTGATCTGGTTCAAGATTTTAAGTTGCCACCGGAAAACAAATTCCCAAAGCATGGTTGTTGTAGAACACTGGAAAATTTATATTTTGTTCATATTTTTCAGCGTTTTGGGTTAGTTACCAAATCGTGTAACACTGTTTACCATGGCAACTAGTGATAGGACTACAAAAAATGCGTGTACATCTCGTCTTAACGGCTGAATAGGATAGAAACGTGTTTCAACACTTGACTGATAGATCTAGCGACGAGGACAAGAGTGAAAACGGTGTGCACATTGATTGAAATTGTGATTTTGATAGAGATGGGGCGCAAGCAGTTATAATTGTGAAAATATTGCAAGTCCTCGGCCATCAGAGGGCTGTTAAATAGCAACAACCTCTATTAGAGTTACAACCGGTGTTTATTGTAATAGTACATTCATTTATCTTTAAAATGACGTGTAATTCATTAATATCTGTAAACAATTACGAAAACTACAGCTTACTTTGTGCACACACCAACAGGATGAAAATGGGGAAAAAATTTAATTCGGCCACAGTGTATTTTTCAGTTCGGTAGTTAATGTGTTAAGGACTTTGGCAGGACAGAAGGGACATGTTGATTAACTACAACTGAGGAGTTATTACTTGAACGGAGATAAAAGATATAGAGAAGTCCAAAGGATAGTTTTATCTTTAATTTACAGCACCTAGTTGGTTGAGTTGTAAACCATGGAATTTATTGGTGGTGCTAATTATGGTTTAACTATTAATGTCTGTCTGTCATAAGCCTACAGGTGACAGTGGAGATGAACCTTTGTATGTGAATGCCAAACAGTATCACAGAATATTGAAAAGAAGACAAGCTAGGGCTAAGTTAGAGTCTGAAGGAAAAATTCCAAAAGAACGGCAGGTAATTAATGATGTTTTTAAGTATACAAAATGTATTTGTGATTTGGTTGGTTTGGTTTGGTTTTTAAGGACTATCTTCATTGCACACGGACAATGCCATCAGTGCTCCAATCTCCTCCCTTAGATCACACAAGGAAGATTTCAGCGCAGTGCACGAACCACGTAGCACCGGCGAGAATCCCAATGTATGTATATAATGTATAGGAATCACACATTCTATAAATTATTTTGTGGTGGGTAGGTTTCCTAATTTTTTTTTTATTTTGCCAGGGCAGCGGCCTGATAAGCCTACTGTTTACAATTTCCAACTGCCGTGAGATTTTTAACGTGCGCAGCTTGCACACGGGACCTCCTATTTTTTCGCCCTTATCTGAGAAGGCTAGGTATCCGATCTCACTACCCATGAGACCAGGGGGGAGTATGACGTAATAAGGACCACTGGTTCTAAAAAAAAATATTTCAATAAATTATAATCCCTCAACTGGGATTCGAACCTGGTACCTCTTGAATATGAGGTGGATGCCATACCTCTGAGCCACTCCGCCAATAATTGGTTGGATTATGTTTAATGTTTTTTGTTTCTTTTTTATAGTTCTATCTGGCACATTACAACTGTGATGTGTTAAAAAATTACATGTTGAAGAGTATTTATTTTGCTGAGGGTACAGTGCAGTCAGCCCTGTGTAGATCTCAGCTTAGTCAATACTTATGACACAGAAAGAATAGGGTTACTGTTTCATCGGGCATGTTGTGCAAAACGACAGCCATTAATTAATCCTTTCGCAACAACGGGTTTTTCATTCCCCTGAACGACAGGATAATTGTAATTTTTGGGGTCATATTTTTTGTTTGACTGTATACCGTTTATCGTAAATGGAAACCCATTGAAAGTATATATGTTATGAAAGAGCATAAAGCAAAGTTTCAGAATATGCTAATCAAGGCCAACATAAGTCATGGTCAAGGTGTCTTTTAGGTGATGTTCTTCCTCATCAATGTTTTTTTCAATCCGAGGTCTAGATTTCGACATTTTCTTTCCGTGTATAGGTGCAGATCTTGTTTTCAGTGTCTTTCCTGCTGATGAATTATTTTGATCTAAACTGAGTGAACTAGATCTAGATCAAATGTTACTACTATCATTCACTTTCCTCGTTTTAGCAAGCCTCTCACTATCACCTTGCTCCAGATCTGAATCTACATCAGTCTGATTCTGAACCAGACAACACATACTCTGAATCTGAGTAAAAAGAGTCGTCAATCATTCAAGTTGAATAAATTCAACTCAAACAAAGATTTTCGTGCTCTTTTTTTCACCAGATGTTGATGGTTCGTCTGCACTGGCAGCGTCCATGCTTGTGAACTTTGGCCTTTGTGAAATCGCTATTATCAGTTCTACTGTATTCGCTAGCAGTAAAAAATTTTCTTCATTTCAAGCTTAGTGGCCAGATTTTTTCAATGCTGCATCCGATTATGCCCAGCAATTGCCGGCACACTTGAAAACAGAAGAGTTCTGGTGCTTTTAAAATAGGACGAACGTCGTACATCATATAGGTGAATGGGAACGAGCAATCACGCTACTTCCATGATGTACGCCTTACGGCATAGCGACAGAAATTGTGAAGATTTATGCCGTACGACGTACGTCATACTGATGCTGTAAAGGTTGAGGAGACATAAAGTGATGCCACCTTGGATAATCAGCCACACACACAAGTAGAACTCGCATGATCATTTTATTGGCATTGAGCAATGATGACAGCACTTACACATCACAGTGCTTTATTTTTTGGTAGCTTTTTCAGAGGTTATGATAATTCCTGGTGAACTTTGAACCACTTTCTTCTTCTTGTTGTTTAACTAAAGCTGCTAAGCTTATCGCTCTTTTGCAGCCAATACCAAGTTGAAGACTCCTTGATGTTACCATACACTGTAGATCTAGGCTTTTCCTGTGGCTTTTCTGCCATTCAGAAACGTGTTGAGTTGAAAGTCATGAGCTTCAGCTTCTCCAGCCTGGCTGTGCATTTAAAGGATCATCACATCTGGTCCTATGCTAAGAGGAAAAAGTGCATGGCATACTGAGCATTCCTAGCCCTCCAAGGGGGCTCTCCAAATATGCAGAGCTAAAATACTATGCTTTCTCTGTGTCTCTTTGGTGTTGCCTGTTAGTTTAAGTGTTTTCCTCTCTTGCCACATTGTCAGCCTTTCTCATTATTATCATGTGTTCCAATTTGATCTCTGAAGAATATATCACTATGGCAAGCTTTCAAATGCAGCAGCTGTATGTGCACTGGAGAAAACATGTCTAGTCAGGACATGGAGATAAAGACTGTGCACATACAGAGGAGGTTGCTTTTGTGGTATCTCCATATACAAGGATGGCACTTATAGAATGAAGTAATATCATCCAGAATTACGACAGCAAGATTCCTGGTAAAAGGAAGAAGAATCCCACAATCAGTGCAGACCAGTACTGGTACAGACAATACTACTTCTTCTTCTTCTGCGTTCAGTTTGTAGTCATGCTAAATCTGCAGGCCTGTCGCCAGGAAGAAGTCCACAGTCTTTACCAGGTCGGCGCGGCAGCCCCATAGCTTCTGCTGGAGCTCAGCACCCCTTGGCCAGGTCGCACGTCGTGGTTCATCATGGGTTGGACAGGTCTGGAGAATTGTGTTCTGGGGTCTGGATTCCTGTTCCGCATGGGCATTCATTTGTGTGGGATATCTTGAGGCGATAGAGATGTCCTAGTAATCTGCAGTGGCCGGTTCTCAGGCGGAACATTTTGGTCTGTTGGTATCTGTTTAGATGGTGTATTGGGTCATCTCTGCTGTATGTATCCCCTTCCTCCTTCCACTGGTTTTTGTACTTGTTGTGGATGATGGTTTTTGCTTCCCGATACGGCAATGGATGGCTGTATTGTTCCATTTTACTGCCACTTCTTGATAGAGCATCTGCTTTCTCATTACCAGCAATTCCACAATGGGAGGGTAACCACTGAAGGGCAATGGTTGATGACCTTTGGATGATGTTAAGCTCTGATCTGATCTCATTCATCATGTTATCATTTCTGGTGTTTTGTATTGACTCCAGTAATGATCTGCAGTCAGTGAAGATTACTATCTTATCTGGTGGTTGTTGTTCGGGTCTGGTGAAGATTTTCAGGGCTTGCAGTAGTGCCATAGCTTCTGCCCTGAAGTTGGAGGAGATCTTTCCAGTTGGGAAGGCCTTTCGGATGATCTTTCCATTTAGGAATCTTATAAAAATTCCCCCACCACCGTTCTTTACTGCCCCCTCAGCGGATCCATCTGTGTATGCGTGTGTCCACTCCTTCGGGTTGTACTTTTCTTCAATCATTTCTTGAGCCAAAGTTTTTAGTTGTTGAGGGGTCTGGTGGCCTTTCTTTTTTATTTCAGGGACTTCTGTGAAGATAGATATATTTCCATGGCAGTCGTCTGGCTCCTCATAATCAATTAACTTTTCAATCTCAGTAGGTTGTTTTGGGAGGAGGTCTTCATGGCATCGATGCAGATGTTTGGAGATGTTTATGAAGCTGGTTCTTTTCAGCCTGTTCTTTGTCAAACTATGGAGTTTGGCATGCATTGGATGACTTGGCATTCGTAGAAGCTTCTCACTGTGAGTGAATACCTTTTCCTCACGTCTGTCATTCAGAGAGCAGATGTTGGCATATCTCTCCAGCAGCAGCTGTATGTGCACTGGAGAAAACATGTCTAGTCAGGACATGGAGATAAAGACTGTGCACATACAGAGGAGGTTGCTTTTGTGGTATCTCCATATACAAGGATGGCACTTATAGAATGAAGTAATATCATCCAGAATTACAACAGCAAGATTCCTGGTAAAAGGAAGAAGAATCCCACAATCAGTGCAGACCAGTACTGGTACAGACAATACTACTAAACAAGACTTCCATGATAAACCCAAGGAAGCATTAGACAAAGCACCAGGATAAGGCATAAAAACAGTCATGGAAGAAGTCCAAATGAATAACAGCAACTGAATTGATGATGTAGAAGAATGGCATAAGAAGCAAGTGAAAATGGGGAAATTTTTTTTTTTTTTTTTTTTTTTTTTTTTTTTTTTTTTTCCTTTCGCTGGTAGTATTTTCCCCAGGTTTTTTAAATTCAGACTACCCGAAACGATGCAGTGTGACTATCAGTTGCCTTAAGTGGACCATTTTGGGGCTTTAGGTCCACCATTTTGGGGCTGTATGTCCAGCATTCCTCAGCCAGGAAGCCACGATGCTTTACCTGGAATTTTTTGTTGAGTTATATTCAACACAATGACCTAGTTTACAGCTTGGCCCAGCTTATCATTTTTTGGTCAAGTTTACTTTTCTTAACCTTGGGCTATCCCAGGCCTTCCAAAAGGCAGTTGGTTTGTCAGTTTTGTCTGACATCACTCCCAATAACCTGTTTGCCTTGGTTGAACCTGCCATGAGCAGATGGCTTCCACTGTTATAGCTGATGGGATTGACACAGTGTACAAGCTGTCCCACCTCACCTGTATATGGGATTTGTATATCCTATTGTGTAATAAAGATATACCCAATTATTTTTTAAATTGTTTTTAATATCCCCAGAAATATCTGTACGAGTCTCGACATCGGCATGCACTGAACCGGACAAGGGGAATAGGAGGTATATTTGTGGGAACAGGTGACACGAAACACATACATGAACAACATCTGCAGCCAGCAAAGCAAGAGTATGATTTGAGTTGACACTTTGACATCTTCCTTTTTTGAATTTTTAATTAAACCACATTAAAAATAGTCATGATGATTTGTCAGCAATCTGAATATTGAAGTTGGTTGACTACAAATAGCAGCTGCTGTATTGCAGCTGTTGTCTGATGTGATCACTAACTGGACATGTTGCTGAAAAGTGTTACAGACATGTATATTTTGGAACAAAAGTATTCATTATCAACTTTGCTTCACGCGTTCTCATAGGAAAAAAGTGTTAAACTGTATATAGGGGCATACAAAAATATGTATAATATAGTTATTATGTCCATTAACTATCTACAGAATTCATGCAATAATATAAGCAGAACTACAATTTCATGTCTGCTGTAGAAGCCACAATGAATTAGCATTATACTTTTTTTTCTCTTATGTATATGTGTAACAACAGCTAGTATGTTTTTGTTAATTTCACTTAAGGTTAGTTATTCATTTAGGTGAAGAAACTGTTGCTGTTCAGTTCTATGAGTGCATTCTATTTATCAGTGATAGATGTTTTTGTTTCAAGCATACAAGGTTCTAATGAAAAATATACCCCTTAGATGAAAGAAAATATTTTTCTAACAACACAATGATGACATCGGTATCATACTGTAATGTTGAAGGTACAAATATTTAGTTACATATATAATGCTAGCTCTTTTCAGACATGATATAGTGTCATTTTCTGATAGTCTGGCGTTGGTAACCAATAATACGCCTTGTTACTTTTTAATTTGAAGTCTACCCTAGAGTGTTTTACATCAATTGTTTATAATTAAACTGTCACATTGAGATGCCAAAAATACATTTATTTTATTTTTATATTATATTGATTTGAGTTAATGGGAACTGAAGGAAAGCCAACAACAACATATTTTTTTTAACTGTAACCGGGTCACTTTCACATAGAAATGCAGAAAAAGTATGATTAGAATAAATAACCAAAGTCACATTTTATTGTAGTAAGACCACTTCTTCAGCACAAATTTTAAACACAAGCCAGCTTTAACTGATCACTTATATTAAAATGTTACACAACTTGGCTTTGAGTATTTTTAAAATAACCTTCCATTGAACACATGCCAGTCTGAATGAGTTACTATACTGTCTTAGTTATATTCAATAAATAATTGCAGTAGGCATCTTTCTCGTACTATGTTGTGACCTTTTTCCAACAAATTTTTTGAAAGCCAATGCTCTACAAGGAGTAGAAGGGTAATGGATTATCAATATGTAACATGATTTTGAAGTTATTTAAAAAGATATGCATTTGTAAATTCACAATATCATTGCATCAAGTGGAGAACACAATTTTTCCATGTCCTTTTTGAAGTGTTACAGCTGCTTGTTTCATGCTGATTACTTTGTACATGTACAGCTAACAAATTTTGGTGAAAGTAATTGTTATTTTCGTGCTTGTGTGTCTGTGCAAGCATGCATGTTTGAATTTTTCTCCCAGGGCTACCATTATCATTGTACCACAAATTTCACTTTAATTCATTCTCTGCATTACACTTCTCAAATAAAGCTCAGGAATATTTTGCTCCATGAACTTTTGCGTTCACTGTTTTTATTTATTTCCATTATGGTATTTAAAATCTGTGTATGGCAAGTTTTGTATTGCGTGTGAAAATATTGATGGTTTATGAATAAAGTAATAGAAATTTTACTTTCAAGGGAGCTTCCAACAAGCCTTGAAAGGTCTGTTAGTGAACACAGCAACCTTATGTCATAATAAACATTTAGGCTCTGTCTCTCCTATACTTTTCCACTTCATAAACATTGGAGTCTACGTGCTACACTGTGATTCAAATGCCTAATTGGCATTTGTTTAATAGCTGTTCATTGGGTGATATAAGAACTGGGCACAGAATATAATCCAGAGAGTTGTGAATAATATACATGTCTGCACATCAGTGCAATACTCAGTACCTACCCCACCATATTTATGACAGTACCATCAGCTGGTTTTGATGACACCGACAGCTGAGGTTTTATTAAGTAAAATTGTTTGCATTAAATGTTCATTTATGAAAACTGATAATTCCAAATTGGGCTAAGTAAGAGAGAGAATTGTATATGTGTTAATTTTACAAGTGATTGTACCAAACATTTTTTGTGAAGCCATGTCTCAGTCACAACAAACAAGAGACACATTGAAAGTCAACCACCAAATTTATACGAAAGATTGTACACAAGTTACAGTCATAAGCAGGCAAATATTTGATATATTAGTAATGGAGCTACAACATATATGTGTCACCCCAGAACTTGAAATGATAGAACATCACAAATCAGTGACATCTTTTTGGAATAAGATGCTGTAGTCAGTATGAATGGTTATCAAATAGTAGATTAGGCAATATAAACATTTTTTTTTAAACTAATGAAGACATATTCTGTTTAACCTCTGATGGGTAATAATTAGGATATGTAGCATCTATAATTCTAACTAGTATGTTCAATTGCTGCTGTTTGCTTATGGCATTGTCCCTCCTGGCTAATTATTGTATATAGAATAAATGAACATTTTCTAATTGTTTGTCTGGTTTTTTCCCATTGTCCTAAAATAGTAGATTCTTCATCATACTTGTTACATTATAGAGGAAAAAAGGAGTGGGTGGTTATTGTTATTGTTAATCAGAAACGACCTCACTGCACTCCAGGCAAACCCATAGGTGCTCAGTCTCCCTCAGCAAATGTCGAATATGAATGCTGATTGTACCTGTAGCATGCTCGTTGTACATATGACGGATGCATCCTCTCACGTCCATCTCTGCTGGTCCCACGTTTGATGCCAAACTCCAACAGTCTCAGCCTTGTTGATTCATCCATTGCAGTGTCATCTAGCAGGCGATCATTAATTGCCCTTAGTATCTCTCCCTTATCCATGTCCATTGTGAACCCACTATGGGTGCTCTCGAGGCCAGTCTGTCAGCTCTGTCATCGCCACATACCCCTGCATGACCAGGACACTAGATCCACACCAGTTCTTGAAGACGAGGTTTCTATCAATGTTATCCATTCCTGCCGCAGCCATCCGTTCTGAACTTTCTGAAGCATGGCTTGAGAGTCTGACAATATACTACCCTGGTTGATGGAGTTTCAAACAGCCACCTCAGTTCTGCAGTTACTACCTCTACCTCCATTCTTCATGCTGGAGGTTGTTGTCATGTAGGCTCCACTCTGTTCAGCAACGACCCTGCCCTTTATTTTCGCAGAGAAGCCCCATCTTGATTTCTCACCACGCACTACAGACCCATCAGTGTACACAATGGCATCATCATCCCCAGCATGATCACTTATTAGCTAATCAATCTCCAGCTCTGCTTTTCCATTGCCCCAAGATCTGCGCTCTCTACCAAGGCTAATGATGACCTGCTGGTAGTTTATCCAGTTCTCCCCTGACTTACTCCACTCTTCCCCTTTGGATATATCTTCAACCCTGGTCACCTGACCAATTGTAGCCTCTGCTAGTGCCATCCATGACATCCCCCTCTTTATTCTTGCTCCTTTGATGTCAGCTACTTTCTCTTTTGTTGGTGATTAACCACATATAGGCTTTTCCCTGGCCATCGCATATCTGGATCTAATCGACAGCAATCCGAGCATGTATCTTATTGTCACAATGGGGGTGTCATGCATACTTTTCAGGCAATAAATTGAGGATTCCTCAGCTCGGGCGCTCAATTTGTCAGTACATGTACTTAATATAAATGGTATGTGTCAATGTAAACAGTTTATTATTTCACAAATCAAGCACAACGCTGAATTTATCAAAGCAGTCGTGAACTTTGTATCTGCCCACCCCTTCTATGAAGATTAGATGTTATACATATTAGCTTTGTTTCTGAGCCCCCAGCTGAATTATTCAGTAAAATATTACAAGTAGCTCTGTTGTATATATATATATATATATTTATTTATATATATAAATATATATATATACAACAGAGAACATATTTAAGATAACTGATTCATACGTGTGCACTTCTCTCTGTAATAATTAAATCAACTTTGAATTTGTAGATACAAATAAAAAATTTAATAATCAATTATTGTTTAACATGAATTACAAAATAAGTGATAGTTAATTGAACTATAGAGCTTTTCTTCACTGAAAATGGTTACAGTAGTTATAGGAGTGGTGAGTTATTTTGCTTGGGCCAGATTAAAACTACATAACTGACTGCTCCGTAATTGTCGACTTTTGTGGTGAGGGCACATCCTAAACGTTGTTGCAGGGGTAACCGCTCCTAACGAAAAGGCAAGGATCTTCACAACCTGTGAAAGGCAGGCATCTAGCATAGACCACAAGCTCTTGATTCACAGACTCGTATCAAGCTGGTATCTCCAACTTGTACCACAAACCGGTATCTCCAACTTGTACCACAAAGTTTAGAAGAAACAAATGTCTCTGCAAAGTATTGGTTTCCTGACACTAGTCAGACACATTCCCTGCTGTCAATTCCACTGACCCTTACCTTTTTTCTTAGTAATTTTATCCTCCCTGAGCATCAATGATAAATCCAGTGGATAGAATGAAAGATCATCATTAATTCATGTAATCCTATTTTTAAAATTGCGGCTGGACAGCAAAAAACGACTTTTGCCTGATTTAAGCATGTTTAATTATGCATGTGAACTTATTAAAATGTTAATATAATAATTATGTACACCATGACGTCATCATCATCCACTCCCTGCTCCACTTGGAGCCTGGGGCTACCTCTGATTTTGGTTCCCTGGGAGAGAACGTGCATGACGCAGTCACCAGCGCTTGCTGTGGGGGTTCATGACTCTATCATTTTTATATGCTGAGGTTGCCAGCCTCATATGAACTTGCACAACCACCAGTGAGTCAAACATATCAAATATAAAATGATAAAATTGTATATGTTACAACCTCCCCCTTATTGGGTTATAATTTACAGGCGTCTGGCGCCCACGCTCTTCCAGCTTTCTACGGGGTGAAAGTCACCAATAAAACGTCGTCTAGTTTAATATATTTTGGCCAGACCAAGCAGATTTGAATATTTGACTTTAGTGTATATCTTCTTCCTCGTTCCTTCTCATGACAACCAGTAATTTCGAACTTCTCCCATATGCTTGCAACTTATGATACCTCAGTTATATGGTTATCATAAATTTTGACACACACGAGTGTCCATCCCTGGTAGGTTAAATAATATATAATAATATTTCTGCTACGCCTTATGGGGATTTTGCAGTTTATCTCCAGATTGTAAATATGAGAAGATGAGCGTCCAGCTTGGTATGAGTGAGATACACCCCAGCCTAGTGTTTGTTTTTTAACAGCTGGGGTATTAATGTTATCTCCATCCAGGATAGGTCAGGCAAAATAACAACATGAAACTTGTGTCATGAGTTCCAAAATGAGAAAATACGGGTAAAGAATAAATAAATGGAAGGCACAATATAGAGAAAAAGATAGGTAGAACACGATAAAATTAAGAGCACGGTCATTTTTTGACATTATTCAACATGTATTTGAATGAGAAAACGCTGCTCCATTTATGCGATTTCTGTTTACACGAGGGTCTTTGGAACGCATTTGTTGCTTAAACAAAGAACTACCTGTATATAGACATTAAAAAGAAGTAAAGTCCAACACAAAAATCTTCTTCCTTCTTCCTCGTTCGCCTTCAGACTTCCACATTTATGACTCTAATAAAGGCAGTAGTCAACTCAAGGTTCCCGACATCTCCAAACAGTTTTTTGTTGACAGAAGTGGGTTGTTGCCATATGCTACTCCGTTCATTACTGTAGGTTGGGCAGTACTGCAGCAGGTGTTCGACTGTCATCGGGCTGGTACCGCAGGTGCGGAGATCTGTTGCACCAATTTTGTATTTGTGGTATAGATGGTATCTCAATCTGTTATGTCCAGTCCGTAGCTCAAAAATGATGACCTGTTCTTTCCTGGATAGTTGATGATATGCGTCATTTTTCAAATGGCCCGGGTGCTCTCTTTCCCATTTGGACTTGAATGTAGCCTTTATAGTAGTCTTTGCCATTGCGTAAGTTGTCTCTATATCATTTTGTTGTAAGGCACCTCCTTCCTTAGCAAGTTTGTCTGCCTCCTCATTTCCTGGTATGTTGCAATGGGCTGGTATCCATTGGATTGTGCACTTGTTGAAGCATTTGGCCAGTCTTTCAAGGGAGATTATCAGATCTTTCAATCCTTTAGCATGGTGGCTCTTCAGCGCTGTTATTACTGAGAGGGCATCTGTAAAGATTACTATCTGTTTTTCCTCCTGTGCTTTGCATTCAATAAGAGTTTCCGCTGCCTGTTTCAGGGTTTCTGCTTCAGCACTGAAGTTATTGCAGTATTTGCCAGTGGCAATTGCCATAGAGTGGATTCTATTCTTTAATTTTATGAGGATGCCAGCACCCCCATTTTCAACTGCATTTTTTGCTGAACCATCAGTATATGCATGTGTCCAAAGCTTTGCTGGGAATTTTTGGTCAATATACTTGGTTGCTATACACTTTCTTTGTGTTTCTGTCTGTGTTCCCTTACTTTCAATGCCTGGAATATGGTGTATTTAGCTTCTGTTTTCCACAGTCAGTACGAGAAGATGAAACACCAACATACTTAGGAATCACACTTGACGTGGAAATTTCAAAATACCTAAAGGCAAAACTTCGCAGATCATGAAAAAGTCTGGTACACATGGGGTGCTGATGAATAAGTTCAGTGAGACCTGCTATGGAATACGAAGCAGCTGGTCAGCCTGACAGGTAAACAGACTCCAAAACCAAACACAAAAATCAGATATCTCTCTTCGTAGATGAATTTCAAAGAAAGCAGTGGTCCAGGAATGGTACTGGTGATGGCCATATGCGTTTTCTCTGTTCCTCATATGTTGGGCACCTTTGAAGCAGATGTTCGGCAGTCATTTTATCGGTGCCACAGTCACACTCATCAGTAGTTCCTATCTTTAGTTTGTTGAATAGATGGTATCTCAATCTGTTATGACCTGTGCGAAGTCTGAAGATTACCACTTGTTCTCTTCTGCTGAGCTGGTAATAAGGATCATTTTTTGTGTGGCCTGGATGCTCTTCTTCCCACTTGTGCCTGTATCTGCGCTTGATAAAACTCTTGGACTCCTCATAGGTTATATTTGTGTCAAGTTGAGGAAGTTTTCCCCCTTCCTTTGCCAATCTGTCAGCCTCTTCATTTCCAGGGATGTTGCAGTGAGAAGGGATCCACTGTATCACAACTCTTTTGTATTGCTGACATAGTCTGTGAAGTGTTACTCTTAGGTCATCCAGTTCAGCATTACTTTGACTTTTCAATGTTGTAATCACTGACAGCGCATCTGAGAAGATAGCTACTGGTCTCTCTGAGCTTTCTTCTGTCATTAGAATTTCTGATGCAGTTTTTAAGGCCTCTGCCTCTGCTCTGAAGTTAGTTGAAAATTTCCCTGTTGCGACTGCTATCTTTTTTGTGTGCCATTGCTTAAGCTCAGGAAGACTCCTCCACCCCCATCTTCTGTTGCATTAGTTGCTGATCCATCTGTGTACGCATGGATCCAGGTGTTGCTTGGGTAATGTTTCTCTATATATTTTGTGGTTAGGACTCTCCTTTCTGTTTCATTTTGGCTGTTCTTTTTCTCAATACCAGGAATGTTTTCTATCATTTCAGGGAAGCACTGTTGTTTCCAAATTGGTAGCTTGTGTGCAGTACATATTGGTGTAGCTGTTGACATTGCGTTAATGGGGTCTGCTCTCATCTTTGTTTTGACTGTCTCTACAAAGTTGCTTCGCTTCAGTCTTCCCCTTCCAAGTCCATTTATTCTCTGGTGCATTGGGTGGTCTATCAGCCTCCTGAATTTCTCGGCTTGTTGCTGGGCTCTGCTATCTCTTCTATCCTCCATAGGTTGGAGGTGAGTAATCTTTTCCAACTCTTTTATGGGCGTTGACTTCATGCCCCCTGTTATGATTCTCATTGCTTGGTTTTGGGTTCTGTTTATTTTGTCAAAGTTCGACTTGGCTGCCGTTGACCATGCTGCAATGCCATATTCTAAGACTGGTCTCACTCGCCCAGTATATAGCTTCTTTAGTACTCTCTCATCTGCTCCCCAACTCGTGCCAGCAAGTTTTTTCATGATTGCCATTCTCTGCCTTGCTCTTGTCCTGTTTTTCTCAATCTGGGTTTTCCAAGTCAAGCGGCGATCAAAGGTAATGCCTAGGTAGTTTGGGTTGTCATCCAGATGTAGATTTTTCCCATTTAGCACCAATTTGGAGATCTGTGGTTTGATAGAGAAAACACTGTAAATGATGTTTTCCCTTCATTTATCTTTACTAGCCATGCCTTGGCCCACTCCTCCAATGATGTTAGGGCTTGCTGCATCCGAATGCTTGCCGTAGTGATATATTCCTCTGAGATCCACAGGGCTAAGTCGTCTGCAAAGGAGGCATTGTGGGTTCTTCTTGGAATATTCTCTGATATGTCATTTATATATGTGAGGAACAACGTGGGTGACAGGACTCCCCCTTGGGGAACACCCTGCTCCAATACCATCTTCCTACTGGTCTGTCCTTGTAGTTGGACTCTGGCAGTTCTATTCTCAAGATAGTGGCTGATCCATTTGAACATTCTCCCACACACTTCGCTTCTTTGCAGCTTGACTTTCAGTCCGTCTTTCCACACTTTGTCAAATGCTTTTTCTTCTAAGTCCACCCAAACCACCAGTGTGTGCTTTTTTTCTTGAAAAGTGTCCTCAATTTTCTGAGTTATGTAAGTGATCTGGTCTTCAGTGGATCTGTGTTTTCTGAATCCTGCTTGCTGTGGGGCTAAGAGATGTTTTTCCTCTAGATGCCACATTAGTCGAGTATTTATTATGCGCTCCATCAATTTTCCAACACAACTAAGTAGACTGATAGGTCTGTAGCCATTTGGTTCTGTCTGAACTTTGTCTTTCTTAGGTATTGGAATCAGTATGGCGTCTTTCCATGCCTGTGGTACTATTCCTCTTTTCCAGCTGCAGTTTAGGATGGCCAGAAGCTTCTTTTTTGCCTTTGTTCCTAGACCTGTTAGCATTTCATTTGTTATCCCATCTTTTCCAGGTGACTTCTTTTTCTTTAGCGCCCTCATTGCCTCTTCCATTTCTTGCATTGTTAACTTTGCCATCATGTGTTCTTCTGGTGCAAGCTTTTTGTTATCATGACTCCTTTGTTCATCAGTGATGGCCTTTCTTCTGTCTGTAGGGACATCAATGTGGTTTGCACTAGCATAGTGTTCGATGAGTGCATTTGCAGCTTTTTTCCCCGAGAGCATATTTTCACCTTGTTTGATTGTGATGTGATTTTTGTAAGGTTCTTCGTTGTTCAAAGCTCTAACTAGTTTCCACAGCTTGTTCCCTTCTTTATCTAGGTTGAGATTTTCTGTTGTTTGCCTCCAGCAGTCTCTTGTTGTTTGGTTTAATGTTCTTCTGTACTTTGCAGTGGTTGCTTTGAGCAAGATGTTTGCCTCAGTTGTTTGTTCTGTTTCTGCCGTGTCTCTGGCTTGTGCTACCTCATCTTCAAGTTTTTGCAGTTCTTCATTCCAGTATGGTTTATAGTTCTTTCTTGCCCCTCTCGGAATAGTCTCAATAGCGGCTTGAAGTATTGCTCTATTAAAGCTTTCAACCATATATTTCATGCTGTTGTTTCGTGTGTTGATGGTCTCGCAAAGGCTGTCAGTCAGCACTGCAAAACTGTCCCAGTCAGCTCTTTTGTAATTCCATAGGGGCAATGGTTTCACTTCATTGGGAACATACTCCATATTAACCACAAGCTTTATTGGTCTGTGGTCGCTGCCTGCTAGCTGGCCAAGTACCTGTCGGCCAATTTTGTGAAGGATGTCCCCTGTGGCAAAAGCTAGGTCTGGAGTGGAAGTGGAGTGCCATCTTCTAGAGTAGAAACTGGGTTTATCATCTGGCCTGTTGATAAGGTGAAGATTTGTGTCTATCTCCCAGTCCTCCACTTCTTCTCCTCTACTGTCTGTATCCGGATATCCCCATCTTTCCGAGTGGCTGTTGAAATCTCCGACCACTATGCAGTTTGAGCTTTTTATTTCCATACTTGCAAGTGACAGGTCTTTGCTCGGTGGACCATACAAATTGTAGATACGCATGTTTGTGTCCTTTATTTTAATATCAACCCCTAAAATTTCTGACTGGTCGTTGAAGTTCACGGATACCTCGCTACTTGGTATTGAGTTTCGGGTAAGTAATAGCACACCTCCTTTGTGTCCTTCTCGATCGAGTCGGAAAGCCTGGTATCCTCTTATTGAGAATCTGTGGTTGCTGTTGAGATGTGTTTCTTGGATGCAAGCCACATCTATTTGATCCTCATAAATGCGGTTTTTTTAGGGGGACTTTTTTGTTGAGAACTCCTTCTGCATTCCACTGCAGAATGTTGAGTGTTCTTGGTGTTTGGTCAATAGCTTTTGCCCTTTCCCTCTGTACCTTGACTCCACAATTCAGGGGAAGGTGACCACCAGTAGTATTGGTTGGACCCCTTCGAGGCAGGGGGTCCGGCACTCTCACCGCCTGGCGGGACTCCACTGGATGAGCACCACAACGCTTAAATTGTATTCGTGACATCTTCATAAGGCGAAGTACGTTGCACTGTTTCGTTGAGCATGTAGCCCCGTGCATCCGATTTCAACAAGCATTTCTGTAGGGTTGCGTTCCTTAGCCCTTGACTGTCCCCAGCCTACCTGCAAGGAAGCAGGTGGTTTAAAATCAGAGTTTTCCTTCTCCTAGACGAACTGCCTTCCAAGGCTTACAAACTTCATCTACCCGGGATTTAACCCATGCCTGGGGTTTGGGTTGATGCTGGCCAGAGCATAGTCCACTCGCCGGTGGGTACTGCGCCTAGACTGTAAGGGGTCCCAAACTACTCCCGATAGACGACAAACAGTAAAGAATGAGACAAGAAAGCATTTAACCCATGAAGTGGGAGTGGATTGGTGCAGACCAGAGCATGTACCACTCGCCGGTGGGTTCTGCATCTACACCAATAGGGTTCCACCCACTCCTCAGCCCATTTAGTCTGGCCCCTCACCAAGGACCTGTCCGGCTTGGGTGACCCAGCCAGGAGTAAAACTCCCGCCGGCATAGCTCCCGAGATCATTGGGGCACTCAAGCTCTCCAACCAACGGCAAGGTAGGCTTACATGTGGAGAGAGAATCAATTCAAATGTCAAGCCAGTCCTATTGTATGGCTCTGAGAATGGAGAACAGCAAAAATAACAATAAAAAAGCCACAGACTTTCATAGATGGGTTTTAAAAAAAGGTAGTCTCATAGCAGATTCTGCCGTAGGGGAGTGAAGTGTTAAAGACTTCACAATAATGGGTTGCGCTTCAAGAGGTGGGATAACCAGTTCCCCTCCTCGCTGCCTTTACCTTTCCTAACCCAAGAGCAGAGTCAGGTATTTATTTACAGCTAGGTAGATTGTAGCGTGACGCCACAGTGTTTCAAACCCTCTTTGCTACAAGAAGCCTGCGCTGTGATCACGGACGCTCTCATAAATGGGCACTTGCCTAAAATAGATTATAGTGGTATGACAAGGTCACTCATATGGAACTGATGACACGAACCAGACAAGTACCAGTAGAACACAAGATGAGAAGAAGACGCTGGAAATTGATAGGACTTCTTCTTCAAGTACCATGCCCAATGGCGTAAGAGATCATGCCTCTCCACAACTTCCTGTTTCCAGTACAATTTATCAATTCTGCTGTTGACTTCTTTCCATGCCACGATGTCAAACTGTCCACCATTGGCTCTCTCTTCCCATATCTCTTTTTCCTTCAATCTTACCTAATGTTACGATATATTCCAGCTTTCATCTTCTCATAACATGCTGAACAAAGTGGATTGCTTCTCTCTAACATGTGAAATAAATTTCCTCCCGCATTTGCATCATTCAGGACATCCTCATTACTCTTTTTGGCTGTCCATGGTATTTTTAACATTCTTCTGTAAAACCACATCTCTGTGGCCTCTAGTGCCTTCCCTACTTGTTTACGAATTGTCCATGACTCACTCATATGCCAGGACTGGTTCTATATAACATTGAAGAAATCTCTTTCTTACTTCCATTGACAAATAACTATTGCATAAAATACCCTTCATTTTATAGAATGCTGTTATTGCCTGCGCTAATCTGCTCTTCACTTCTGAGATGCATCTTCCATCCGTTGTTATTAATGTACCAGTACCCAGGTATTTGAATCTGTTGACCTGTTTTAAAATTGTTCCGCATACTTTGATAGTGCATTCTGGGGAAGACATTTTCTTTGAAGCGACCATTACTTCTGTCTTTTTTATATTAAGGCTGAGGCCTTTATTTTCACTTTCTGTCACTATTGTATAAACCATTGACTGCAGCTCCTTTTCACTTTTTGCTATTAAAATTGTATCATCGGCGTACCGGGTATCTCAAGCTGTTTATATTATGTCCAACAACGGATAATCCTGATATGTCCTCCAGTGATCTCATTATACTTTCACTGCACAGATTTAACAGATCCGGTGACAGCACACATCCCTGACTGACACCCTTTTTTTACTTGCTAAAACGTTCCTATTTGGCTGCTAATTCTTAGGATTGATAAGACACACATTGATAAACCTGTTGATAGAATTACCGGACAGTCCATGTTCTGGAGTCCCCAGGGTAAGAGAGGTAGAGGGAGACCAAGGAACGTGCGGAGAAGAGAACTGGAAACAGACATGAAGGGGATGAAGAAGATATGGAAAGACCTTGAGCTGATGGCACGTGACATGAAGACTTGGTATAAAGAATATGCTCCATAGGGAGTTGAAAGGTCATGGTAACGATGATGACTAGTTCACTCATTTATTTTCGATTACGCTGTTTCTTTTCAGAATTACCAAAATATGGAGGAAAAAATGGGGGAGGGGTGAGAGGTTGGTGACGCCATGTAAAAAAAAAAAAGGGGGGGGGGGGGCTTGGTTTATGTAACGGAATGTGACTAGGGGGAGGGAGGTTAAAAAGGCGCAAAAAGTGCGTGGCGTTGGATGTAAACGACCCCAAGACCACTAATGAAGAACTGATAACAAGAACCAGACAAGTGTCAGTGGAACAAGAGATAAGAAGAACCAGACAAGTGTCAGTGGAACAAGAGATAAGAAGAACCAGACAAGTGTCAGTGGAACAAGAGATACGAAGAACCAGACAAGTGTCAGTGGAACGAGATAAGAAGAACCAGACAAGTGTCAGTGGAACAAGTATAACAAGAACCAGACAAGTATCAGTGGAACAAGTATAACAAGAACCAGACGAGTGTAAGTGGAACAAGAGATAAGAAGAACCAGACAAGTGTCAGTGGAACAAGAGATAAGAACAACCAGACAAGTGTCAGTGGAACAAGAGATAAGAACAACCAGACAAGTGTCAGTGGAACAAGAGATAAGAACAACCAGACAAGTGTCAGTGGAACAAGAGATAAGAATAACCAGACAAGTGTCATTGGAACAAGAGATAAGAAGAACCAGACAAGTGTCAGTGGAACAAGAGATAACAAGAACCAGACGAGTGTCAGTGGAACAAGTATAACAAGAACCAAACGAGTGTCAGTGGAACAAGAGATAACAAGAACCAGACAAGTGTCAGTGGAACAAGAGATAACAAGAACCAGACAAGTGTCAGTGGAACAAGAGATAACAAGAACCAGACAAGTGTCAGTGGAACAAGAGATAACAAGAACCAGACAATTGTCACTGCCATCAATGGTACCTATACCTTGTAGCGGTATGGCAGCATGTGTACCCTGACAATCCCCAGAGCTATGCCAGTGGGAGATTTACTCCTGGTAGGTTCAACCAAGCTGGACTGGTCTGCGTGGGTAGGGGTCAGACAAAAGCTGGTACTCTGGTCCTCCAGGTTGGGGGTTTTAGCACAGGGCCGACACCCCTGTCTATGTAAAAAAAATCGCACATGTTACGGAAACAACAATAAATGGAAAAACTTTGCTGCGGGACGGACATCCGGAGTCTCAGGCTCGTATGACTGACAGTGGTGAAAGCCGAAAGGAAGCCACTGGCATGAAAACGGATGCCCCGACCGCAAAACACGAAACCAGAATTGGTTTTTGGAACGTCAGAACTATGAATGAGGCAGGAAAGTTGAGACAAATCACAGCAGAGATGAGGAACTACAAGATACATATCCTGGGAATAAAAGCGAGAGCAGATGGACAGGTAAGGGGAGAATAAAAGCAGCTACAGGGGAAACAGTACTTTATTCTGGTAGAGAGGATGGTCAGCACAACGAAGGTGTAGCCATTATCCTGAAGAAAGGAATGGAAAGGTCTTTACTGGAATGGAAACCCATCAACAACAGACTGATAAGAGCAAGACTGAGAGGGAGGTTCACCAACACCACAATTATACAATGCTATGCACCAACAAACGACAGCGATGAAGAGATCAAGGACGAGTTCTATCAACAGGTACAAAAAGAAATGGAAACTACACCCAGGTACGATCTCATTATAGTAATGGGAAACCTAAATGCGAAAGTGGGAGCACACAATAATTATAACGAAAGAGTAATGGGGAAATGCGGCAGTGGAACAGCAAATGAGAATGGGGACAAATTAATAAGCTTCTGCAGTATTAACAACCTGGTCATTGGAGGAACACTTTTTCCACACAAGGAAGTGCACAGGTTAACATGGGAATCACCAAACGGACGAGACAGAAACCAGATAGATCACATAATGATCAATGGCATATGGAGACATGCACTACAAGACGTGAAAGTAAGAAGAGGCGCAGATGTGGGAAGTGATCATCACCTAGTAGTAGCAAGACTGAAAGTGAAACTCAGAGCTGCTGGACCAGTTGCAGTCAAACAGAAAAGATACAACATCACGAAACTGAAGGATCCCCTCACCAGAAAAGCGTTCGTGGTCGACGTAAAGAAAAGATATGAGATTATCAAAAGCCAGGAAAGAACAGAGACCGATGATGTTGACCAGAGATTCAACACCATCTCAACAATATACAAGGAAAGCAGCAAGTCATGCTTGGGATTCCAGGAAAGAAAGAGCCAAGACTGGATAACACCAGATACGATAAACACCATAGCGAAGAGAAAGGAAATGAAAAGAAAGAAAACAGAAACTAAGTCTCCCAGGTTAAAGGCAATATATAGTGAACAGTACAGTCAGCTGGACAAGGAAGTTAAACGTCAAACCTGTGCTAACAAAAGGAAATTTCTGGATGACCTTGCAAGAAAGGCAGAAGAGGCAGCACTGAGAAATGAACAAAGCACCGTATACAAAATAACAAAAATCATCAGTGAAAAACGAGGTGCAAACAATATTACATTAGTAAGAGATAAGCACGGAAATCTCATCACGACAGTAGAGAGACAGGAAACCAGATGGGCAGAGCATTTCAGAGAAACTCTGAATAAGGAACCACCAGAGACACCATTGAATGTTCCTGAGGTTGAAAATGATCTAGATGTTAATACAGACATCCCACGAAAAGAAGAAATCATCACAGCAATCAAAGGGTTAAAGAATGGAAAAGCTCCTGGTCATGATAACTTAAATGCAGAGCTATTTAAGACAGACCCAGAGCTAGCAGCAGAACTATTAGAACCACTATTTGCACAAGTCTGGAAAACAGGGACAACATCAACAGAGTGGAGAAAAGGAATAATTGTCTAATTGCCCAAGAAGGGAGATCTTGCAGACTGCAATAATTGGAGAGGAATAACTCTTCTCTAAGTTCCCAGCAAAATACTAGGGAGGATAATTATACAGAGAATCTCAAAAGCAGTAGACCACAAACTGAGGAAAGAACAAGCAGGATTTAGAAAGAACAGAAGCTGTGTAGATCATATATTTACCCTCAGGAACATTAAAGAGCAGTGCTCAGAATGGCAAAGACAGCTGTACATTAATTTCGTTGATTTTGAAAAGGCTTTTGACAGTATACATAGGGACAGTTTATGGAAAATACTGAGGGCTTATGGAATTCCAAGCTGCATAGTGTCAATCATAAAAAGCCTCTATGCCAAC
Organism: Oreohelix idahoensis; assembly: GCA_024509875.1. Classification (NCBI taxonomy): domain Eukaryota; kingdom Metazoa; phylum Mollusca; class Gastropoda; order Stylommatophora; family Oreohelicidae; genus Oreohelix; species Oreohelix idahoensis. The sequence goes on from JAMPIV010014778.1 coordinate 227,417, forward strand.
TTTACGTGTAGCATTGGGCAGAGCAACCTAACCTTTGAAGTGAAGACAGGAGTACGACAGGGATGCCCCTTATCAACCACTCTATTTTTAACAGGCATAGACTGGGTGATGCGCCAGACAACAGAGGGCAATCCAAGAGGAATAAGAAGGACTGCATTTTCTACATTGGAAGATCTGGAATATGCAGATGACATTGCACTGCTAGCACATTCACATCAACACATCCAGGAAAAAAACGGATAGACTTAATAAGTATAGCCAGCAGGTGGGCTTGATCATCAACCTAAAGAAGACAGAGGTCATGACGCTCAATGTGAGCAACCCTGAGCCCATATCAGTAAGGAATCAGCAACTGGAACAGACAGATGCCTTCACATACCTAGGATGCACAGTAACACCAGATGGCGGAGCAAGCAAAGACATCAACAACAGAATGAACAAAGCAAGAACAGCCTTTTTTAGTCTAAACAATATCTGGAAGTCCTCTCAGTACAGCACAAGCACAAAATTAGGATTATATCAGAGCTGTGTGCTTTCTGTGCTTCTCTATGGCGCGGAGAGCTGGAGAGTTACAGAGAAGGAAATGTCGAAATTGTCCTCTTTTCACACAACATGCCTAAGAAAAATTCTCCGAATCTTTTGGCCGAATACCATCACCAACCAAGATCTGCTTACTCGGAGCAAGCATGAGGACATGCACACCATCATAGCTGGCAGACGCTGGAGCTGGGTTGGCCATGTCCATTTGTGAATACAAGCCAGTGATTCCGCCCTGGGAGATCAAGAAACCAGACACGGACTACCACCTAGCAGAAATACTTAAGAAAACAAATAATACAGAAAATATTAAAAACACAGCCAATAAATATATGCAACAAATATCAAAAGACAGCATTACTGTGTACACAGATGGATCCAAGGGAGAGGATGGCAAATTGGGGATAGGAATATATATTCCAATATGGAAGATGGCAAAAGAATATAGCATCACGGAAAATACATCCATTTTCACTGCAGAGATGGTGGCAATACTAAAAGCATTAGAAATATTCTCTAATAACCCTCCCAAAAAATTAACAGTTTTAACTGACTCTCTTTCAACAATTAAAGCACTTAAAAACTTACGAGAATGTAGTAGACCTGATATAGCAGAGGAGATATTTCTGGCTACTACATACTTATATTCCAGAGGATGCTCAGTCTTAATTGCTTGGATACCTTCACATGTTGGCATAGAAGGAAATGGAAAGGCAGATAAAGAAGCCAAGAAAGGTAGATCTGATAAAAATCTAATAAATGTAGGGATGAGTAAATCAGAAATTAAGAGCTTAATTAAAGATTTAATAACAGATGAATGGAAAGCAGAGTGGGATAAAAATCTGAAAGGAAGACATGCATATAAGATGTTCAAGGCTCCAACAAGAAAATGTCAGATATCTAGAGAATTGAAAATTCCCAGTAATAAGAAACTTCTCAGACTACAGCTGGGAAAAGGCTATTTCAGAATAGAAGAACCTTACTGTGCAGGATGTCTTCAAGACAATAATATAGAACATTTCTTGTTAAAATGTAAGAGGTATGACCAAATGAGAATACCAATATTAGATTATTTGCAAGCATCCAACTTACCTATAAATATAGAAGAGGTGTTGAGAATAGACAGACCTAGGGAACTGCTTAATATAGTCAAACAATATTTAACACGAACACATGTTAATATATAGTGGCTGGGAATGTGAAGGTCTGATGCTGTTCTTACAATGCATGTGACTTTAAACAGATGAAAGTCAATTAAATATCTGTTAAAGTCCGTTATATAACTAAAACCACCAGGCCTTTACACCCCTCCACTTTAATATTGTTCTTGATTTTGTTTGTTTGTTTGGTTTTTTTTTTCTATTTACATAACGTATAAGCACAATTGTGATTATCCCTATTTACATTGATTTGACAAACGTGATGCCACTTTCTCATGTCGGCAGTTGTTCATATTATTTGGAATTGAAAACAATATAGATCCTAATTATAACCCATCAGAGGTTGAACGGGATATTTTTTTTTCATTAATTTAAAAAAAAAAAATACATTTGATTGTTATGAAATTCATTGCATTCTGTGCAGGCAAGGGAGAAAACCAAAAATACAACCAATAAAAAAAAATCATTCACACTATCCTCAGTATCTGGTATGTCCACCGTGTGCTTGCAAACAAGCTTGGCAGCGGCTCCGCATGGAACGCACGTCTCTGAAGGAAATTCCGGGGAATCAAGTCCCATTCACGTGTAAGAGCAGCTTGGAGCTGTTGCAGATTAGCTGAGAACCTTGCCTGTAGACTCTGCGTCCAAGCTCGTCCCACAGATGTTCTATAGGGGACATGTCTGGTGATAGGGCAGGCCAATCAATCGTCACAATGTTCTGCTGCTGTAGATATTGCTGCGTAATGCATGCGGTGTGCGCACGTGCGTTATCCTGCTGGAGAAGCTGCAAGTCTGGATAATTTGTGAACGCAGGAGCAACCAATGCATCCAGAACCTCATCTCGATATGTCACAGCATTAACATTTCCACGGAAGACGTGAAGAGGAAAGCGATGGTGAAAACTGAATCCTCCCCAAATGTGAATACTGCCACCTCCAAATCGGTTGTGCTGACGAACACAGCAATCTGCAAAGCGCTCTCCACACCGTCGCCAAATCCGCATACGTCCATCAGCAAAGGATATGTTGAATCTGCTCTCGTCTGTGAATAGGACAGCATTCCACTGCAGTCTAGTCCATCTGACATGTTGCTCTGCCCATTGCAGGCGCTGCTGACGATGTACAAGGGGATTGACATAAGTCTTGGGCCTGACCATGAAGGACATGTCACAGAGAGCTGAAATTTTGTATAGTGTTTATTCCTTTTCAATATAGCCACCGTCTGAATTGACAATCTTCTGCCATCTCTGCTTGACCTTGAAAAGACCTTGGGAGTAGAACACCCTATTTTTCAAACTAAACCAGTCATCACATGCCAGTATAACCTCTTCATCGCTGTCAAAGTGATTTCCTTTTAGCTGTTTTTTAAGATTTGGGAATAGAAAAAAGTCTGATAGAGCCAAATCTGGAGAGTATGGTGGGTGTGGAAGAATTTCAATATTCAAATCGTTGGCTGCTAGCTGCACAAGCCGTGCTTTGTGAGAGGGCGCGTTGTCTTGAAGCAAAGGAAGATTTTGAGTGCGTTATCTTTCGTTTCCTGATCACAACCTTTCTTAGTTTTGTGAGAAGATCTGCATAGTACTGTCCATTAACTGTGTTGCCACGAGGCAGATAATCTTTCAAAAGGACCCCTTTGCCGTCCCAAAAAACAGTCAGCATAACTTTTCCTGCAGATTTCTGCGCCCTCGGCTTGACAGGTGTTGGGGAGCCCAGGGTTTTCCATTGCATGCTGGCAATTTTGGATTCAGGGTCATAATGGTGTACCCAAGTCTCATCTACTGTCACCATGGTCTCCAAAAAATGTAGGTGTTTTCCTTGAAACATCAGAAATTTTATCACAGCTCTGGCCTCCTTCTTTTCCATTGTTTTGTCAAATCTTTGGAGCAGCAGATCCGGTCAATAGGGTACATTGCGCCGTGCACCTTAGCGGGAAAACTCATTGAAGAAACAAACGCGTACTTCACACATTCAGTGCAAATATGATGAACTTTAAATGTGCCAAGTTTCATCTTCCACCTGTGACTCCTTCATGGTCAGGCCCAAGACTTATGTCAATCCCCTTGTATGTGAGTCAAGTTTGGCCCAACATAAGGTCGACTTGCAATAAGGCCTGTATCTCTGAGTCATCGTATGACTGTCATTCGAGAGTCTTGCCCACGTCTACCCACTATTGTCTTGCTGTTTGACTTGCCGGGAGAGAACGATTCCTTAGGTGACTCAGCACAATATGACGATCTTGCGCAAGGGTAGTAACTCGTGGTTGGCCACTCTGAAGTCTATCCCGGGCACTGCCAGTGGTTCCGTAACGTTCATTGAGACGTACAATAGTGCTGTGGTGGCAATTCATCCTTCTGGCAATGGCCCGCGAGCTCATTCCGGTCTCCAACATACCAATGGCTCGTTGGCGGTCGTTTTCAGATAGTCGTGGCATTTCAAGCACATGTACTGGGTGTTTTGTCTCAACGGCCTTTTTATACCGAGTATACTGCCACAACGCGTACACATTTTCAGGGTCATAGCTGTTGGGAATCGTGTTGCACGTGTAACTTTCATCGTTTTCATGTAGTCTGTACACAAACCCGTGGGTTGAATCATGCACTTTCCAATCCAGCAGCCATTCGCTCTTCACCTCATGACAAACACGGGGAAAATCCATTCCCACACTTTTTTTTTTTCCAGCTTCTCGGCATCAGTATATATAATAGTGGTGCGTTTTTAATGTGCTTCAATATATATATATATATATATATATATATATATATATATATATATATATATATATATATATATATATATATATATATATATATATATATATATATATATAAAATAAATTCTTTAACCAAACACGGCGCATAAGGCAGAAACCAGTGCTCTCCAGGTTGTACGTTGTAACGCCACTCTTCTTAGCTCTTGCACATTGTTTAATCCCAACGTTCTTCCTTCTCTTATTATTGTTCTTCTGAGTGTTTCTTTTGGTCTTCCTTTTTTCCTCTTACCCTCAGGAACCCAAGTGAGTGCCTGCAAAGGTATTCTGTTGTTTTGCATTCGTAGGACATGACCGATATATGACCATCGTCTTTTCCTTATATAGTTGGAGACATATTTCTGCCTAGAGTCTTCTCTTATTTGTCGATTAGTCTTGAATTCTTTCCAACTGATGTTCATGAGTTTTCTAAGACATTTGTTCTCGAATGTATTCAGCTTGTTCTCCAATGATTTTGTTATTTTCCAACTCTCACAGCCGTATGTTAACACTGAGATAACATTTGAATTAAACAGACGAAGCTTGGTATGTATATTCAATTATCGTAATTTCCAAATGTTAGATAATCTATTGAAGGCGCTAGCTGCCAAAGCAATTCTAGTATGAATTTCTCTTGTTGTGTCACCATCCTGAGTCATTTTACTGCCTAAATAATTGAAACTTTCAACTTTCTGTAGTTTTTCCCCGTTCAGGATGATATTAAAGGTCTCGTTAGAAAAGTTCATAACTTTAGTTTTAGAGGCATTTATTTGGAGACCTATTTTAACCGAAAGATGACACAAATTATTTACTGCTACTTGGGATTGTCTGGGTGTTGAACTTAAGAATGCTAAATCATCTGCGAAATCCAGGTCCCCCAGGAATTTTCCATTTGTCAATTTTATACCTAATTGTTCATTGTGGGTATAGTTTCTCATAACCCAATCAACAGCTTGATCTCCATATAACTGTGCCCAAGCTCGCGCCCTGGAGAGGACACTCCAGCTTCACCCTATAGGTGTCGGCAAAACACGGGAAGTAGCAGTTACCGGTGTAGTGAAATTGACAGAGATACAACGGTAAAATACCTCCAAAGATAACCTTTAAGGATAAAAACATAATGCGTAGGCTGCGAATAGTACATGATCGCCTAGACCGCGGGTCATCACCCTCCATAAAAATTGACTTGCTAGACAGGAGGGGAACGGAGGATCAAAAAGGAAAAATATGACTGGAAAGATTGAGTGAGACTAGAAAGGCTAAGGAGACGCAATTGGGGGGGGGGGGGGGAGGGGGGGGGGGGGGGGGGGGCTGGGGGGGGGGGAATCGGAGAAAAGTCACGTTTCCCAAGTTGACAAAAAAAGTAAGCAACTCGACAGAAGGGACCTTAGATATAATACGCCACAGTCATTTATTGGACGCTTTTGCGCGATACCAAGCTTTGATTTGAATTCAGCGGCTAAACGCAGATGTTCGAAATATTACAAACTTTAAAAAGTACTTTTTTCTTAATATTAATGTTAGGAATATAAAAATTAGCTGGCCGGATGGCCTATTCTGAGCAGTGAACTAATATGGTCTTAATTTTACAGACGGATAGATAATATTGAAGATAATGACAAAAGACAGTGTTGTTCACATCATCGACGAACTGTATTGAATAAAAAGTGTCGCTATTTTGCACAAAAAAACACGACCTCGAAACGCAGGTGTTCAAATTTACTTAGTATGGAGGAGAGGGTTTTGGGTGGTAGCTGTGTCTAAATATAACTTTTACGACAAAATTTTGGAGGGGAGAGAAAGGTTGGTTCAAAAATCCAGAACATTTTTGTAGAAACACAAGTAGAGACGGACAGACTAACAGATAACCATCCATACTTGACTGAAGCATGACTGAAATGACTTTATGGTAGGAAATTTGAATTGAAAATAAAACTAGGCAGTGATTGGCCACAGACAATCATATCATTAGCGCTCAGACGCGAAAGTGGGGCCATTCTTCAATAGTTGTTCAGTGATAGACACAGATTTTAAAGTGTGGTGATTTCCATATGAAAGAAAGAGAAATAAATTTAGGGACGCCATACTATAGCCAGCAGCTCAGCTGAGTTTTGCTAGCAATTCTGTGTTATTTATTCATAATCTGGTAAGATTGAAATTATTTCCTTATATATTTTGAATATTGTTTCATGTTCGAGTGATTTGATACTGCCATATCGAAATCTAGCCTTACAAACAAGTAGGGATTTGCTCTAGACCCCCCGCCCAAGTCAGGGTCTAGGGACCAACAATGTACATAAACTCCAGCAAGAGTTAGGCAAGACAGATCAAGTGTTGAGAATAATGAAACATACTACCTATCCTCTTTTAGGGCAGACAACTAATAAATATTTTTCAGAATCTATAGTCTGGGAGGATCTATCTGATGTAAACCCACCATGGTAAATGTGCTGTTTGGTCAGAGAGATCTGACCTGTCTGTATGATGTGGTTGTTGTGTCAGTGTTGTGTCCAGACGTGGGTAGAGAATAGATTTTGACACATGGCCCATACTTTGATTGCAGAGCTGTGAGTTTCTATTGTCAACCAAGCAGTGTCTATTCAGTTGGTGACTTACTCGAGTGTATCTGTGCAGTACTTGTGACAGAGACCACCATTATTGCCCGCCAGCACGGAGAGGTGGGACCACCTGATTTCAGCACCAGAGCTACAACTACCAGATGAGTGAGCCTCTGGTCTGCTGGACATTCACCAAAGCCCTTTAGTACTAATACCCCATAAAATTCCCACCATTTTCTGGACACTGTGTAGTCAATATAGACAGGTGTGATGAGGCCACCCCAACAGCACAAACATTAAATATCCTCCCAAGTAGATGACTACTAGAACATTTTATTAAAACTAACTAGTATATTACATATATATGTACACTATTGTATTTATGATATAATATTCCATGCATTTCTTTCATAATCTCTAAATCCTTTTAAGTTCTGGTCAACCTAAAAATTGATCCAGAACAAAATAAATGTAATATAATTCTAACAAAAATTTTACACACGTGAGTTAGTTCAGTGTATTTTAACATTTGTTAATATTATTAGTCTTCTTAATTATATGTGGGTGAATTTAGAAACTATCACACCACACTACACCTCATTACCCTAGACACTTTACGTAGCCACATTCATTCAAAAAAATTAAGTGTGAGGTTGTAGTGGTAGCAAGAAAGGCCTTCTGACAATTCACAACTACATTTTATCTCAGGAGCCTTCACAGCTGGCCTCATACAATCACATTTAGTATTATCACCATCATACAATACCATCAAACACCACTACAACCGGTTATAAGCATTTTGCCCAATTGGCGTAGGGCATGGCGCCAGGGGCTACTTCCGACAGTGGGAGAGGTTCTAGGATCTCACTGGACAGCTAAAAGTAAGACGGCACCGCTAAAAACCATCAGCGGAGAGAAGCTAACCGATAAGGGTAAGCAGATGGAGAGGTGGGTCGAGCACTACTCTGAGCTTTACGCTAGAGACAATACCGTTACGCCTGCAGCCCTTGATGCTGTCAATAGTCTGCCAACTATGGAGGAGCTGGATGCCGAACCAACATTAGAGGAACTCAGTAAGGCCATTGATAGCTTGGCCTCTGGCAAAGCACCAGGCAGTGATGGGATTCCTCCTGATTTAATCAAATGCTGTAAGAGCACGCTATTACATCCCCTGCATAGGATGCTGTGCCAGTGCTGGGAAGAGACAACTATTCCTCAAGACATGCGAGATGCCAAGATTGTAACACTGTATAAAAATAAAGGAGACAGAAGTGATTGCAATAACTACAGAGGCATCTCTCTTCTTAGTATTGTTGGTAAGGTTTTTGCCAAAGTCATCTTAATGCGACTACACAAGTTAGCTGAGCGCATATATCCAGAGGCACAGTGTGGATTCCGAGCTGGCAGATCAACAACAGACATGATCTTCTCTCTCCGCCAGCTTCAGGAAAAATCAAGAGAGCAGAAAAGACCATTATATATCGCCTTTATAGACCTCACAAAAGCATTCGACCTGGTTAGTAGGGATGGACTCTTTAAAATCCTCCTGAAAATAGGCTGCCCTTCTAAAATGCTGGAAATGATCAAGTCATTCCATGACGACATGAAGGGAACAGTCCAATATGCTGGAAGCACGTCACAGCCCTTTGATATACGAAGTGGCGTTAAACAAGGCTGTGTTCTGGCTCCGACCCTCTTCGGAATCTTCTTTGCCTTACTCTTGAAACATGCATTCAGAGATGCAACTGAAGGAATATGCCTTCACACTAGGTCAGATGGCCGTCTGTTTAATCTTTCAAGGCTGAAGGCAAAAAAAAAAATCAGAAGGGTCACTATAAGAGACTTGTTGTTCGCTGATGATGCTGCAGTCGTTACTCAAAGCCAACAGGAGCTTCAGAGCTTGATGAATCGCTTCACTCAAGCATGCAAGGACTTTGGCCTCACAATAAGTCTAAAGAAAACGAATGTGCTGAGTCAGGATGTGGGTGCTGCACCAGTTATCACTATCGATAACTATGAATTGGCAGTGGTGCACCACTTCACATACCTAGGGTCTACCATCAATGACAAACTCACTGGATACAGAAATCGACAGCCGCATTGGCAAAGCTGCAGCTACCTTTGCCCGCCTCACATCGCGTGTTTGGGGAAACTCTAAACTCACAATGAAGACCAAAGCTGCGGTATATAATGCCTGCGTCACCAGCACACTCCTATATGGCAGCGAGACCTGGACGACCTATGCTAAGCAAGAAAGAAGGCTCAATACCTTCCATTTGCGGTGTCTACGCCGCATCCTCGGCATCTCGTGGAAAGATAAAGTGACAAATGTCGAGGTGTTGTCACGTGCTGGCCTTCAAAGTATGTATACGCTGCTTAGACAGCGCAGACTTCGCTGGCTTGGCCATGTTCGCCGCATGGAAGATGGTCGCATCCCAAAAGATATCTTCTACGGACAATTAGCAGATGGCAAGAGAACAGTTGGCGACCACAGCTGAGGTTCAAAGATGTGTGCAAGAGAGATATGAGGGCACTGGACATGGATCCAGCAACATGGGAGGATGAAGCTGCCGATCGCACTAAGTGGCGATGCTATTTACGGCACCACCTCAGATTGGCTCACACAAGAAGTAGAGGTGAGGAGAAAACGTCGAAAGGAGCACCAGGAAAATAAGCAGCTGAGGGCTGCCACCTCAGGGGCGCATTCCCATAGTCAGTTATGACTGAAGGGGCTATTATAACCCAATCAATAGCTATTCCAAAAAGTAGTGGTGACATAATACAGCCTTGTTTCACCCCTGTTTCTACTGTAAACCATTCTGTATTCCCTTTATTTGTTCTAACACAACATCTTGCATTGTTATATAGCGCTTTGATTATATTCACATATTTTGTTGGAAAACCATAGATTGTAAGTATCTTCCACAATGATGGGCGGTGTAGACTATCAAAGGCTTTTTGAAAATCGACGAAGGTGATAATAAATGGCGATTGCATTTCCACTGATTTTTCTATAATTGTTCTTAGTGTGAATATTTGATCAATACATGATCGTTTCGGCCTGAAACCTGCTTGTTCTTCTCTGATCTTTTCGTCAGCGTGCAATTTAAGTCTTTCTAACATCATGCAACATAATAATTTTCCAGGTACTGATAATAGAGATATACCACGCCAGTTATTACAGTCTGATAGATCACCTTTCTTCGGTAACTTTACAATAATACTGTCTTTCCATTGTTGTGGTGGTTGTTCTTCTCTCCATACTTCATTTATAATATCTAAAATTCTCAAGAGGTTGTTGTCATTAACTGCTTTAATCATTTCGCCTGAAATTTCGTCAACTCCAGCAGCTTAACAATTTTTAAATCTTTTAACGGCTTGTTTGATCTCGTCCAGCGTGAATTCATCGCAAGTTATTGGCAAGGTGGTTGTGGGTGTTTCATTATTAAAATCAGGTGTTACTGTTGGTGGTGGTCTGTTTAGCACCTCCATGAAGTGCTCAGCCCATCTCTTCATTTGTTCTTTTTCTGTTGGTATTGGATTCCCTAATTTATCTTTAACAGGTGTTTCCATATCAGTAGGCTGGTGACATAGTTGTTTTGTAATTTTATAAAGGCACCTACTATTACCAGTTCTTGCAGCATTTTCAGCTTCTACGGCCAGTTCATTGATGAAATGTCTTTTATCTCTTCGAGTTTTTGTCTTCACTTCTTTATTTAATAAGTTATAAGTTAGTTTGCAAGATTCAACTGCATTATGTGTACTTGCCGCTAGTAGTTTAAGTTTTGCTGTTTTCCTTTCTTGTATTTTATCCCAAGTATCTTCTCTCATCCATTTTTTCTTTTTATGTACTAGGTATCCGGTGGTCGCTACAGCTGCTTCTGTCATTGCTGTTCTCAGTTGTTCCCATTTAGTATCGATGGTCTTGGTGGTGACATCGTTGTCAATTTTGCCTAAAGCATCAAAATAGTTGTTCATTTTGACATTATATTCCTCTTTTACATCTTTTGACTGCAGTCTGTGTACATCTATTCTTCTATTTTTATTCGGTTGGTATAACTTCTTCAGTTTAATTCTCAGTTTAGCTATGCAGAGGTTATGATCGCTTCCGATCTCTGCACCTCTGTATGCTCTGACGTCTTGAACTGATGAGCTAAATTTTGCGCTTACGCAGAAGTGATCTATCTGGTTCTTAGTTCTGCCATCAGGTGAATTCCATGTTATCTTGTGGATATTCTTATGTGGAAAGATGGTGTCCGCCACAACGAGGTTTGATATTTCACAAAGTTCTAGAAGTCTTTCACCATTTTGATTCATACAGCCTATGCCATGAGTACCGAGATATCTCTGTACTCCATCGTTGTTGTCACCTACTTTGGCGTTAAAATCGCCCATGACTACTATTATGTCATGCTTGGGTATTGTGTTGATGGTACTTAGAAGTGCTTCATAGAAGTCATCTTTTGTGGTATCAAGAGCGTCGTTAGTTGGTGCATAGCATTGTACAGTTGAGAGTTTGAAAAATCTTGTCTGAAATCTAGCTAATATTAGCCTCTCATTAATAGGTACCCAGCTGATGAGCGATGCTGCTGATTCACTGTCGAGCCTGGTTCTGTTTCGATAACAATCGCTTGTTTTACGATAGTGACTTGTTAATTCTCTGATCAACCCTCCTATCCAACCGACCGATTCGAGGGTTTCGAGGTCGGTTATAGGAAAATATATACACCACTAGATACTCTGATGTATCTTTTATTCTATAATTTAACACATCATGGTACTATCCATCGAAATATACACATTCCTGATATATATATTTCATTACATATTGTCTGGTTCTTATACGATCAAACTCAAACTTTACGTCTTTGTTGTTAATAAATTAGGAGGCTGCTGTAAAACTGGTAAGGAAATACATATATAAATTACACCTGTGTACCGCTAACTAGTAAAACTGATAGCTTTGTGGGTTTTGCCTTCTTGTGGCGAGGCACGTCACTTTCAACCTTTTGGTTATATCAGAGGGCAATTTGCCATTCAAAAATAAGTGAACTCTGTTAACTGAAGCGATGTGTTGATAAACTCTAAGCCATGAAAAGGATTACTTGCATCTATCAGCTAGCTTGAAAAAGCCATGAAAAGGACTGCTAGCCCGATCAGCGTTGATAGATATTAAATCCTGAAAAGGACTAACAATATCTATCTGCTAGCATAAAGCCCTGAAAAGGACTTTGTCCTGAAAAGGACTCGCCACATACGGCGGTAGACTGCTCTATAAAACCTTAGTGTTTTATTTTTTAATTTATATGTTGTTAACTACATGCTCTCAGTTAAAACTGGCAAATTCATAGCGCTCCACTTTAGCCAAACTGGCATTATAATGGCTTAGTATAATTGGCGCTCTCTAATAATGCCAGTTCGGCATGTGGATAAAATATATATATATATATATATTTATTTACATATTGTCAATCCGTAGCTCTATCACATTGTAATTTATTTAACTAAAAGCAGCCAATATTTTTACTATGTAAATCTGAAACATTAACAACAAGAATTATTTGCTAAATATTAGTGATAAATAATTCAATTATAATAAATCAACAGTTTTGTAAATCTAGCCTTCATATTTGACTAGTACCTGTGACGCTCCAGCCTCTTTGTAGCGCGTTAGTATCCCTTTTTGTGGCTGACCAAATACTAGTTGGCAGGGACATCGACACCAATTTTTTAAATCGCTATTTCTTGACCATCACATCATTACAATGGAAAAAGGGTAAGCAGTATGATAATTCATGTTTTAAAATTAAGATATTTAAAACGTATTAAGCAATATTTTCGTTTCATATACGTTTGCTAGCTGAAATAAACTGCTGGTGACGGCTGACGTGCTCGCGTGTTGTGACGCCATATTGGAAATTCTTGTTGTGCGAAATGAGATTTAAAATGTCTGAATATTTTTAGTGTGCATAAACCCACCATTTATATCTGATTTTCATTCTCGAAACGATAATTAATAAATGCATATGCAGTAACCTAATGGATTAGTTTTATGTAGGCCTGTTTAAAAAAAAGTCATTGGATTTTGTAGGCTAGATCCTTTCAATCAATCATCGTTTTTGTGATTTCGTGACGATCAGCTAGGCAGTTTGATAAATTATTCAAAGTAGTTTTGAAAGTCCTAGAAGGACAGTGGAGTTAGATAGTTTCATAGGCCTAATCCTTGTTAATATAGCCTACCAACAACCATGATAAATGTAGCCTAAGCAGTTCTATGGTGCAGCACAGCCGAGCACGTGTGCGGTCGCCGTTACTTCCTGGCTAGCAGTAATTGGGAATGGCATTTTGAAAGTCTCCAGTAAGCACATAGTGTCATAATGTATAGCAAGGAAAGTTGAGGCTTTATGCCCTTACGTTTAAAAAAAAAAAAAACAGGCATAGTTGTAGGCCTATAGGGGGCCTAAGCGTACACATGGATATTTACTGTCGGTTTTATAACCTGACCAGTCAAGCAATGATGTGCATAAATATAGGCCTAGCCTATCTTTTTTTTTGGATGTGACCCAGAAGTACAAGTGTAGTTTTTTGGAAGGGTCCCTGATGAGTTAAAGAAAGAGTGTGGTTGCAAGAGCACTTAATTGCATTGATGCAGGCTGCATGCTCCATAGGAGCAATAACAAAAAGAAGAAAAAATAGCTGTAGGCCTATGCATAGGCCTACACACAAAAAGGTTGAAATGAAAAACAGTGGGCCATCTGTTTGATACAGACTTACAAATAATTCAGGGAAGCTGTATAAAGGGATAAAGATAGGATTAGATTTAGAAGACGTCCTACTAATTTTCATTTCAACCCACACATAGGCTAATGTGCTTGTAGCCTACTATTATGGAACAAAATGTCTAAGGTAAAGAGATGGCGTGCAGATTCAAAGTATCACGCAATTAGGCCTAGGCCTATAATAAAAATATCTGATTTCACCTAGGCCTATAGCCTATGTCATCATTTTCCTTTTGTTTGTGTCTTCAGAGACCCCTGGGGAACTATACAGGGAATATATACTGTTCAAAACAAGAAACGCATAGCTACTGAAGGCACACACATAGACGAAAAGCACCTGGGGGCAATAGGCATGGTCCGCCGACCAAGCTGCATTTGTTCTGTTGTAATACTACTCATGAACCATGGGGGTAAAGGGCGCTGTGTGTTTTCGTTACTGACCAATCAAATGCAGTGTTTCATTCTCCATAGGGACCAAAACAACCAATGAAATAGGTGGAATCTTTACAAATTTCAAGGTGTCACCTGACCACCTCATTGGCAGCCATTACAAACGCGCCTTAAAACTTTTTAGACGCTTTGCATCCCTGCGCTAAACTGTTTCCACATGCATACATGCTTATTGCCCCGCAGTGTTGATTTTGTCCATTTTTTGGTGCAGCGGAAGAAAAATTTAAATTAAATATGTTCAAGTACTTTTAAAATTAAAGTGTTTTTTTTCCCAATGCAGTAATGGTATTCCCAAAGGACTACGATATTATGTGCAAGAAAAAAATGACTACATACGGAAATATAGAAAAAAAAGTGTTAGGTGGTGCAAACGTGGGTGCTTTTTGCCCCGTTACCCTAACTATTTTAATTTAATGAGTTAATTGTTCAAATTGCACACAAGAATACCTTAGGGTTCAGCCAATCAATTGACAGTGTTTTGCATCTGGGTCACGAGAGTGTTTTGGCGTACAGGCTTTCCCGTTAGTATGGTGTGTGGCCTCCTCTTGCATCGATCAGCGACTGGCATCTCCTGGGCATGGATGCGATCAGACGTCTGATGTGGGATGGCTGCCCACTCCTGGAGTGCCTGGAACAGATCACGACGATAGGCTGGAGCAACGTCTCGGCGACAAACATGTCTATGCAGCTCATCCCACAGGTGCTCAATTGGACTCATGTCTGGAGACAGGGATGGCCAGGGAAGGGTGAGAATGTTGTTGGCAGTCAGGAACTGTGGTCAACCGTGCACAATGGGGTCTGGCGCTGTCCTGTTGAAACACAGATCTTTGGGCAGCCAAAAGGGGAAGGACATGGGGTCGAAGAATTTCATTGACGTATCGTTGCGTATTCAAGCCTCCTTCAATGTGCACCAATTGACTCCTTCTGTTGTAACATCATTCCCCACACTGGGACCCCAAGATGCAACAATAGTGAATGCAGTCAGCGACCCATAGCTTGACTGCTTGCATCAGGACCAGCGAACCAGAGCTGGTCAAGACCGTACTCCACCTCCACGTGGTGGTCCTGGAAACAAGTCTGCAGCAGTGCAGTCTGGCTGAGCGAGTACGGATCGAAATGGGAAGGCAAACCCGGTCCCTAAAAAATGCCGTGCAGAAGTCGGATGTGTCGACCGAAAGGTGCAGATATCACAGCTTAGGCGCAAACAGACACAACGCAACCACAGTCCTTTTCAGGGCGAACGAGGAAGAAGAATAATTCCCCACACTATTGCACCTCCACCACCGTGCGGCGGAGCTTCATCAACGCAATTTTGGGCAAAGCGTTCATTTCACCTACGGTAGACCCAACGCCGTCTATCATGACGCTGCAACAAAAAGAAAGATTCGTCACTAAACCAGACACATCTCCATTAGGCCTAATTGTCAGCTGCCCAGTGATGATGCTGGTTGGCCCAAGGAAGTCGATTTTGGCAATGGAGGCGCGCAAGGTCAGGTCCTCGGTGAGGTCGTGCCCAAAGTCCAGCGTCATGCAGTCTATTCCGGACAGTTTGATCAGACTCATGACGTCCTGCAGGCAATGACTGGGCAGTTGAGGAAGCTGTTGTAAACCTGTGTCTGATGTGATGAAGCCAAATAAAGCGATCCTCCGCTGCTGTTGTCACTCTGGGTCGTCCACTGCGATGCCGGTCTTCAACTGAGCCAGTGGCTTGGAACCGGTGCCAAAGTCGACTGATGGTACTCTGATGCACGTTTAGATGCCTGGCATCACCAAGTCCATCCGTCTTTTCCCGGACGTGCCGATGCGAATGCGCCAGTAGTGCAATGTTCTTCTCGCGTTGGTATCGAATGCAGTTAACTTTTGAGCTGTGGTCATTTTTGCGCTGGACTGCGCATGACTTGTCTTGTTGTTTGGTCGATCGGTTTCCGCCCACCACTAGTGGGAGTGAGCGATTTGGAATGGCGAAAGAGATGCCTCGTTGAAGAGGGGATCTCCGCTTTTTTTTGTTCTGTCAGGGATGTGTAGTCCTCTTATGGATATTTCGTTTAGTCGAGATAATACCTCTAGTGTTTTCCCACATGTCGGGAGGCGTGATATTTCTGTGTATTTCATGAAAGCAAGGTAAATTGACTTTTTCATTAACTCTATCGATTTTGGGTCGTGAGCGATTTCGATTCATAGCCTGTCTCCGAAAGTCGTCGTCACGAGATGTTCTTTCCCAGCTCACATGTCGCTGCATTGTACTGCATCGGTTGATGCATGTACCAAGGACCATTACTTGCTACTTTGTTAAATGAACTAGGTTTAGAAAACCTTTATTATCTAGAGGATATTCTTGAGGACATTATTTATACTTCGGCAGACGTGTCTGTCTTGCTGAAGTCAAACTAAGGAGAGTGAACTGATCTCATACATCTGGTTATCTCCTGGCTGTTATAGAAAAGGATGGAGTTTTCCACCTGACTACATTTACAGCACTTTGAAATATAACATGCATCTGACTCATCATTGTAATGCTGTCTACCGTTTATTGCTGTATTGAATGTTGCTGTGATAATGACTGTTTGATGTGCCTACACATTTGCGTAACCATTTTGTCACTGTGGCGTCCACAATAAATAATGAAGAAAAACGTCAACGGCTGTTTCAAGACTCATTGACTTTATACGTCGTGAGTTTACTGACGTCCTATGTGGATTGCCCTGTTATTGTTGCATGAACATTGTTTTGACTGAACACATCTACACACTACACAAAACCAGACATGCGGATGCCATCCATCATCATATGGCATCACGCATCATTTGGTGGCCATAAGCTGGTTTGATTCTGGTACTAGCAAACACGGGGTCCCTTACCCACTTCATTTTCAACAAGAATTCATCAGCATCCTTCAAGAAATTAACATTCTTCAATACAGTCAACATCTTCAAAATTTTCAAAGTACTCGGCGTGCCCGGTAAAAGTCAAAATTTCAACTTTTTGACGGAAACAAGAATTTGACAGTACCCGGCGTTGTTACATGTTGCCGGATAACTCGGACTGCTGTTATCTTTTACGCAAGTCAAGCAAGTTGCTGCTGTCAAGGTTCCAGTGCTGTCGTTTTTTGAGAAGGTCAAGTGCCGGTTGAAACGGGTTGTTTTCTGAAGAAGGCCAAGTACCGATTTCCATCAACTTACTTTTGGATTAGAAGGTCAAGTGCCGAAACAACTCAACACACAGTATTTCAGAAGCTCTTGTACCATCGTGTTAGCAGTGGAAGCAGTTCAGATGTGCCATCATCGTTGGAGCTTCGCTCTTTAGGACGTTGATTGACATCCGTTTTTTCTGCTGTTCTACGATTGGAAGCCTTTAAGTTAAGTGGCCTGTTTGTATGTAAACTGTGCCCTTATACTTCTGCTGAGTCTTCTGTGTATCATCTCATTCTATATGTTATATGTCTATATGTTATTTGTATATTTATATGTTTATATTTCAGCGGGTTCTCGGTTGGGTGGTGTCTCCGTTAGATTATGCCACGTCATAGAGGTCGTCTATTGTGAGCGTTTTCTGTAGGGTTTGCAAATTTCCGATACTGGAATTTGCTAAGCGACTTCTGTTGCTATTTATGTTAGCTGTGATGACATGTTTTAATATTGTTTTCGTTATTATTTCACATTCTTTAGTTTTTGTTGTGATTTGTTTGTATTTGTTAGCCTACTCTTGTCTATAATTTAGTTTCATACAACATTTTTGTTTATACACTGTGGTGTCATGTATTTTGTTTAATTCTATCGCAGATATCGTCACATTTTTTGTGATATTTCATTAATTTCTGCTTTATTTTTAGTTGATTTCTGCGAAAGTTTTTGTATTGTTGCTGATCTTTGTTATTGTTTACATTGTTATTGTTTACATTGTTTGTATTGTTTACATTTTCAATGTTTACATTCTGCATGTGTTTACATAGTCATTGTTTACAGTTATAGTATTAGTTAATGGGCTATGCTAATGCACTGTTACTACTATACTGATGATAAATGAATGATGAATAGTGTCGTGCACTATTGAATGAGAAGTGCACTTATGATCAAGATTTGAGTGCTGATATTTCATATACAAGTTCTTTGATTGGAGACTTGTTTCCCACAGAGACTGGGATAATATAATGTGATGTGAATATACAAGTGCTTAATTAAGACTTGTTACACTTAGGTTTGAAATAAATTAGTTAATTATTTCAGGTTTTGGACTCATATGTTAGACAACATGTCTACATTTGAGCACTTTATTGAGCAGGGTAAATTGCTTGGGAAGACTGGTGATAAGTTAGAAGAATTTGCAACTGCTCGATATGATAAAGCAATGGAAGCTGAACAAAAGAAACTGCATATGGAAGCTGAACAAAAGAAACTGCAGATGCAGGTGGATGAAAAGAGATTCCAATGGAAATGGAAAAACAAAAAAGGGAATCAGAAGCTGAGGAAAGAAAAAAGCTACAGCTAGAAGAATAAAAGACTGAAAAAGAAGCTGAGAATAAAAGACTTGAAAAAGAAGCTGAAAATAAAAGACTTGAAAAAGAAGCTGAAAAAAATGAAAAAAAGACTTGAAAAAGAAGCTGAAAATGAAAGACTTCAAAAATGCAGGCTCAAGCTGAAGAAAGAAGATTACAAAGAGAGTCTGATGAGAGAGAAAGAGAAAGCAAAAATGGAACATGAAGAAAAACTCTTAGCTTTAGAGTTGGAGAAATTGAAATTGACGAGCATGAGTAATGGTAATGATTCAAACAAGGGTTCATCTTCTGGAAGGCTAATAATGATACTTTTAAGATTAAGTTACCAACATTTAGTCCTTCCAGTGATGACATAATGTTCTATCTGGACAGATTTGAACAAGCATGTACAGCTCATAACATAGACAAAGCAAAATATGTTTATCAGTTATCAGGGATACTGACAGGTAAAGCTCTAAGTATATTAAATATGGTGGATGAACCTGACAAGAACAATTATGAGGTTGTCAGGGCCGCTTTGTTAAAGAAATATCAGCTTAACGAAGACGGCTATCGTCTACAATTTAAAAACATGTTACCTGAAAATGGAGTTGAATTCTCCGAGTTTATTGCAAGAATACGCATTACTTTCTCACGATGGGTTGAACTATCTAAGACGGAAAAAACTTATGAAG
Source organism: Oreohelix idahoensis (assembly GCA_024509875.1). Classification (NCBI taxonomy): domain Eukaryota; kingdom Metazoa; phylum Mollusca; class Gastropoda; order Stylommatophora; family Oreohelicidae; genus Oreohelix; species Oreohelix idahoensis. The sequence continues at coordinate 246,812 of JAMPIV010014778.1, forward strand.
GACTTATGGACTTAATACTTAGAGACAAAGTCATGTCGTCTGTCAATGAGTCTTTCCTTGCTTTCCTTCATGAACGTAAACCTAAAACAATAAAAGAAATGGAAGATTTCTGTTGCCAATACGTAACTGCGCACCCACACATAACCATGGGTAACTCTAAGGTGAAAGAAGGTTTACCAGTTGCTTCGGCAGCTCCGTATGGTCAAAACTTTGCTCGTAGATCCCAACAAAATTTTGATAGAAAGAGTAGCGGTAATTTCTGTCAAAATCATGGAAACCAATTTCATGGTGATTCTTCTTCGAAGAATTGGAGACAACCTGATAGTGGTCGTTACTATCACCCTAATATTATAAGCATTTCAAAAGAGGATATGGTAATAGAGGTTATTCCTGCCGAAGACCTCAGAACCAAACAAATAGATGTTCGCATCAATGTGAACATGATAGTAATCGTGGAAACTGGAATTCGAACCAGGATAACAATTACAATAGAGACAATAATAACTGCAGAGATAATAATAACTCTGATAACTTCAGAGGTAATAATAGTCGGGGTAGATCTCAACAAAAAAAAAAAGAGATATCAGCAGGCTAATGCTGTACAACAGGAAACTGAGGGAGCCTGTAATCATGTTGTTGATAGTAAAAACTTTGACGCTGTCACTAGTTCTGCTTTTGACTTTGAGAGAGCAAACAAATGCCCCCAATGCAGTACTTTATTCGAACCGGGTACCATAACTACTTTGAGTTGTGGTCACCCACTTCCCGCTCTTCCTGCTGCTGTTGCGCATGACGGGAGGGGTTCTTTAATTCTACATAAGGGTCTTGTTAATGATACTCCGGTCTCACTACTTTTCGATTCCGGATGCACCACTATTGGTGTTAGACAATCGCTTGTAGATCCATCTTGTGCTACAGGAAGGGTTATTAAATGTGTCACATTTGGCGGCACTCTAGAAAAATATCCTACTGCTGTAATTCGCATTGCCACTCCTTTCTTTACTGGAGATGTGCATGCTTGTCTCTTACCTAATCCTATTGCGGACCTTATTATTGGTCGTATTCACGGAGTTAGGGAGTGTACCCCACAGCAGATTGCTGCTTGGGAAGATAATAACATGCAAGCTACAAATGCAGTAGTTACAAGAGCACAAGCTCTACAAACACCCGAAACTTCACTGAATAGTGATAATGAAGTTGATAGCCAAGATAGTCACTTAGTAATTACTCGTGACTCTTTCATAAAATTGCAAGAAGATCCTTCTTTAAAAAAATTCTTCGTTCTTGCGAAGAAAGGTGATCCGAATCAGGATACAAATAGAAAATCTTGGATTGCAATGAGAAACGGCGTACTTGTACGTATGGTACAAGATTCGACTACGTCGGCACATTCGCAAATTCTTGTTCCCAAGAGCATGAGAGTCCAAATATTACAACATGCTCATGACTCGCAATGTGCTGGACATATGGTTTTTGCCCGTACGAAGTCGAGAGTCCTTGCGGCTTTCTTTTGGCCTTTTGTCAATAAGGACATTCGTATTTACTGCCGATCATGCAAGGTATGTCAGGAGGTCAAATCTAGAGGACCACGACATGCTGCGCCTATCCAGGCTGCTGACATTCCTATTCGGCCGTTTCAGAAAATGGCCATAGATATTATTGGCCCTTTTAAGGTCAAGTCGGCCAGAGGACATCAGTTTATCCTTACATGTGTCGATATGTGCACACGTTGGCCAGAGGCTATTCCTCTTAAGAGCATATCTACTACAGATATCGCAGATGCTCTTTGGTTGATATTTTCTCGCTTGGGGTTCCCCAGAGAAATATTGTCAGACCATGGCACTCAACTCATATCTGACACTATGTCACAGGTAATGTCTACCTTACATATTGAACGATCTCTCAGTAGTATCTACCATCCTATGTCTAATGGGTTAGTTGAGCGTCTGAATAGAACGCTCAAGACTTTGCTTGGTAAGATAACTGAAGATCATCCTCAAGATTGGGACAGGGTTTTACCCGCGGCTCTCTTTGCCTATAGAGAAGTCCCTAATGAACACACAGGATTTTCTCCCTTCGAACTTGTCTTTGGCGCGCGTCCACGCGGCCCTATGTCTTTATTACACGATCTCATCACTGCCGATGATATTAGCGATGAAACTCAATCCTCATATGAGTATGTCATTGCTCTTAGACAAAAGATCATTGAGGCATGTAAGCTAGCAACTGCTTCATCAGAAATTGCTAAAGAGAAGGCAAGGCAGTTTGCTAACAAGAATAGATGTCTACGACAACTTTGTCCAGGTGACAAAGCATTCGTCCTACTCCCCAGTAGGGAAAATAGACTTCTTATTGCATGGAAAGGTCCGTATGCAATAGTCTCTCGGATTTCCGATGTTGACTATGTGGTCGATATTGATGGAAAGCATAAAACTTTCCACATAAACATGCTTTCGGAATTTCACGAACGTCCGGACTATTTGCTGCCTATTTTCCAGGCAACGGATGATGCTCCTGCACCTCACGGTCATTATTCATCCCTGTCTGTCATTCAGGATGAGGAAGCTACCTTCTCTGATGTCAACCTTCCCCTTCCAGTGGTTCCATTACATTCCACGGAATCTTGGAAAAACGTTTCTGTTTCTCCTAATCTTTCTGGTGACGAACATCGACAAGTCTCGTCGATGTTACAAACATTTCAGGATGTTCTCACTGACATTCCTGGACACACAGATGTCATAGAACATGACATAATTCTTACCGACAATAATCCAATTAGGGTTAGGCCGTATCCTATTCCTATACACTTTCAGTCGCAAGTGGAAAAGGAATTGGATGAAATGATTCAATTAAATATAATTGAACCATCGACTTCACCATATTCTTCTTCCATGGTTATTGTCCGGAAGAAGGATAAGAACATACGAATTTGCGTTGATTATCGCAAATTGAATCAGGTCACAAAGTTCGACGCTGAACCGATGCCTTTGTTAGAAGATCTACTGATTAGACTTTCTAATTCTAGATTCTTCACTAAACTTGACTTGTCTAAAGGTTATTGGCAAGTGCCTTTAGCAGAGCATGCCAAACCTCTTACTGCTTTTTCTACACCTAGGGGTCTATTTCAATGGAATGTTATGCCTTTTGGTCTCATGAACGCCCCTGCCACTTTCGTTCGCATGATGCGTCGAATTCTGTCACATCGTTCGGATGTCATCGCATACTTAGATGACATCTGTCTCTTCAGTGATACCTGGGAAGATCACTATTTAGGGTTATATGACTTACTGTCCACTCTACGTGAGAATAATTTGACAGCAAAACCTTCTAAAGCTTTTGTTGGTTTTGGTGAAATCTCTTTCCTGGGTCATCGTGTTGGTCATGGTCTCTTGAAGACAGAAGACCACAATACTTCCAAAATACTGAACATCTCTGTTCCTAAAACGAAGAAACAAGTTAGGAGTCTCTTAGGTTTAATTCAATTTTATGGGAGATTTATTCCAAATTTATCTTCGATCATGGCACCTCTCTCAACATTGTTGAAGAAAGGTTCGCCTAATCTGGTCCGTTGGTCTGAAGAATGCCAATCTTCACTAGACCAAATCAAGAAATATATTTTCTTCTCCTCCCATCTTAAGATTACCTACTCTTGATAGGACTTTTGTTCTTCGGAGTGATGCTTCATCCACTGGGATTGGAGCAGCACTGATGCAAGAATATGCAAATACTCTGCATCCTGTTATGTACATTTCTAGAAAACTAAATGCGGCAGAGAGGAACTACTCGGTTTTAGACCGTGAGTTGTTAGCGATGGTTTGGTCAATTCTAAAACTACAAAGATTCCTCCTGGGCGCACATTTCATTCTAGAGACTGATCAGAAAGCTCTTACAGCTATTCAGACTAAGAATTTGAAGAGTTCGAGATCCACTCGATATGCTATAGCTCTTCAACCTTTTCACTTCACGGTACCAGCTATCCGTGGTGCGGATAATGTGATGGCTGACATTTTGTCTAGATGCCCACATGACTCCAACTAATACTTCTGTCCTATATTTCTATATATTACAGAGTCATAACACACCTATATTTCTACAATAGATTAGCACATCTGTACTTACTTTATATGTACACACTATCGTGCTTTGTTGTCATCTTCTTCTGTTCGTTTTTTAAAAATGATAGAGGAGGACTGAGTAGTTAATATAAGGGCCGTTAGTTTACTAAACAGCCACAATTATTAATAATGTATTGTACCTTATGAAGCATATTAGTTATTAATTAGCATTATATTGCTTGTACTTTCTCAGAATGTCATTGTTGAGCTGAGGACTTACCTTACGAGTTCTAGTTTGTGTACTTACCCTCGGAATACCAGAGCATATGTCCTGGATCGTCATGTAGTTTAACTTTACTATGTACTTATGTCATTACATGTCAAAGAATGTACTATTTAAATTTTCCTATCAGATTTGTACATCATTTTTAAAGACAATATTAGAGTATGCTGTTTAATGATGATTATAGTAACTTGCATACGTATATTGTGTTTACATGCTAACGTGATGTGTGTTGGTGACACCTCCCCGATGTGAATATTTTTTGAGACATATTTATTTTTCTGTTGAGGTATATCCTCACCAGACACTCTATAATTAGCCTATTGTTTGGCAATTTAATTAATTATCAGCGCATAATTCGTGCGTTTTGAGCCGCTTATCGCTTGCTCTTTGATATTGAAAAAAAAAAATATGTTCCACATTTTTTTTTTTTTATCGGGAGGAGGTGGTGATATGTTGCGTGATAAATTCTCGCAACATCGTTTTATTTCAATATCTGTTTTATAACGCAAGGGCAACAACTGCTTGAAATTTATAGTCACTTTTCTCGGTAAGCATTTGTCTTCTCGCGTTGGTATCGAATGCAGTTAACTTTTGAGCCCACCACTAGTGGAGTGAGCGATTTGGAATGGCGAAAGAGATGCCTCGTTGAAGAGGGGATCTCCGCTTTTTTTTGTTCTGTCAGGGATGTGTAGTCCTCTTATGGATATTTCGTTTAGTCGAGATAATACCTCTAGTGTTTTCCCACATGTCGGGAGGCGTGATATTTCTGTGTATTTCATGAAAGCAAGGTAAATTGACTTTTTCATTAACTCTATCGATTTTGGGTCGTGAGCGATTTCGATTCATAGCCTGTCTCCGAAAGTCGTCGTCACGAGATGTTCTTTCCCAGCTCACATGTCGCTGCATTGTACTGCATCGGTTGATGCATGTACCAAGGACCATTACTTGCTACTTTGTTAAATGAACTAGGTTTAGAAAACCTTTATTATCTAGAGGATATTTTTGAGGACATTATTTATACTTCGGCAGACGTGTCCTGTTATAGAAAAGGATGGAGTTGTTCACCTGACTACATTTACAGCCCCAAAAATTTATGATAAAAGGTTGCGGGCCGGTGTTGGTGTATTATGTATAGGCTACTGGGAATCAAACTGAGGCGATAGCTCCTTGGTTTGATTCCTGATAGGATAAGCCTATCTTTTATGTTGTCTGGTGTCCTCCTGTTTGTCTTTAATATTCAGAACAGTATTTTTAAAAATCTGGACTTGGCTATATAATTGTTTGGGAATAATCAAAGTTACGGTATAGTAGCCCCTTTAGTCATCTGAATGATCACAGTATGTTGCCATATTATTTATGACTTGTGTTGGTAAGCAGGCCTACATGTATTATAAAATAATTAGGCTCAGATAACATTGCACATGTTAGTATAATTTTAAGCCCCTCTAGACCTATTTGTATCGTGGTGGGATTTACATTTTTGTCAGACATTCCATTGTGGACAAGTATTATTACTGCAGCCAGTTTCTGTTCCTGTTAGCTTTTTCTTGAGTGATTAATCATTAATAAAATAGCATTGATTGGTGACACAAAATGATTACAGTAACATATTTTACTTTAATTTACAGGAAGGTCTTTGTTGGAGGATTGAGTTGGGATACAGACAAAGGTGACTTTCTTAACAGATCGTTTTTAATTTTTTTATATATAATGCATACTTTTTTGCACACAGATTCAGGATTCCTTCTTCGCCAATTAATTTTGGACCATAGGCCTTGAACCAAGCTCTCACTAAGCATTCATATCCTTCATCATTCATTCAAGATCATTCCATGTCTTTATCCCTTCTGTCAGTTTTCTTCATCCTTTTTGGTCTCCACTTCTCTAACCCTGTAGATTCCAGATCAAGGACTGCCTTTAATGCTGTTAACTGGTTTTCTCAGTGGATGACTCCAGCATCTTTTCTAATATCTTGATTCTTTTGTATTTGCCTGGTTCTTTGCATCAGTTCCTTCCACATCTAAAAGTGTATTATATATTTGTTTTTTTCTTCATTCAAACGTGGGACTAGCAGAAAAGGCATGTGTCGTTTGTACAACCAGCGTGCTACAAGTGCAATTAGCATTCATACTCTTTGACATTTGCTGAGGGAGACGTGAGCACCTATGGGTTTGCCTGGAGTGTAGTGAGGTCGATTCTGAATAACAATAATTTATTCTTCATGTATCAGCCATACATTACAAATGCCTTAACATTGTATTGAAAATTAATATATATATTTGTGCACGACTTTTTTAAAGTATACTTCAGTGTTTCTCAAACTTTTCCGGGTCACCACCCCCTTTTGCTCTCCGAGCAGATTTCCGCGTCCCCCTTCCAAGGTCCTGCATTATGTAAAACTATAAATAGCACTGTTAAGTTATAAACTATGCTCTGTTGCAACTTTCCTCTTGTTTCACGGCTATCACGTTATCACTAGCTCCCTTAAATACTGAGAGAGCCAGATTTGAAACAAAGCAACTGGTTGATCCTTTTTAAACACCTGCAGATATCAGCTGTCAAGCGAAAAGTACATCTTGTCAGTGGACATTTACCCATATTAAACTGGTACAGGTTTGTTCAGGATACGTTCTTGTAAGTGCTCCGGTATAATCAAACCTCTTTTACATGAAATTGTCCACACCCCGTAACCAATGGTCTACATCATTTTTCATCCCAGCAGCATTTTTTCTTAAAATCTTTGTTTTCTCAGTGTGGATTTTCAGACCAAACTATTGTGACTATTGTGTTCTTATTTGGTCTGTCATCTAGTTTGTTACGGAATAAAAGTTCTGAATCCCATTTTTGATTTTTATGTTCTTATCCAGCAAAGGTAATGTATAATTATGACAAGGCATCCCATTACCATACAAGATCTAATATCAAAGGCCTCTAAAAGATGTCATTCAAGGAAAGAATTCTGCATTAAATTTCTCTTGTTTATTGGGCTAATAAACTTTAGTGACCTTCATAATAATCGCATATGTGGTTTTGTTTAAACAGTCGGCCATTTCATAGCATAAGTCGTTAATCAGTCATTATTACAGCTGTACTAAATCTCCAGTCAGTGGGAATAATTCTTTATTAGTCTTTCATATATGGATTAATGTATATGACCATTAAAATACTCAAGTCTTAAATTCAGTATGGATGTGGCAGACCCTAATGCGGCTAATTATTTTTTGTAATAGATGCTTTGCAGTCATACTTCTCACAGTATGGAGAAGTTACAGATTGTATAGTCATGAGCAATCCTCAAACTGGGAAGTCAAGAGGATTTGGATTTGTCACATTCAGAGACACATCAGCAGTTGATGTCATATTGACTATGTCCAAGCACACAATTGATGGAAGAACTGTATGTATAAATGTGTTCTTTGTCCTATACAGTTAAATATTTATTTCTCTGTGCTAGAAGTTCACGTTAAAGTAAATAGATATCTTTATATTACACATTTGTATTGCAGTTGTGTTCTTTACATCATTAATTTCCTGTACTTCAGGTGTAATTTTTTAAAAGAACTGAGATTTTGAAGTGTTATTGGCAGCATGTTTACAATATCAACAACATTCAAGTCAGTCTAGCATAATGTGCAATGCCATATTTATAAACTTCTATTCTCTAAACTACCAACATTTTGTATTATAAAGGTTGATGCCAAGGCTTGCACTGCTCGGGGATCAGGGGGTGCTGGTGGTGGTGGTGGTGCCGGAGGAGGAAGGGTAATTTTCCTTTCCATTGCTACATACTTCTACTTTGTTTTTGAAGGAAGTTAAGTTAATCCAAATGTTTACTGTCCTGTTTTAAATTTTGTGTACTTGCATATGCTGTCACAAGCAATATAGAAATTCAAATTGTAAACGGTTCCAGACATCTGTCTGACACAGACATCAAAGTTAGGTGCCTTGCCTCAGGATGTCCGTATTATTATGCTCTGCTGTTGATCTTTTTTCAATTAGTGCCAAACTATCTTGGTCGCAATCTTCCTCTATTTTTTTTATATTGTAGTTGTTTTTGAGTGTTCTTCGCAGTTAATGTTTAGTGCATTTTGTCTTGCCTATATATTTATTTTATTTCTTCTTCTCGAGGCTTCTTCATTATCTTAGCTCTGTACAGACTTGTTGACATTCTTCTCCCAAACATCAGCACTGATGCCTCCTTATATTGTTGCATCTTTGTTCTTAGTGTCTAGGACTCATCCATACATTATTGGTTTGACATTAACACTGCTGACCAGCAATCCGGAGCATTACTGTCTCCCAATACCAATACCAAGGGTGTTTGCAGATTTCTTTAAAAATTACCTTTTTTTGTTGAAAAATTCATTAAAAAATTTAAAAACAAGATATAGGGCCTTGAAATTTTTAGAGCACCATAATGAATGGTTGCTACATCTGAAAAAACTTATTTTATGCAAATTGGTCACATGATCATGGTGGCCATCTTGAATTTGCGTGGCTATTTATAGAAATTTCAGATGATGTTTTAAAACCATAATCTTTTTCCAGTTTTTAGTGAATCTGTTCAATGTCAGTGCAATAAAATGATAGGGACATGGAATAAAATAAGCTTGATTGACGTACTGATTTAATGATTGACCACGTATTTCAACATGAAAGGCTAACAAAAATTGTGAATAAAATGCAAACAATTTTGTATTTGTCTTTTTTGAGTGGATTCTGTGGCATCTGACAGTGAATGTTTGAGTAGTTAAGTACATCTAGTTGGAGTCTGAGCTGCCTCCTTCATTAACTGGGGTTGAAGTTGTAGCTGAAGGCCTCTGCAAAAGTCTTTGTCGTGAACGTTGATAATCTTCGACTGTGGTATCAGGCGTAGAGGTACATTGCAATCTGGGCAGTACATGCAAGTCTGGCTTCTTTCCTCTGCAGCCTTACACACTTTACAATCTGGTTTGTGCCTTGCCCTTTCATATTTGGCAATGAAGTGGCGCTCAGAAAGTCGTGCTGTTGTGACATGGTTTTGAAGGTGTTACATTACGTCGAAGAATTGCAGGCTCAATAAGAGAGACTGTAGGTGTAGTTTGCACCAGGTTGGCCGAAGTGGTCTACACCTCCCATACTTTTGTTGTATTTTTCTGCAAGCACTGGCTTCTGAATTGCTCTGCCCTCAGGAATTCTTTTCTTTTTCTAACTGTGTTATCTGTCAGTATAAATGTTCATTTTCAGGCAATGTTGTTTTAGCATCAGTGAGAACAAATAGTTTGAATCCCCACTTTGTAGGTTTTGCTGGCAGGTGCTGCTTGAAATATATTCCTCCCCGTGAGCTGAGCGAGGTGATTTTCACCATACCTATTCACTTTGTCAGTGATCAGATCTATGGCAGTGTCAGGAAAATAAATTTAGAAAAAAATCAGTGGACTTGAATTCAGTTGAGTCTGACGTGATACCTTCTTGATCTTCATATGGGGGAAGAATGGAAAGCTCAATAAGTTAATTTTGAGGAAGCTTTCTCCATTTCCAAGGATTGTTTTGATGTGCAGTCATGCTATGGTCCCTTGTGCCACGCCCATCTCCTGCTTCAGACCTACCTACATCTCCAATTTCGTTGTCGCTACTGTGACTTATTATTCAGTGAGCCATCTCTACTTCACCATGAGATATCACTTTCAGCCCCAAATTCGATGCCAGAGTTATAAGTCTGGTTTTCGTCATCACTCATGACGAAAATGAACGAGCTCTTGTACTAAAAATAATGAAATTTTAATCAAATTTCCGCTACGCGATATGAATTGTGGTCGCAGCCATTTTGGAATGCTACAAATACCCGGATGAGACTTATTTCTTAAAACTATCAATACGACGGCCCTGTCGCTGTAATAGTCATGCAAATTCGAAGTTGGTTGGCAAGAGTATATAATGGAAATTCGACGATCATCGAACTTGGTCAGCAGAGTGTTAAACGTTTTTTGTATTGTGTAACAATCAGTTTTAAGTTATTTCTATTGTAACCTCCAGCGCATTTTTCCTGGGTCATCTGTGATTGACATAATGTTTCCGAGATAAAGATTTATCATCACTTAATTTACTCTGCTTATTATGTCAGTGGCATCTTTAATTATATTATTTCACTTTCAGATAGTGCAGTTTGGTTAGTTTTTTCTTCCTGATTTTGCACACAGATGTGGTTATTAAGAAGGCTTTTTGGAATAAAAGTTTAAACTTTTTTCAGCAACAAGGAGTAGGACGTGGTGGTGGTGGTGGTGGCGGCGGCGGTGGTTATACTGGAAGAACTACAAAAATCTTTATTGGTGGTTTGCCAAATGATGCAAATGATGATAATCTAAAGAGCTGTTTTTCAAGATTTGGTCAAGTAAGTGCAAACACTTTCTTTAAACATTTGCAGCATTTGAATATTGTTGCTATGGTATGGTGAATACATCAGTTTATTATAGAGTTCGCGTAGGTAAGTTAACATTTGTAGCTTAATTTGCATGACATAGACACGTTCAATAAAAATATTTAATTTCTCTGACCGAACAGGTTGTGGATGTTGTTATCATGTATGACCAAGAGAAGAGCAGGCCAAGAGGTGAATATTATTAATCTCTTTTGAGTTGTTCATAATGTGTTTTCCACTGCGAAGGTCAGTAAACTTATCAAACCTCCTGTAATCTAGGTGATCATGTTGGTCTCCCCCCTAAAAATAGCCTCAAGACTGCCTAAACAGATTTGGAATCACATTGGAGGATAAATAGGGCACCATTTAACATTTCATTGTGCAAGTATCTAAGTCTTTCCTCTCTATTTCTGAATATTACTTGCTGAGCATGTTCTTGTTACAAGGACATTATTTGACAGTAACAATGTTAGGGAGTGTAAGGCTATCTGAGCAAGAGTAAAGATATTATGGATGTCTTACATAAATATACAGATCGCAGAAGGTGCTGCTTTGGCTGCATTTGGAAGCTTAAAATGGTTTCAAAACGTGGACGACGATAGCATTGATAAGGGGAAGAGAACCTCTAACAAATACCATTGCATCAAGAACTGGGGGAAAAGTTCAAACACATTCGGATTATGAAGAACCTGCAGGTTATGATTGAAGAGAATTAGATACATAGAGACTTCAAAAGAACTAGAGCATGTTGCCCACAACAGGGTGGCTTTGAGAGCCCTTGTGAGGCCATTGTATCACAATGTTTATGTGCCTGAAGGGATAAGTTCCGATGGGTATCTCTGCATCTGAAATTGTGTGTTGTGCGGTTATCTAACAATGCTTTAAAAGGCACTTTTGAAAAGCAATGAAACGTTGAAAGTGGTCGCAATAGTCTTCATTCTGGATTGGGACATGCGACCCGAGTATGTTCTGCATGTCCGTATATGACCATATATTTGTACATTTTATTATTGTATTATATATTGGTTTTGTCTCCCTATTAGCACAGTAGATGACTTCGCAAATGTTATTTCTCTTCTGGTTATGTTACCTGTAGGCTTTGGATTTTTGACCTTCGACAATGAAGATGCAGTAGAGGCAGCTGTTAAAGAGCACTATGTGGACTTCAGTGGAAAAAAGGTTAAATAGTCTCTCTGGTACAGCATTCATGACTTAGTTTCTTTTTCTAAGTCATGAATTTGCTGGGTTTGGTTAAGAAGATGGCTTTTATAATCGTTTTATTTCTAAACTCAGAGATCCTCAAGGCGGCACTACCGGTGGACCACAGTATAATTAAGTTAATTAAAACATTGGCTTAATTAATTAGAGATTATTTAATACAAGCCTTTTTTTTTGTGTTCGATTTACAAGCTTAAAGGCTGCACATACCCACAAGCTATTGTTACTAATTTTTTTCTTACTGCCTTGCTAGATGGAAGAAACATTTTTGTTAAGATAATACTGAAGTAGTACATCTACAAGTGTATACATTTTTGCCTGCCACTTTGGACTATTTAATTAACAGTTATTATTGTTACATTAATTTAATTACATCCTAATGGTGATAACAATAATGTTACATTTAGATATAGATATTTACAGCTTTTGTATATTTTTAAGTGCACTAAAATTTTGAAGAAAAGAACATTAGTTGTGTGATATGTGTGAACAGCTCATTTTTCTTCTGCAGCTGTATTTTTTTTAAATAGACGTATCTGGAAATTATTTAAATATTAATTACTGATTATTACTTTTTAAATATTAAGAACTACTAAAAGATTGATACACGTCTTTGAAAACTTGGTTTATCATTTAGAGATTTAAGGGTATTGATTAATGTTCATTTTAGTATGTTTCTTTACCAACACCAACCTTTAAAGGTGTTTTCCATATCTATATTTTTAATGTTCCACTTTCTCCCTGCTTTTTTAGGTCTGTTTCTTTCACTTTGGGCAATGCAGAAACTCGTTTCCGTGCTTCTTATTTTACTTATGTGTTTGTCTAGTTCTCTCCAGTAGCTACATTTGTGTTGTTATGCATCTTTTCTATATCTTTCTTGCTCGTTCTTTGATATGATTTAATTCATATTCTCTTTTTTTTTTATCTCCGTGTATTTTCTGGTGCACAGAAAAAACCCCTCTTCTGAAATATCCGCATCTAGTCATAACTGACTATGGGGATAATGTGCCCTTAAAGTGATGTTCTCAGATGCCCTTTTCATGTTATTCCGTCTTTTCTCTTTTGGTTAAAGGAGCAAATCTAAGGCGCTGCTGCAGGGACCTTCTGCACTTGGTGCCATGGCAGCTTTGTCCGCCCAGGATAGTTGAAGCTTTTATCATGTCTTGATATGAGTCAGAATGTGGCTGTCATTTACTGCCATGTCTTTTCTTATTCTTTCAGATCCAATTTCTGTGACCAAGTATTGCTTTGGGTCCACCTTCATTGCTGTACATTAAAATATATTTTGTCAAATAGTAAGAAGAAAATAAAAAGAATCACAGTGCTAACACAGCAAGATAATGCAGTTACTCCTGTGTTCTGCTCAGTCTGACTTTATTGCTACCCATATGCCAGCAGCTTTTCTCAGGCATATCACCTGTATATAAAAAAATAGTAACCTTAGTTATTATCATCAGCTGTCACTTTTTAAAAATATGAAGCCATTTTTTTTTAATTACACAGGCATGGGGCCAACAAGGTTATGGACCAGCGGGTTACACACAGCAGCAAACCTGGGGAGGCCAGCAACCAGCAGCAGGTAAGTGGTAAACGTCGAGGTGGAATGTGTATGCTATTTGTACCTCATTTTAAAGACGTTTGATTTTGTAAAGTTATTTGTTATATGGTATACATAAGCTGATGTGGTCAGACTGAAACACATAGTCTATTCAGACACTGGATGTATAAGGAAACCTGAGAATGTTCTTTCTTCCTCCAGGTCCAGCGCCAAGCTATGGTGGTTACAGTGGTCCAGGATTTAGCAATAATAGTGGCAATCAGGGTATGACAATGGTAGCCTTTGGAATGTTGTCTTACTATGGGCATCAGTCATGAGTGTTAGTGGTTTGATTGTGTGTGCATTAAAAATCATGTACCGACATGGTGTGACATTTTAGGCTGCTTCGTCACCATTGATAAAATATATGAGGCCTGTGACCATAAGCCGAGGTGTATTTTTCTTTGGGTGTCGCATCAAAAACATATCACTAAGCGCTATTTTATTTCATTCGAGTGATCAATATGGTAACATTACCAGTAGTGAAACTGAATTAGCCGTTTTGTGTTCAAAATTAGGCCTAAATTGGTAACTGTGAAGTTTAATATGAAAATATCAACCAATAAGCATGTAAATTCGTAGCTCCTTATTTTGTCTTGCCATATAGTTTTGAACTATGTTTCACCTAAACCATTGTGCCAACTTAAGCTAAGTGTTTTAAAGGGCGAGGCGGGGATGTGAAGTGTTTAGACTGAGACTTATATTGTGCCCTGACATACAAGTACATTCTGTGTTAAGATACCATGATATGGTCAATAATAAGCTTCTTAACCTCCTTAGCAGTATAAATGTCAAAGTGGCCTAGTAGTCAGAGCAATTGTAGGTAGAGATCTGATACATTGAAATGAGTTTTAATTAACCATATTGGGAACACATTAGCATATTTTGTTCTGAAATTTAACAAAGGAAACAGCACAGGAAAGACTAGAGCAACAGTGCCCAAGCATTTCGTTAGCAGATGTTAGGCGCTACAAGAAGAAAAGCAGATGTTAGGCGCTACAAGAAGAAAGGCAAGCTCTCTGGGCTAGGTAACATAACACAGGAGCTTTGGGGCCAAGAGATGACCTGGAATAACAGCAAATACGTTAATGAAAATCCATTTGATGCAAACCTGATAAATCTACTATAATCTTTATTAGGATTAGCTTTGCTAAAAATACACAAAGCCATCAGATATGAAGATGACCACTGTTGTATGATTCGTGTGACAAAAGCTCTTAAGATTTATCATTTAATGATTGATCAGCAAAATGTAAGACATCAAAGGTACAAGCAGCACCTTATGTATATTTAAGATGATATTATTAGAATGGGCTGCAGAAGTATAAGCAGACCTGTAATTGTGTTTGAAAGATGGCACTAAGGCATTTGACCGAAGTAGTGGTGATTAAGGGAGCTGCGGTAGCATGGTTAGCGCACTGGCTTCCTAGATCAGTGGTCTATGGTTCGATCCCCAGATGATGTGTGATTTTTTTAAGGCCGCAAACAGCTCCTGGGTCGACCCAGCCCTAATTGGGTACCAGAGCAACTTCTGGGAAGGTTTAAGGCGGCCAGCGTGTGCTGACCACATCACCCTTAGTGTGCCGATGGTCAAGAAAATATGGGCCTAACATTCCCAATATGCCTCAATGGGCGTGTAACGGGATCCTTTACCTTTAGTGGTGATTATGGGGGAAGGAAGTAGAATAACATTAGCTAAAGAACTTGAAATTCTAGGAAGAACACAAGGAAAATGAATAGAACTAGATGAGAAAGCAGTGAAAGTAAAGTAAAGAGAACATGAGGGGGGGGGGGGAGAGAGATAGAAATACAATACAAGCTTGACTGATGTTTTAAAAAAAAAAATAGTGCATTTTATGCGAGGAATAAATTTTTGTATGGCAATGAAAGTAGTTGTGTACAATCTTGGAGCACATACATTTACTAACAGAGACGACTTTACTTTTAAATGTGAAAGTACTGTTAGTTAATGTCATCTTCATTTTTTTTATTACAAATTGATCTGCTAGCACATTTTTCATCACTAACTACCACTTTAATACTAATGAATGCTTTTAATATTTATATGGGATAAACAGCTAATTTTAAGTGAATGATGAAATAACAGTATAGTGTGACAAAAAAAATCACTTACACATGATTCTTACAATGGATAATGAGTATTTCTATTTAAAATGGCTTTATGTGGAAAGTGCACCATTTTAAAAATACATAATGCGATTCTTGTCTAGTTAGAATTTTGTGGAATTGCATTGTTTTAAGTTTGATCGCACTATTTCAAATCTGCATTAAAATTAGACTCCCTGTAAAGCATGATACTATCAGAACTCATCTTCAGATGAGTTTCACTGATGATGATAGTCAGAGGATTTGGCCCTCTATATGAGTCTGGTGCTGTCACATTTAATGCAAATATGAAATAGTGCCAATACAGAAAAATATCGCGCTTCATGCACAAAATTTAAAATCACACCAACCCCCCCCCCCCCCCTCCCCCCCCCCCCCCCCCCCCCCCCCCCCCCCCCCCCCCCCCCCCCCCCCCCCCCCCCCCCCCCCCCCCCCCAAAAAAAAAAAAACTGGCTGACCCAAGGTGTAATTTTAAAAAAATGACAAATACATTTTGTCATATCAAATGCAATAACTTTTAAATTGCCTGTAATGTTTGAGTGCTGAGAATAAACCCCCTCCTTTACATTTCCCATAAGAAGGCTAGAATTAATTTGAGATAAAATGCGACCACACTACATGTGAATGCTTACTGCCTAAGAGGTTAATAGGATGGCATATGCTATTACTGGCATTATGCATACTTTTTGTGTTTTTTTTTTGCCCAGGTCAGGGATAGGGCTATGGTGGGTACAGTGGTCTGGGATTTAGTGGTGGCCAAGGTATGGCAAAGTGTGATCTAGCATATTTTTTTCCGTCCTAATTTCACGTACAGTAACATGTAATGCTATTGTACAGATGCAAAAATTTAGGTCATTTTGGATCCGTATTGCCTCCCCTCCTATTTTTGTGGTTTAAAAAATACATAAAACAGTATCATCTCAAATACACTTTGTTAATGTTCTCGGAATATGGTGATCTGATGTTACATCTGCTATACATGCTCTTTTGTTATGTAATGGTTATCTAAACTTCTTAATTATGCATATTTTTTTGTTGATTCTCTTTCCTGGTTATTCACATGTTGTGTTTTGCATCCTTTTATATGAAAGATTTATTTCTTTCACCAGTATGTTTGTAACATAGAATTTTTTGTTCATGTTGCCAGGTTAGTTTTCCCATAATTTCTTAAAAGGCATCATTGGTCACCCATCAGAGCTAATCTTTTTATCCATGGTATTTTGGTGTAAAATTCTTGTTATACCCGAGTAGTGCATGACATTCCCAACGGGCTGATCACCCGTTTGCCAGTCACTTTGATTACGGAAACAATGACAAATGGATTGATTTGTCGTTGCCCTAAAGACGCCATTAGGCGTGATGGGAACAACGGCAAAGAAAATCTATTCGCTGTTGCCCTTAAGACGCCACTAGGCGTAATGGCCACTGACTGCTTTGCCGGTCGTTGGCTAAGGACGGAAGAAGAAGAAGAAGTGCATGACATTAGGTTTTTCTGTTTGCCAGCTTTTATATATTGCAGGGGTTCCAGTGCTTTCTGCACTTCCTTCGACAGCTTTAGAGTCACTCCTTCACTATGATGTCCACTTTCTGTCTGTGTTGTTTTTTTCTTTCTGTGCATTTCCACCATGTTATTGGTTTAGCATATGAACATTCAATGTGCCAAGAATCAAAGCAAATCAACAGCCCATACTCTGTCAGGTTTTTCTGTGCTGGTCCTTCTTACGTCTTTGATAACTTGGTGGGATTTGTCAGTGATATTTTTTGTGCTGTTCTGGGAATGTTACCAGACTATTGAATTTCTAATATTTGGCCCTTAAAAAACCTTTTTAGTATAAGTCTTGTTGCAACAAATTATCAGATGGACTTTATGCCTTTATATTTTTGAAGTTATAAGATAACAGACTAAGATAGACAAGAACTCCGACAAATAAAAAATACAGGCCTTCATCTGGGAAAAAGTTTTATAAAAACACATGAACAAACTTTTCAGAAAATAACCATTAATTTCCAGTTGATAATAATTTTGTGTCTTGTAGTAACCAAAGCTCAGCTAAAGAGATGCCAGTGTTCATAGTTTTTTTGCCTTCAAATATGACCGAGGAATATTTTTTAATACTTGAGATAGCATCATATGGTGTTGCATTTTATGGGCTACAAGTAGTCCCACAGTAAATACTGCTGTAGTGTTGATTTCACGATATGTGGTTGGGTGGCCAGTCCATAACTCAAGAGCACACCACTAGGTACCCACTGACAGTATTTGTTTTAAAGCATTCATTCATGGTACAGTATAAATAAACTATCTTTATTACCACACAGGCTATGGTGGCACTGGGAGTTATGGTGGCGCTGGCCCTCAGGAGGAATATGGTGGTGGCTATCAACAGAACCAGCCTCAAGGTGGTAAAACTAACAGCACTGGAGGAGGCAGCTCGGGTGGATATCACCCGTACAAGCGTTAAATAGTGACATTTTAAAATGTGTACTTATTGTTTTTAAAATGTCTTTGTCCTGAGTTTGGTGAATTGACAGCTTGCGAATGAAAAACATACATCTAAGACCATCAGTAATAATGCTTGTAGTAACTTCAGATGTGTTACTAAGCTTCATTAGGTACTGACTTGCCGTGTATTTACTGAGTCTGAAAGACAGGAGTGGATGTCATTGTATTTGCATTGATGACATTTATTGTAGACAGATACATATTTAAGTCTTAAATTGAAGCTGCATTTCTTAACAAAGCATCACATTTAGCATTTTCAGGATTCCAATTATTTTTATTCATCAATCTGGATATACTTGTGTATGTGTGGTATTGCATTTGTCACTGTTTTATGTCTTGTATATACATCATTAAAAACATTGTCCTTATATAATGTCTTGTTCTTGCAGCTAACTTTTTTTTATACTGTATTTCTTGTCCCGTATTTGCTCATTAAAACTTTCACTTCATACAATTTTCAGTCAAAATTTAAATTTCTGATAATGTATAATCTAAATACATGTATTATCAGATGTGCTAATTCAGGTTTTCTGGTTTATGTACTTCTATTTCTCATCTTAAACAGTATATTTACAAAAAAAAACAGAACACCGTCAGTTATACTTCAATTGTTCTGCCATCACAAATTTCTTTCCTGCTGAACCATAAAATTCCAGGTTGCTGCAGTATACACTGAAACATTTGGCATTAAAAAAAGTACGTGTATATGACTTGTTTTATCACCCTGTCTGCCTGTTTACTGATAGTGCCTACTGATCAAGATTGTTGGCCATGAAATTAATGCATTAGATCTGGTGTGATGTAGATAATCAAAATGTTCAGGCGTTAAATTTCACTACAGTAATACTAGGTACCACAAACTAATTTAGAATGTACATAAAAACATGTGAGGACAGCAAACCATTAAGTCAGAAGGGTTCAGGACCACCACTGGTGTAGGAGGTGATCTGTCACCTTATCTTTTCATGGACGATGTCATCAAGGCATGTAAGGAGAGAACAAGAAAGCAATTAAGAAAATTCCAAAGAAAGATCTTCTCATCGTGTTAGGTGATTGGAATGCTAAAATAGGGCCAGATGCATACGGTCACTGGGCTGGTACAGTGGGGAGATTTGGGACAGGTGAAACCAACGATCGAGGACTAAGGCTACTAGAATTTGCCAGCAACTATAAACTAACCATTGCAAATACACTATTTCCTCATAAGTTATCAAGAAGAACAACGTGGCATGCCCCAAAAACTGAGATACATGGCCAAATTGATTTTATTCTTGTATCCAAAAGATTCAAGTCTAGTATTAATAAAGCCAAGACTAGGACTTTTCCTGGCGCCGACATTGGTAGTGATCACGACATGGTATTGATGACGCTCAAGCTTAAACTAAAAAAGAACTATAATCAAAACAGATGTTCTCAGTTAAGATTCAATTTAGACAAACTGAAAGATCCAGAAATCGCGGGAATCTTTGAGGCAACTGTTGGAGGAAAATTCGCAGCTCTCAATTTTTTGGAGGATGATATCAACTCAATCACAGAGAACATGAAAGACGTGCTCATTGAATCAGCAACAGAAATACTTGGTAAAAGAAAGAAAATAAACAAACCATGGGTTACAGATGACATTCTGAAGTTATGTGATACACGGCGGGAAATGAAAAAGGTTAAGAAAGAGGTTCCTGAAGCAGCATGGCAATACAGTATGGTGAATAAAAATATTAGGAAGAAAATGAAACAGGCCAAAGAAAAATGGGTAGCTGATCAATGTGAGTCCATTAATACGGGGCTAATAAAAGGTAACAGCAAGGCAGCTTTTGACGCATTAAGAAAACTATCAAAACCCCAACAGCCCAGGGTAACTGTCATAGAAGATAGCAATGGGGCTCTGCTCAATGAAAAAAACAGCTGTAATGAGAAGGTGGACAGAATATTGTAAAGAATTATATAACTGTAAACTTGACACTGACTTAGGCATATTAAACAACATTAAGTGCGAAAACAGGGAACTCGGAAATGCAGCAATATTACGGGAAGAAGTGGAAGAGGCTATATGTTCGATGAAAGGAGGGAAGTCACCGGGTGTGGATAATATCCCAGCAGAGCTCTTGAAATATGGAGGACCAGATATAGTAAAAATCATGACAACAATTTGCCAGAAGATATGGAGTACAAAAAAATGGCCAAAAGAATGGACGCAGTCATTAGTAATACCGCTTCCAAAGAAAGGAAATCTAAAAATGTGCAAGAACTACAGAACCATTAGCCTTATTAGTCATCCAAGTAAGGTGATGTTAAGGATACTTTTGAACAGAATAAAACAGAAATCAGAAGAAATCTTGTCAGAGGAACAGGCTGGCTTTAAACCAAAAAGAAGTACCTCAGAACAAATCTTCAATATTAGAGTACTTATCGAAAAACATCTCCAACATCAACACGATTTATACCATAACTTCGATTTCACAAAAGCCTTCGATCGAGTCTGGCATGAAGGCTTATGGCAAGTAATGAGAAAATTCAATTTTGATACCAACATCATAGATATCATTGAAGCACTATACAAGGACGCAAGCAGTGCTGTTTTTGCAAGCAACGACATTGGAGAATTTTTCAAAACAACTGTAGGAGTTCGGCAGGGATGTATCCTGTCCCCAGTGCTCTTTAATATTTATCTAGAACATATTATGCAGGAGGCTCTCTACGATTATAAATCAACCATATCGATTGGAGGCCGACCTCTGTGCAACCTACGTTTTGCTGATGATATTGATCTGATAGCTGGATCAGAATCAGAACTTCAAGACCTTACCTCTAGACTGGAGAAAGTAACAAGAACGTATGGGATGGAAATTAATATAGAAAAAAGCAAGATATTGGTGAATAGCCATAAGAAACATGTTCCGACCAACATTACGTTAAATGGGCAAACGTTAGAAGAAGTTAACACCTTTAAATATCTCGGGTCCACTATATGTAGTGATGGAAGATCAAGTAAAGAAATCAAGACAAGACTTGAGATGGCCTCAGCTGCCATGACAAAGTTGAATGTGATCTGGAAAAGTAACATCAGTTTTCCTGTGAAGATCAAATTATACAAATCACTTGTATTATCTATTCTCTTGTATGGGTGTGAGAGCTGGACACTCACTGCAGATACGGAGCGAAGGATTCAGGCTTTCGAGCATAAATGTTATAGAAGAATTTTGCGCATTTGCTATAAAGAGCACAAAACAAATGTCTATGTTAGAGAGAAGATAAACACCTATGCAGGCCACCAAGAACCACTTTTGTCAATAGTGAAACATCGAAAGCTTGCCTGGTTTGGGCATGTAACTCGTCATGACTCCCTTTCGAAAACGATCCTTCAGGGGACAGTCGAAGGTAAACGGAGAAGAGGAAGGCAGAGAAAATCCTGGGCTGATAACATCAAAGAATGGGCAGGACACGGTTTTTCCACACTTGTACGCATTGCTGAGGATAGAGAGCAGTGGAGGACCCTGTCTGCTGATGCTTCCACCATGGCACCCCTACGACCCATGACGGGTTACGGGCTGAGATGAGATGATGATACAGGAAGATGAGACGGGTCTATTTCAGAGCTGGCATTTGCTAAATCAAAGGCACATCTCCAATCCAACCTGCAAGTCTGGATGGAGATGAGAGGGATTGTCATAAGCAGCTCTAAAACAAAATCCATGGTGATATCAGATTAAGCTGGGAGAACAGGTCCTGGAGCAGGTCGACCACTTTAAATACCTCAGCTGTTATAGACCGGAAGGGAGGCACCAAAGAAGAGTTGAATACTTGAAAACCAGCAGCTGGGAGACTTTCAGGCCATAAATCGAGGATTCCTCAGCGAGAGAGAAGTTGGTAAGAATACGAAGATGGCTGTATACCGCTGTCCCAGTCTTGACGTATGTATGCGTGTCATGGGCAATGACTACAACTACAACCCACAAAAGCCAGATCCAAACCCCAGAAATAAGGTATCTGAGGAAGGTGGTTGAAATAACAAGAAGAAACGTCTGGGCCTAAAATCCCACCCCCTGCAGACCCAAGTAGAACAGTCCCAACTAAGATGGTTTGGCCATGTCTGCAGAATGGGAGAAGATCGGATACCACGGCAAGCATGGGAAACAAAGAGCCAGGACGACCCAGAGTCCGCTGGGAGGACAACATTAGAGGAAGACAGCCGATAGAATAATATGGCGCTCTCTCTTACAAACCACACCTCACGGTAGAAGTAGGTACCTGTAAAGTTAAGATATGTATAGGTCGATTTTCATACAGCAGAAATGTTATGGACTTGTGTGTTGACGATCTGCTTACGTAGTACTGCCACTAACACGTAACAAGGCTTGCCTCGCTCCAGTACAGTGTTAAGTTGTCCAGGTCAGGTTGCCAACTATTGGGGCGCTGACAAGGGGGATGTTGACACCATGTACAGCCAAATGTGTAGTACTGGAGATGTGGAGGTGTTGACATCATGTGTGAGTGTAGGATACAGAAGACGCAAAGGTGTATATGATTCAGAGACTGCACAATACATCCATCTATCCACATGAAGAAGTCAATGACGTGTTGTGAACGACTGGCCACGTTACAAGCATTTAATATCGGACATAGACGACGTTACACTCAGTCACTTCACAAGGTTGCAGCATAGTTCATGGTAATAATAATAAAGATGGTGATGACATCTAGCATTCAAACATATAGAGCATCTATTACAACAGGACATTAACGGCCTGTCAGTTCGATGTTCTAGTTGTAATCTTATCCAGTTATGACTGACTGAACACGTCAGTTTCCCTGTAGACTAGCCGCACAGCAAAAGGCGGGCTTTCAAATATGCATAAGAATAAGGCTGCAATTCAATTGGCATAATACGCCACGTACATCTTCTCTTGCTGAAAAATATTGGCCAAAATGGCGGGCCTCTATCTGTAACCAGCTATGTATTCCTCAAGGTAGGCATGATCATCCATGCACAAGTATTACCGCCAACCTGCGGTTTCCTCCAATGTATATATATGTATCATCATCATTGGGCTTCTGTTAAAAAAAGTAGATAGTCTTAGGATGGCTCCCTTGAGCACACCTAATGGATTTCGCATCAAAACAGTCTGTGAGCCATACTCGCAGTCAAGTAGCCTTACAATGTTCTGCATACGATGCGTAAAGAGTAATAATAAAGTCTGTATTACCTTTAACAGAATCCAGGAATACACAATTACTAACTGTCGTCATCCCTCGACGAACAGAATATCTTTGGGGAAAACACTGACATTACACAGGCTTAACTTCCCCAAGATAAGATAGAGAAGAACGCTGGACATCTTGTTCGTCAGAACCCAAGATGACAGCCCCGAACTGACTACTTCTAACCTTGTCTTAAGACAGGTCAACAACAATGAACGAAACAAAGGGAAGATAATCCTTAATCAACCTGTCACAGCAGAGTTAATACTTAGTTCTCTAACTTTTATCATACAAAATAATATCAAATAGATTGACATTTATAACCCCGTCAAAAACGACAGCAACAGTACCACAAAGTGATTTTTGTTTGCACAGAAACACCAGAGAAAACAATAGTTTTGAAGCCCTTGGTAAATCATGAAACTCGGTACTTTATTTTTTAAAATAGGACAACAAATAAAAAAGTTATAGCATTTTACAAAATGTGGGGACTTCGCAACATTGAAAAAGTTACATCACACCAACTTCAGAACACTGCCGTCTTCTTAAATATAATCTTACAACTTTCTCTGACAAACAGCATATAGTCTGGAATATACTGATTACAAAAAAAAATACAATTCTTTGACTTTGATATTTCCTGATAGTTTAATGTCCTTATCATTCAATATTAATTATCTGTATCTTACCTCTACTACTAGGAGTCATCTTTAAAATTCCAGAAGTTTTTTGTTTTTACATGTATAGAGAATTACATGTACTATTACTATTACTTACTGCATGGAAGGACGCAGCTAAAAGTGAATCTCCTCTCAGGGCACTGGCTTGTTGTACTGTAGCTGTCCTTTACTCACATTCTGTTCGGGTAGCACAGAGAAACCAAGAGGTCACCTGAGAGAAATTTGTTAGGAGGGACGAGAAGAGGGCCCTTGAGTATAAGAGAGATCCATCTTTGTTTCATAGATCTGGAAAAGGCGTTTGACAGGGTCCCCTGGAGCAAACTTTGGGACTGTTTGGCAAGGAAGAATATTCCAGCACCTCTGATTCATGCTATACAGAGCTTCTACAAGTCTTGCAGAAATTATGTGAGGACAGCAAACAAGTCAGAAGAGTTCAGGACCACCACTGGTGTAAGACAAGGTGATATCCTATCACCTTACCTCTTCATACTCCTTATGGACGATGTCATCAAGGCATGTAAGGAGAGAACAAGAAAGTATTCAGTGGGGTACTGGAAGATGAGACAGGTCTATATTTCAGAGCTGGCATTTGCTGATGATGTTGCCCTGATTGCTAAATCAGAGGCACATCTCCAATCCAACCTGCAAGTCTGGAAGGAAGAGCTGGAGAAGAGAGGGATGGTCATAAGCAGCTCTAAAAAAAAATCCATGGTGATATCACGAGAAGAAAGAAAACATCAGATTAAGTTGGGAGAACAGGTCCTGGAGCAGGTCGACCACTTTAAATATCTCGGAGCTATTATAGACCGAAAGGGAGGCATCAAAGAAGAGTTGGCCACTCGAAAAGCAGCGGCTGGGAGACTTTTTCAGGCCATAAATCGAGGATTCCTCAGCAAGAAAGAGGTTGGTAAGAAAACGAAGATGGCTGTATACCGCTCCACCTATGTCCCAGTCTTGACATATGGATGCGAGTCGTGGGCAATGACTACAACCCACAAAAGCCAGATCCAAACCTCAGAAATGAGGTATCTGAGGAAAGTGGTTGAAGTAACAAGAAGAGACATGGTCCGCAACCAGACGATCCGTCAAGGCCTAAAATCCCATCCGCTGCAGACCCAAATAGAACAGTCCCAACTAAGATGGTTTGGCCATGTCTGCAGAATGGGAGAAGATCGGCTACCACGACAAGCATGGGAAACAAAGAGCCAGGGATCCAGACCTCCAGGACGACCCAGAGTCCGCTGGGAGGACAACATTAAACAATCTTTGAAGGACCGAGGACTAGAATGGAACCAGGCCAGACAGAAGACAGCTGATAGAATGGTCTGGCGCTCTCTCTTCCAAACCTCTACACCTCACGGTAGAAGGGGAACGACTAAGTAAGTAAGCAGTAAGGGACGAGAAGAGGACAAATTGCATGATTGTGTTATTTTATTAAAAATGTCGGCCAAATTATTTTTCTTTCCCTTTGTTAAGCATTTATTGCGGCATTAATTTTTACTGCATTTACCATTTAAATCATTAATTATACAGTAGATTGTAAGTCTCTCTTTTACATGGATTATGTCATTTGTCTTTTATGTTTGTAATTGTAAAATAAACTCAAAACCTGTAGAGGCTTCTAGGAAAGCTTCAACTACATAGTAGTAATAGTAGCCTAATGATTTTTAACATCAGAGAATGAGAGGAAATAATATGATATAAACTTTACACAACAAGACGTACTACTACTAACTAGCTCTAGTGTTGCATTTTCCTAGTCCTCCAGAAGACAGAACTGTGCCAATAGTCTGTCAGTGACAGTGTCACAGTAGAAATCGGTGGCAGAGCCGGACGTCTGCCTCTTCCCGTCAATGAAAAATGTGCATCATAACGATCGTCCCCTGAAATAATTGAGAAAAAAAAGGTTAATTAAGCGAGAGAGGCAATTTAAAAAAAAAAAATTAACGTTCACAAATGTGTAGCAAGCTAAATTCTAAACATGACCTTTGACATCCATAACGTTATCGAAAGGAGGTCAGCGGCTTTACAAACTGTAACTAAGTGTTGGACCTTAATTCTGATACCGAATGTTTAGAAAATGGTGATGGTCCGATAAATCAACCAAATAGCTACATAAACAACAATACCCCACCCCCAAAAAACTTTGTCTAAATGTGTGAATCGAGCAGCCACATTTGGCTGTTCTTTTACTAATACATCCACCCTACGTCACTTGCCGTTGCTATATTGCAAATAAACAAAATAGGTCTGAAATGAATAGAAATAAAACAAAGTTCAAAACTTACTCAGAACACATATTGCGTCGACTTCCATTGGTGAAACTTTCAGTTCAGCGCCTGAGTCATTTCGTGCTGTGTTTCGTACAGCCGGCCCATCGTGTCCGGGTTTGTCAGATGGAACATCCGCCATTATGTTTACACGCCGAAATGTGTTAGAGGTGCTGTCTTTTAACGTTCGTTCGCTCTTTGCTCAAATAACTATGTTTAAAACTTTGATACGAGTTTAGCAGAATGGTTGCTCGTTTGTTTGATGTAACACGAGTGT
Source organism: Oreohelix idahoensis (assembly GCA_024509875.1). Lineage (NCBI taxonomy): Eukaryota > Metazoa > Mollusca > Gastropoda > Stylommatophora > Oreohelicidae > Oreohelix > Oreohelix idahoensis. The sequence continues at coordinate 273,418 of JAMPIV010014778.1, forward strand.
AAGTAGGCCTCCCAGATGTGTATTAAAATCCAAACTTTCTCATTCACTTCTTCTTCCTCGTTCGCCCTGAAAAGGACGGTGGTTGCGTTGTGTCCGTTACGCCGTAGCTGTGATATCTGCACCTTTCGGTCGACACATCCGACTTCAGCACGGCATTTTTTGGGACCGGGTTTGCCTTCCCTCTTCGATTCGTACTCGCTCAGCAAGACTGCACTGCTGCAGACTGTTTCCAGGACCACCACGTGGAGGTGGAGTACGGTCTTGGTCAGCTCTGGTTCGCTGACACTGATGCAAGCAGTCAAGCTATGGGTCGCTGACTGCATTCTCTATTGCTGCATCTTTTGGTCCCCTCATTCACTTCGAATTTACGATATCTTCCTATAAAAAACCTGTGCCTCGTGTTACATGTGCGTAAACCTCAGTTTCCGCTCTTCTCATTGGTGAAAACTGTATTAGTGTAGCATTTTTGAGGACATAGCGCCGAAGCTTTGAATGAGGTGGGGGTCCTTTCAGGGAATTTCGCTCTCTTGAGCGCCAGTCAGCCAGCGCACGGCAAGAGCGGTTTTAATGGTGTTTTTGTTTTTTGTCTCACTCAATTTCAACGACACGCAGAAAGTTATAATTGACATATTATGAAAGAAGAAAGATCAAGGAACCAGAAGATATAATTTTTATTTAGAAAAGGCAAATTAATTACTAGGCAGAGCGAGGTTGAAAATGGCCCAAATTGGGCCTCGCTTGCGCGTCACAGATTTTTTCGACCGCCGCAAAGCGGCAGTTTGTGGTACCTACTTTGAAGCAGCTCGAAGAATTCCTCCTTGACCTCTGCTCTCTCATCCTCATTTGGCCCATACACTATGACCAGGTTGACTATGGTTTCTCCTTTTAGTTTTACAACCAAAATGCGCTCCGAGACAAAGTTTCATCCCTTGATACTATCTTTCTGGTTTTTGGCCACAATGCAACCCACGCCCCCTTTAGCTCTTTCAGACGTGGGTACACCACTGTAGAACAGCGTGTTGCCATCGAGATCCATGACTCCTAGTCCCTTTTTCTTTGTTTCCGTTATATTTATAGCCAGGATTTATAATTTTGCTTTCCTCATTTCTTCCACCAGCTCCTCTTCTTTCCCGTTTATACTTCGTGTGTTCCGTAGTCCGTTCCAGTTCGTCGCCTTTAGAATCAGTCCGGTTTTCTCTCCTAGTTCGTGTAATCATGTTTTAAAGCAAACAGGTGATTGGCCTGTTGTGCCTTTGCATGGTGGAGGGGCTGCCTCCATGCAGGCCGCCATCCTACTTTTTCAGCCGGCCTAGGCGGAGTTTTAGCTATTTCTTAACAGTTTTATAGTTTAACATATCCTTTATTTTAGTTTATTATTATGAGAACTATGTGGCCCAAAATTCACTGCTGTATCACTAATAGTTTTTTGAAAAATCATGGGCTACTTGCCCACATTTGTGTGAAAAATCTGGTTTTGAGAAAATTAAGAAAAAATGGAAGAATTACACTTTTACAAAAAATTTACTCACCTCAGTATTTCTTCTCCCCCCCCCCCCCCTTGCTATGTAGGAATCATCTCTTGTATTTTCCTTTATTGATTCCATGGGCTGTTTCATACTTCGCAGCTTACTTTTCATTAAATTCTTCATTTCAGCCGATTGTATGTGCTTTTCGTCAGTTTCTTAAAAAATACATCCTTTCTCTGGTAGACACGTACTATGTGGGGGGGGGGGGGGGGGGGGGGGAGAAAGCGATTGCTCTACCCTCAGCAGATTCAGTACATGGAGGAGAGGCTTTTCTTTCGATATTCACAAGATTAGGTTTCTCTTATCAGAATTTAACTGACTGGTTCACAGTTCATGGGGAAACTGAAGTTTTTAGGATTTTTCAAACTATACAGGTCCACACCTTATTATCCACAATCCAATGGATAATTTTACGGAAGCTCGCACAGGAGAAACCAGAATCCTGGGATTCGTTCTTACCTGCAGCTTTATTTGCGTATAGGGAGGTAACTGTTACAGTTGGGATTGGTAAAGAGTGGTTCGTGTTTGTTGCAGACTCTTGAAACGTAACGGAATGTGGTGAGTGTCATCACAAACAGGCCATCAAAATATAGTTGAGAAAATCGTAGGTGGATGGGTCCACATAGAACGACATGTTTAATAACATTTGGGTGAATCACAGTTTATGGCATTTTTCATAGAGCAAATGAAGTAGGCCTACATGGCATATAATCCTCAAACAGTCTCGTCTCATCAATTCATATCTCGCCGCTGTACTAGGGGTGCCTATGAAAGGTTATCACCCAAGTAATGTGGACTAGATAATGAAGATGCTTAAATTCTATCGTAGAAATACTTCTCTATAAATCAACGGGACTTTTCCCATAAGCCCGAAATCTTCTTAAACAAGTGGCGACCTTCGTAGTTAACTTATGCCACGTAAAAATATATTATTCCTCCACCATAGCGGGAGCTAGAACATCAACGTCTTTATCTGACGGATCACATTGACGAAAGGCCACGAAACAACCGTTAGCATAATTTAGTGCAAAACGGATTACGTCATAAACTCCTAGTGACGTAGTAAATATATCGCGTTCACTTACAATAAAAAAGCGTGCAACATCATTTTAATCACTTCTTCTTTGATCCTTAGCCGCCGACCGTCAAAGCAGTCAGTGGCCATCACGCCTAGTGGCGTCTTGTAGGGCAACAACAAATTGATTCCACTTTGCTCGGTCGGCGGCCATCCTTCGTACAGTGCCCCAACTCTGGTTCATTCTTTGCATCTCAGCCTCCACAGTCCTCCGCCAGGTTGTTTTTGGTCGGCTTCTCTCGTTTTCCTTCAAGGGTCCAAAGCATAGCTGTTCTTGAGATGGCATCGGGGTCTCTTCTGAGGACGTGGCCAACCGAGCTCCAGCGCCTGCCAGCTATGATGGTGTGCATGTCCTCTTGCTTGCTCCGAGTAAGCAGATCTTGGTTGGTGATGGTATTCGGCCAAAAGATTCGGAGAATTTTTCTTAGGCATGTTGTGTGAAAAGAGGACAATTTCGACATTTCCTTCTCTGTAACTCTCCAGCATTCCGCACCATAGAGAAGCACAGAGAGCACACAGCTCTGATGTAATCTTAATTTTGTGCTGTATTGAGAGGACTTCCAGATGTTGTTTAGGTTAAAAAAATGCTGTTCTTGCCTTATTCATTCTAATGTTGATGTCTTTGCCTGCCCCGCCGTCTGGTGTTACTATGCATCCTAGGTATGTGAAGGTGTCTGTCTGTACCAGTTGCTGATTCCTTACTGATATGGGTTCAGGGTTGCTCACATTGAGCGTCATGACCTCTGACTTCTTTAAATTGATGTTCAAGCCCACCTGCTGGCTAAACTTATTAAGTCTATCCGTATTTTCCTGGATGTGTTGATGTGAATGTGCTAGTAGTGCAATTCTTCTTCTTCTTTGATCCTTAGCCGCCGACCGTCAAAGCAGTCAGTGGCCATTACGCCTGGTGGCGTCTTGTAGGGCAACAACAAATTTATTCAACTTTGCTCGGACGGCGGCCATCTGTCTGTTCCAGCCGCTGACTCCTTACCGACATGGGCCCAGGGCTGCTCACACCGAGCGTCATGACCTCTTGTCTTCCCCAGGTTGATGCTCAAGCCCACCTGGCCACACCCACCAAGTCTATCCGTTCCTTCCTGGACGTGTCGATGTGAATGCGCCAGCAGTGCAACGTCATCTGCACATTCCAGATCCTCCAATGTAGAAAATGCAGTCCATCCCATTCCTCTTGGACTGCCCTCCGTTGTCCGGTGCATCACCCAGCCCATTACTGCCAAAAACAGAGTGGTTGACAAGGGGCATCCCTGTCGCACTCCCGTCTTCACTTCAAAGGTCAGGCCGCTCTGCCCAACGCCACACGCAAAGTTGGCACACAGGCTTTCCACGACTGACACCATGCAGCCCGGAACTCCACAAGCCCTCAGTACCTTCCATAAACTGTCCCTATGCCCACCGTCAAAAACCTTTTCAAAACGAACGAAATCAATGTACAGCTGTCTTTGCCACTCCGAGCACCGCTCTACAACGTTCCTGAGGGTAAATATATGATCCACACATCCTCTGCTCCCTCCAAACCCCGCCCGTTCTCTCCTCAGCCCGCGGTCCACTGCCCTTGAGACTCTGTACAACTTTCCTGCCCAGTACCTTGCTGGGAACCGAGAGAAGAGCCACTCCTCTCCAACCATTGCAGTCCGCAAGATCTCCCCTCACTGGCAACCCGAAAACTATTCCATTTCTCCACTCCGCTGGTGCTGTCCCTGCCCTCCAGACCCGTGCAAACAGTGGTTCCAATAGTTCTGCCGCTAGCTCTGGGTCCGTCCCAAATAGCTCTGCACCCAAGCCATCATGACCAGGAGCTTTTCCATTCTTTAACCCTTTGATTGCTGTGATGATTTCTTCTTTTCGTGGGATGTCTGTATTAACATCTAGATCATTTTCAGCCTCAGGAACATTCAATTGTGTCTCTGGTGGTTCCTTGTTCAGAGTTCCTCTGAAGTGCTCTGCCCATCTTGTTTCCTGTAGTGCAATGTCATCTGCATATTCCAGATCTTCCAATGTAGAAAATGTAGTCTATCTTATTCCTCTTGGACTGCCCTCTGTTGTCTGACGCATCACCCAATCTATGACTTAAAAATAGAGTGGTTGATAAAGGGCATCCCTGTCGTACTCCTGTCTTCACCTCAAAGGTTAGGTTGCTCTGCCCAACACTACACGTAAAGTTGGCATAGAGGCTTTTTATGATTGACACTATGCAGCTTGAAATTCCATAAGCCCTCAGTATTTTCCATAAACTGTCCCTATGTATGCTGTCAAAAGCCTTTTCAAAATCAACGAAATTAATGTACAGCTGTCTTTGCCATTCTGAGCACTGCTCTATAATGTTCCTGAGAGTGAATATATGATCTACACATCTTCTGTTCTTTCTAAATCCTGCTTGTTCTTTCCTCAGTTTGTGGTCTACTGCTTTTGAAATTCTCTGTATAATTATCCTGCCTAGTATTTTGCTGGAAACTGAGAGAAGAGTGATTCCTCTCCAATTATTGCAGTCTGCAAGATCTCCCTTCTTGGGCAATTTGACAATTATTCCTTTGTTCCACTCTGGTGGTGTTGTCCCCGTTTTCCAGACTTGTGCAAATAGTGGTTCTAATAGTTCTGCTGCTAGCTCAGGGTGTGTCTTAAATTGCTCTGCATTTAAGTTATCATGCCAGGAGCTTTTCCGTTCTTTAACCCTTTGATTGCTGTGATGATTTTGTTCTTTTCGTGGAATGTCTGTATTTACATCTAGATCGTTTTCAGCTTCAGGAACATTCAATTGTGTCTCTGGTGGTTCCTTGTTCAGAGTTCCTCTGAAGTGCTCTGCCCATCTTGTTTCCTGTCCCTCTGCTGTCGTGATGAGATTTCCTTGCTTATCTCTTACTAATGTAATATTGTTTGCACCTCGTTTTCCGCTGTTGAATTTAGTTATTATGTATACTGTGCTTTGTTCATTTCTCAGTGCTGCCTCTTCTGCCTGTCTTGCAAGATCGTCTAGGGTTTGGCGTTTAACTTCTTTGTCCAGATGACTGTACTGTTCGCTATATAGTTGCTTTAACCTGGGGGACTTCGCTTCTGTTTTCTTTCTTTTCATTTCCTTTCTCAGAGTTATGGTGTTTAATGTTTCTGGTGTTATCCAGTCTTGCTTCTTCCTTTCCTGGAATCCCAAGCATTATTTGCTGCTTTCCTTATATATTGTTGAAATGGTGTTGAATTTCTGGTCTATATCATCAGTCAATGTCTTTTCCTGACTTTTGGCAAATTGATATCGTTTCTTTATGTCAGCCGCAAAAGCTTTTCTGGTAAGGGGGTCCTTCAATTTGCTGATGTCAAACCTTTTCTGTGTAGTTACAGTTGGTCCAGCCCTTCTTAATTTCACTTTCAGTTTTGCTACTACTAAATGGTGATCACTTCCCACATCTGCACCTCTTCTTACCTTCACATCTTATAATGCATGTCTCCATCTACCGTTAATCATGATGTGGTCTATCTGGTTTCTGTCCCGACCATTTTGTGATTCCCATGTTAATTTGTGAATTTCTTTATGTGGGAAAAGGGTTCCTCCAATGACCAGGTTGTTAATACCACAGAAACTTATTAATTTATCCGCATTTTCGTTTGCTATTCCGCTGCCGCAGTTCCCCATTACTCTTTCATTATATGTATTGTGTGTACCAGCTTTCGCATTGGGGTCTCCCATTACTATAATAAGATCATATCTAGGTGTGTCTTCCATTTCTTTCTGCAGTTGTTGATATAATTCATTCTTGACCTCTTCATCGCTGTCATTCGTTGGTGCGTAGCATTGTATTATTTTAGTATTGGTGAATCTACCTCTCAATCTTAATCTTAGTCTGTTGTTGATGGGTTTCCATTCCAGTAATGTCCTTTCTATTCCTTTCTGTAGAATAATGGCTACACCTTCATTGTGCTGTCCATTCTCTCTTCCAGAGAAAATTACTGTTTCTCCTGTTGCTGTTTTAACTTTTCCTGCCCCTGTCCATCTGCTCTCGCTTATCCCTAGAATGTGTAACCTATAGTTTCTCATTTCTGCCGTGACCTGTATTAGTTTACCCGTCTCATTCATTGTCCTGACATTCCAAAATCCTATTCTTGTATCATGTTTTGCGGTCAGGACGTCCGTTCTCATGTCAGTGGCTTCCTTCCGGCTTTCACCACTGACAGTCATACGAGCCTCAGACTCCGGATGTCCGTCCCGCAGCAAAGTTTGTTTATTCGTTGTTGTTTCCGTAACTTCAATTTTTTTTTACATAGACAGGGGTGTCAGTCCTATGCTAAAACCCCCAACCTGGAGGACCAGGGTGTCTGCTTTAGTCTGACCCCTGCCCGCGCAAACCTGTCTAGCTTGATAGAACCTTCCAGGAGTAAAACTCCCGCTGGCATAGCTCTGGGGGTAATCAGGGTACGCAAGCCGCCATACCTCGACAAGGTATTGACACCGGTGAGGGCAGATGTTAACCACAGAAAGACATATTACCGCGTAGATTAAACTGCTAATAGACTAAGTGTGGTCAACATGCAAAAATACATTAATAAACTCTTTAACATTAACCCACCACTCTACTGGAATATCTCCAGCCACATTATTTGTACGACCCATCAAAGGACCCCATGGTTAACAAACATTAGCCAATCAAAATAATTTGTAACATGAAACGATGTTTAAAAAATTTTAATTCAGGGAAATACCGAAAAAAATTTTAAAATCCATGCATTAGAAGCGAAGATATACCAATTTGTATATTTTGCATATAAAATTAGGTAAAAATACACTTACCTGACATACTTTAAAAATTTATATAAAATCATCCACAAAGGTTTTAGTGAAAATAAACATACAGAAATGTGGGCAAATGAATGTACTTTCCAGTGCAATATATGTCTTAAATTTGATATTTTCAATGAAATTCTTCATTTTTGGGAGTTAAACCTCCCCTTAATGTGCCAAAATGGGGCGGCCCCTATCGATCTTTGTTTCACTCCGGCAGTATCGGTACATTTGAGGTACTGATTTTTATTATTTGCTGAATTGTCGCACTTTTATTTCTTTCCTTCGTTATTTTTCTGCTAAGTAGCAGATATTTGATTTTATCAAATCATTCAACACTCCCTGTAGGTGATAATAACCTTATTTGCTTGCCGCTGCCCAGATATGTTGGCTTTAGGCGCGGCAGATTAACACGTACATCGGCTAGCGCTATCGGCTTAATCATCGATAAGACATGGATGACAAGTGATTACTTTAGATAAAAGTAAGATTGCTACATCTCGAACACATGGTCATATGCGATTACCGGTGTGTTTGGAAGTTTGTACACAAGGGCATCGGACATCTTATTACCATATATGGGAGAGTTGACCTCTGCCTTATGCTCAAAATTATCCGATGTCGGAATATTTTGAAATTACCCCGTAACCCGACCTGTTTGAATATGATTGGAGCGTTTATTTAACTCCATGACGAACGAAGGCAAGGAAAATGATCTGATCATTTTCTCAAGCTATTTCACTTGAGAAATCGCTCGCCAAGACACCAGAGTGCTACAGTGAAGAATTAGAATTCATAATTCCTTCTTAAAATACCGGACACCTTTTATTGGAGTATTTATCAGACAATATAGACCAGGAAATCTCAACATATTAAATAAGGAAACCGGGACTGGGGAAACTGAAGGACCACACACAAAGTCAGAGATGGAACTTATTAAATTAACGACACCCCAGACGCGTGTAAGAGGCCGGTTCGCCGCGATTGAAAAAATTTGTCGCGCAAGCGAGGCCCAGTGTGGGTCCTTTTCAACCTCGCTCTGCTTAGTAATTAATTTGCCTTTTCTAAATAAAAATTATATCTTCTGGTTCCTTGATCTTTCATATGTCAGTTGTAACTGTCTGTGTGTCATTGAAATTGAGTGAGACAAGACAATAAAACACCATTAAAACCGTTCTTGCTGTGCGCTAGCTGCCGGTGTAGGAGGCAAGAAGGACGTACCCGGCAACACGCTCTGTACAGTGCTTCCTGCCGTCAGGTAGGGAACACTGGACAAGTGATTCTTGCCTAGGTAGCAGGCACTTAACTCAGGCAGGAAGCACGTACCCGGCAACACGCACTGTACAGTAATTCTTGTCTGAAAAAAAATAAATAAATTGGTAAACTGCGTTGTAGTTATTATAATCCACTAGGCAGATATTTCCACCTTTCCTTCCTTTATAGGACAAAAGACTGGAGAGATAAAGGGTAAAGATGTTTTTATGTTTGCTTCATATGTTATTCATTTATAGTGAGTAAACAAATTTTATGAAATTTTTCTAATTTCGTCTAAAATGTATGGTAGGAAATTATTATTTCAAATATTCATTCCAAACAGGTACCGGTATGGTGCGTTTAGTGGGATCATAATTTGGGCATTGAATAATAAATATAAGGTAAAGGTGGTCCCATTGCAGATACTGCCGTAGTGGAGTGAAGTGTAAGATTCACAATACTGGGTCCAGCAACGAGAAGTGAGGTGACTAGTTCTCTTTCTCGCTGCCTTTTCCTTCCCTAACTCACGAGCAAAGTCAGGTAGCCATTTACAACTGGGTAGACTGGACCCTGTTGATACCGTGAATCTAACCCAGCACCTTTGCCGAGAGAGACCAGCGCTTTAACCACTCTTTCAATCGGACGCGCAATAAATATATAAATAAATAATATTGCATATAATTGTACTAACAAATAAATAAAAACAACAACAAGAAAAAAAAAAACAGAAAAATTAGCAAACTTATTAACTACTCATAGGACAAAGAAAGACAAAGAGATTTAAAAAAAATAAAAAACACTAACTCAAAAAGAACAAATACTAATACAAATTAAAACCAAGTGCAACGGACAATAGTTATCTATATAAAATACAAAACTGAAAATAAAATGACAAATACTAATATAAATTAAAACCAGAAACTGCAAAAGACAATAGTTATTTAAATTTAATACAACATTAGTAAATAATAATAGTTGCCCATCGCAAGCGAAGATGGCGACAGCTTCAGACTGGAGCTGTGACACATCTGTGCCGTGATCTCATGTGACTAATTAGTCCTATTTTGGCCCCACAGGCCCTGCCACATACGGGGCACACATGGTTAGAGTCGATAGTAGTGTTGCTGTGCATTCTGACCTTTCTTGCAGCACGCTTGCCTTCTGCCTTATCAGCTAAATTCTGTTCTGCAATGCGAGCGCCTTGAGTAATGTTTATCCGCCAGGCATAGCGTTCCTGTGCGATAGTCTCCCAGGAGGAGACATCAATTTTCAAGCTGCTCAACGATGCTTTCAGTGTGTCTTTGAAGCGTTTCTTTTGTCCCCCTACTGTTCGCTTACCCATGGAGAGTTCGCTGTACATCAACTGCTTTGGGAGGCGTTTTTCGGGCATGCGAACAACATGTCCGGCCCATCTAATTTGGGCCCTCTGCAGCAATGTGTAGATGCTTGAGATATGTGCTCTGTTGAGGACCTCAGAATTAGATACTCTATCATGCCACTTGATCCTGAGAATCATGCGAAGACAGCTCATGTGGAAATGATTAAGCTTCGTGGCATGTCTGCTATACACTGTCCATGTTTCACAGGCATCCAGGAGTGTAGTGAGCACTATTGTATGATATACTTTTATCTTGGTGGCGGCACTAATTCCTTGTCGATCCCAGACATTTACTCTTAGTCTTCCAAAAGCTGCACTTGCTTTTGCAATTCTGTTGTTGACCTCGGAGTCGATATTCGCATCTTTGGTAAGGGTACTGCCTAGATAAGTGAAGCTGTCCACCACTTGGAGACGTTGGTTCTTTACTGTGATATTTGGTTCACAGTAAGGTTTCATAGGAGCAGGTTTCAACATTACTTCAGATTTCTTCGTATTGATGGTAAGACCAAAGTCATCACACGCTACAGAAAGCCTCCTCATATTGTTCTGCATGTCCAGTTCTGTGCAGGTGTTGAGGGCACATTCGTCTACAAAGACTAGGTCAGAGATAATTGTTTCATTCACCTTCGTAAAGGACTGTAATCGTCTCAGATTGAACAGCTTCCCATCTGTCCTGTATCTGATGTGTACGCCGTCACTACTGCCATGCGTAACATTAGACAGCATGGCAGCAAATATCATACTGAATAGTGTCGGGGCGAGCACACATCCCTGTTTGACACCGTTTGTGACGGGAAAGGGTTCACAAGGTTCTCCATCATTCAATACGCGAGCCATCATACCTTCATGAAACTGGCGGACAATTGAGATAAACTTATCGAGACAGCCGAATTTCGCCATAATTTTCCATAGTCCGTCCCTATTGACAGTGTCAAAGGCCTTGATCAAGTCAATAAACTTTGTGTATAGGTCATTGTACTGTTCCTGGAATTTCTCCTGAAGTTGGCGAGCGGAAAATATCATATCGACGGTCCCGCGGCCTGCTCGGAAACCACACTGTCTCTCTGGAAGTAAGTCCTGCGATTCGAGATGAACAGTCAAGCGATTCAGCAGGACTCGAGCCAGGATTTTGCCCACAAAAGATAATAGGGAGATTCCCCTATGGTTATCACATGATTGGTGATTTCCCTTTCGCTTGTATATGTGAACGATGGTGGCATCTTTCAATTCCTGTGGTATCCGTTCTTCATCCCAGACTGAGTGGAAGAGGTCTGTTAGTCTTGTAGTGGATTTGATGGTACTGTATGGTTGTGATATTACCTAGTGTGATGCATGAGGTCAGCTGTGAAGGCTCCTGAGATAAATGTAGCTGTGAATTTACAGAAGGCCCTTCTTGCTACCACTTACGACCTCACACATATCTTTTTTACTAATGAATGTGGCTTCGTTAAAATCTAGGGTACTGATATGTAATGTGTTGTGGTAGATTACACACACACACACACACACAAAGATATTTAATAAGTCTAATAATATTAATAAAATGTATAATACACTGAACTAACTCAAGCTGTTTAAATTTTGATATTAAATTTTCTTTAAGTTTATTTGTTCTGAACCAAGGTTTTATTTTGGTCAGAACATATGAAAGGTTTTGAAATTATGAATGAAATGCATGAATATATGTCATAATAAACTAGAAAATGTGTACATATGTATTTCAAATGACTGGTTAATAGTAATTATCTTAAGATAGTCACAGGAGAACTTATTTCTAGATATGCTGTTGGGGTGATATCATCACTCCCTGTCTATGACTATCAAACATTGTCCCTTCACTGATGGGAGTAATACAAGTTTTATTTCCCAAAATTTGTGTGGGTTCTAGTGATGGTAATATAGTTGGTGTGTTAGTTAGTAAATAAGTTGGTGAAGGTCCAGCAGGCCAGACGCTCACGTATCTTGACTGAGTAGTTCTGGTGCTGGAATCTGGTGGCCCCACCTCTCCGTGCTTGGGGGCAATATAAGGTTGCTCTGACAAAATACTAGACTGCACTGGTCCACACTTGTATATATCAACACAGCATTTGACACCACTTTGGTGCCAAACAGAAACTCACACTTCTGCAACAAAAGTATTGGGTCATGTGTCAGAACTCTACCTCCTGAGTCACTTCTGCACACAACACTACACAACAACACCACATAGACGGGGTCAGATCTCTCTGACCATACAGCACATCTTACCAAGTTGGTTTCACATAGTACTAGTTCCCCAAGACTACATATTCTGAAATATGTTCATTAGCTTCCTGCTATTGAATAAGATAGGTGATATGTTCCACTGATCTCAACACTTGATCCGCCCTTCATAATCCTTGCTGGCGTTTATGTATTTTGTTTGTCTCTAGACCCTGAACTTGGGCTGGGGATCTAGAGCGAATCCTTACTTGTTGTAAGGGATAGATTTTGATATGGCAGTATCAAATCACTCGAAACATTAAACAATATTAAAATATACAAAGAAATACTTTCATTCTTACCAGAATTATGAATAGAGAACACAGTTATATTCTAGCAAAACTCAGCTGAGCTGCTGGCTCTAGTATGGCGTCCCTCTAAATATTGCAATTAGCTTCTGGGAACTACACCACTGAAGAATTACTGTGTCTACTAATGGACAATTTATGTTGAATGGCAAAAATGCGCGTCTGTGCGCCGATAATATGATTATCTGTGGCCAATCACCGACTTTCCCCCTTTCAAATTTCAAACCTCCTACCAAAAGTCAATTCAGTCATACCTCAGTCAAGTATGTATTATTGTCTGTTGGTCCGTCTGTCTCTACTTGCTTTTTCATAAAAAACACGCTTGGTTCTACATGCCTTTCTACACGAATCGGTCTCTATAGTTATTTTTAGCCACAATTTTCCACTATTTCCCCCTCTCTTTCATTCCAACTAGATTTTAGTACTTGAGTCTCAAGGCCGCAATTTTTGAAAATTAGTGACATTTTTTTAACAGTGCAGTCGCTCGTCTGTTATGAACAACACAGTCTTTTGTCAATATCTTCATTATTATCTATCCGTCTGTATAAATGAAAGCATATTATTTCTCTGCTCAAGATGGGCTATCAGACTAGCTAGGTTTTATATTCCTAACATTATTATTAAGAAAAAGTTACTTTTTCAAGGTTAGTTGTTTTTTTTGAAATATGTTCGAGCATCTTCTGTAATGCGTTTGCCGCTGAATTCAAATAAAAGGACTAAGTATCGTAAAAGCGTCCAAGAAATGACTGTTGCGATTAATAGCTAAGGTCCCTTTTGTCCATTTCTTTACATTGTGTCAACTTGTGGACGTGAATTTTTTTCCTTTCCCCACCAATTGCGTCTTTTTAGCCTTGCTAGTTTCAAGCACGTGTTCAGTCATATTTTTTCTTTTTGATCTCCGTTCCCTCCCGTCTCCAAGAATAAACGTTTTGTCTTCACGTCTAACAAGTTAGTTTCCATGGCGGGTATTGAACCGCGGCATGGGCGATCATGTCTTCTAGTAGCTTACACATTATTTTTATCCCTACATTTTATCTTTGGAGATATTTTAACGTTGTATCACGGTTAAATTTATCACACATCTCCCCACTTGAAAACATGCCTACGGCAAGTTCCAAAACCAGTGATACACATAGATAAAATTACTCCTCACGCCTGCCACTACTCTAATTTTGATCACAGGGGTGCCGACTGAGGAAATCTGCACCGACATTCAATGACCCTGGGATGTACTCAATTCTAAACTGATAAGGTTGCAGTAATAAAGACCACCTCATCAATCTTGCGTTTTCATGCTTAGCCTGAGATAAGAATACTAGGGGCTGATGATCCGTCTGGACTCCAAAAGTCCTACCATACAGATAGATTTGAAACTTCTTTATTGCCCATATTAACGCTAAACATTCTTTTTCGCTTGTGGAATATCCTTGTTCCGCCTTATTCAATTTGCGGCTTGCATAAGCGACTGGGTTCAGTTCCCCATCAGGTGAAGATGATCTTTGCAACAAAGCCGCCCCGAGTCCTACATTACTTGCATCTGTTCTTACGACAAAGTCCTGTGTCAAATCAGGCAGTTTGAGAATAGGCTTGCTAGTGAGTTTTTCCTTTAACTCTTGGAACGCTAATTCACATTGCGCAGTCCAAACTATTTTATCTGGATGTCCCTTGCGAGTCAAATCAGTCAGAGGAGCACATATTGAGTTAAAATTTTTGATATATTTTTGGTAAAAAACCACATAACGACACGAATGATCGCACGTCCTTTTTTGTTTGTGGTCTAGGTGCTCTCTGCAGTTTTTCCAAGTTCTTGGGGTCAGGGGTCATGTTGCCCTGATATACAGTGTGTCCCAAGAATTCCAACTCTTTGCATCCAATACAACATTTTGTTGGCCTAGCAGTTAAGTTCGCCTCCCTAAGCCTATCAAATAACATTTTTAGGGAGTCCAAGTGTTCTTCAAATGTCTCTGTGGCGACGAGAATATCATCCATGAAATTCGTGATACATGGGTTATTCAGGGGATCCAACAATTTGCGCATCATCCTTGAAAATACACTCGGAGCATTTTTCAGTCCGAATGGTAGCATGTTGAATTCATAATGTCCATCCGAAGTGCTAAAAGCCAAATAAGGTCTCACTTCAGGCTTCACTGGAATCTGGTAATAGCCTTTACTAAGATCCACCTTTGAAAAGTATTTTGCCTTGTTTAATCTGGCAAATAACTGTTTTGTGTCTGGTAATGGATCCACTTGTCCTTCTGTGACAGCATTCAGTTTCCTGTAATCTATGCACAGTCTGTGTTCCCCAGACGGTTTTCTCAACAAAACTACACTGGAGCTAAAAGATGATTCACTGTGTGAAATAATCCCCTCCTTCAACAAATAATCTATTTCTTCTTTCAATGCCTTCTCCTTCGCGAACGGAATAGAATAGGCTCTCATACAGATTGGGTTTGCGTCTACCAGTTTCATGTCATACTGTAGCAAATTTGTATGTCCTGGTTTATCTGTTAATACATCTGTATGTTCCTCCAGAACCTGTTGAACTCTCTCCCTCTGGTTTTTAGTCAGGTGCTTACTGACTTTTACCCGTGCTGCTGTTTCACAAGGATGTAATGGGTATTCATGTGAGGTGAGTGGTTCCTTTTGCATTTGAGTTGCGATAGCTAAGGTCAGTAAGGGGGTGCTTTCCTGGAGTGGTCTGTCCAGATACTTCTTTAAAAGGTTTACATGATAAACTTTCTCCTTCCCCTTTTTGTCAATTTTATAGTTTGTTCTAGACACCTTCTCTAGAACCGTATATGGACCTTGCCATCCAATTTGTAATTTATTCTGGCTGCCGGGTAGTAGAAGCAGCACCTTCTCTCCCACAGCTAGTTCTCTGTCCTTTGCCTTCCTATTAAAATATGCTGCATGTTTCTTCCTGGCTTGTTTCAAATTATCATTTGCCAGTTTCCATCCAGCTTTCAAACGAGTGGTCAGTTCGTTCACGTATTGATAAGATGAGGTAACAGTCTCCTCTGCCTTCTCATCTGTCCAGGTCCTTAATAAAGCTACTAATGGACCTTTTATGGGTCTCCCAAATAGCAGAGTTGCGGGAGCCATCCCGGTTGAACTATGTGGTACCTCCCGATACGCAAACAACGCGGCGGGCAGGAATTGATCCCATAGATCCGGTTTTTCGTGTGCCAGCTTCCTCAGGATAGAAATGAGAGTCCCATTGAACCTCTCTACCTGGCCGTTCCCTTGCGGATGGTACGGACTACAATGAAAGTGTCTGGCTTGAAATAGCTTAAAAACTTCTTCCGTTAGTTTCCCCTTGAACTGTGAGCCATTATCAGTCAAGATTTGATGCGGAAATCCTAATCGGGTGAATATTGTAAGTAGTGCCTCTGCTACATGTTTTGAATCAATTGATGGCAGGGCTACCGCCTCTCCCCACATAGAACAAGTGTCCACAAGAGTAAGGATGTAACTGTTCCTCCTCTTGGTCCGAGTGAGAGGTCCCACAATATCCACTGCAACCCTCTCAAAAGGTGTTCCCACTATGGGCATTTCCCCTAGAGTTGCAGGAGCAGTCCAATGCTTTGGAGCTACCCGTTGACATTCTGGGCAGGATTTGACATATCTTTTTTATATCCTCCGTTATCCCTGGCCAGAAGTAATGACAAGCTATACGCTGTCCTGTGGCGCTGATCCCCATGTGACCACTGAAGGGAATCGCATGCCCGAGTTCCATCACTTTATCCCTATATGAAGTGGGAAGAACCAGCTGGTTGTGACCATTTGTTCCAGTTCCGCCCTTCCTATATAATAGTTTGTTCTTCATAAAGTATTCTCCCTTGCTTGGAGGTGTGTGGCATTTGGGCAATTTTTTGAAACATGGCTTAAGGGTCTTATCCTCAGCCTGCGCCTTCCTCATCTCCTCTGGATGAGCATTTATAGGTTCACCTTCTTCCTCCTTTTTCTGTGACCTGGTCTGCACTGTCGCCATGATCACAGGTCTCTCGGATTCCCCAAGAAGACGTATCTACACCCCAATATCAGAGGGTAGATTGGTTCATCTATCACTGCTGCTCTGATTTCTCCTTCCACATAGCGAGTTTTCACCATTATCCTTGCGATGGGAAGTGTCATGAGTGGTATGTCCTTAGTCGCCCCTTGTATTTCCACTGTTTCTGTGGTATACTGACTTGGGTCCACTAGGCTAGACTTCACAACTGAATCATAATCCAAACCTGTATCATAAAGGCACCTTGTGGTGACCCCATTACAAATAACATCCTCACAAACTGGGGGGTGATAAGGTTCCTGCTGTCCCTTAGGATTAACCTTTAATCTTTGAGTCCCCGACTTCATTGCAGCAATGTTTGAAGGTTTCCTTCTACAAAATTCGGTGTTATGGTTATCTTTCTTGCACCATTTGCACCATCTTTTTCCTTGGTTCAACGGTTTTCTTTCATTGTATTTTTGGTCATTGAACTGTGAGTTTCTGTCACGATAGTCATTTCTTGGCCGTTCAAGGTTTGTCCTACCTTTATTACCCTGTTCTCTATTACCAACTTTATTAAATTGCTGTGGAGCTTTAAAATTGTCTATGTGCTTCTTTTTAGCACCACTTACCTCTGCCTGGGCTGCCTGATACCTCTCAGCGACATTTAAAACCTCCCCCAACCTCTCTGCACCTTGTTCCATGAGAAATTTTCTCAAGTCTGGAGCCATGGACTCTCTCAATTGCTCTATCATGATCATCTCTTTAAGATCTTGGGTCTTCCCCAGAGCAGTCCATTTCTCCAAATAGGTTTCCAGTCTGGCAGAGAATTGGTGGTATGTCTCCCCAGACAACAGTTTGGCATTTCTAAATTTCTTACGATAAAATTCACCATTTTTTTTTCGTATCTTAACAACAAAGCCTGCTTTAACATGTCATAATTGTCTTGGTCTTCTCTGTTCATTTTTGCGAAGACTTCATAAGAAGTACCTCTCAGTCCCTGTGATAACTTTAAACTCCACCTCTCTCTCTCTAACCCATATGTAGTAGCTAATAATTCAAAACGACTGAGGTACCCCTCTATGTCATCGTCTTTCTCAACAAAATGGTCTAAATGAAACCCCATAGCTGATGTTGAGGCTCCCTGACTAGGCGTAGCATCTGAGGCAAAAGGGCTGGCACCATTTTCAGGAGCATGGCCTTGTAATTCCAGCTCCCTTAGTCGTAATTCATGCTCCCTTTGCAACCTTCTGTCTTCTGCCTCCCTTTCGGCAGTCAATCTTTTTTCTTCTGACTCCCTTTCGGCCTTTTTTTCTGCTGCCTCCCTTTCGGCAGTCAATCTTTTTTCTTCTGACTCCCTTTGCTGTCGTTTTTCTTCTGCCTCTAATGCTTTAGCCTCTTTGTCAGCCTCAATCTGCAGCCTCTTAAGTTCTTTATCAGCCTCAATTTGTAACCTCTTCTCTTCAACTATCCTCCTATCTTCCCTTTCAATATACTTATCACATTCTGCAGTTACGTATTGTATTAAACCCTGACCATCCATTCCCATATCCTTCGCCGTTAGCACAGCAGCTGATCTGAACTTTGCCAGCTCCGCCATACTTTTTAGACAATTTAGCAATGAGCAAGATAAATCTCTAACCAATTAATAACTAAAGTAATTCTAATTAATTAATTAATCAATTAACTACCACTGGCTGTGAAGATTCACCAACTTTTATTTTAAGGGACACTTTTAATTTTTACAATTTGTCCCCCTGATTTAATTCTCCCACCAGGAGATCCTAATATTACTGATAAGCTAATTATCCCTGGACAAGACCCCAATATATGTAGTGGATTTGATGGTACTGTATGGTTGTGATATTACCTAGTGTGATGCATGAGGTCAGCTGTGAAGGCTCCTGAGATAAATGTAGCTGTGAATTTACAGAAGGCCCTTCTTGCTACCACTTACGACCTCACACATATCTTTTTTACTAATGAATGTGGCTACGTTAAAATCTAGGGTACTGATATGTAATGTGTTGTGGTAGATTACATACACACACACACAGATATTTAATAAGTCTAATAATATTAATAAAATTTATAATACACTGAACTAACTCAAGCTGTTTAAATTTTGATATTAAATTTTCTTTAAGTTTATTTGTTCTGAACCAAGGTTTTATTTTGGTCAGAACATATGAAAGGTTTTGAAATTATGAATGAAATGCATGAATATATGTCATAATAAAAATAGAAAATGTGTACATATGTATTTCAAATGACTGGTTAATAGTAATTATCTTAAGATAGTCCCAGGAGAACTTATTTCTAGATATGCTGTTGGGGTGATATCATCACTCCCTGTCTATGACTACCAAACATTGTCCCTTCACTGATGGGAGTAATACAAGTTTTATTTCCCAAAATTTTTGTGGGTTCTAGTGATGGTAATATAGTTGGTGTGTTAGTTAGTAAATAAGTTGGTGAAGGTCCAGCAGGCCAGACGCTCACGTATCTTGACTGAGTAGTTCTGGTGCTGGAATCTGGTGGCCCCACCTCTCCGTGCTTGGGGGCAATATAAGGCTGCTCTGACAAAATACTAGACTGCACTGGTCCACACTTGTATATATCAACACAGCATTTGACACCACTTTGGTGCCAAACAGAAACTCACACTTCTGCAACAAAAGTATTGGGTCATGTGTCAGAACTCTACCTCCTGAGCCACTTCTGCACACAACACTACACAACAACACCACATAGACGGGGTCAGATCTCTCTGACCATACAGCACATCTTACCAAGTTGGTTTCACATAGTACTAGTTCCCCAAGACTACATATTCTGAAATATGTTCATTAGCTTCCTGCTATTGAATAAGATAGGTGATATGTTCCACTGATCTCAACACTTGATCCGCCCTTCATAATCCTTGCTGGCGTTTATGTATTTTGTTTGTCTCTAGACCCTGAACTTGGGCTGGGGATCTAGAGCGAATCCTTACTTGTTGTAAGGGATAGATTTTGATATGGCAGTATCAAATCACTCGAAACATTAAACAATATTAAAATATACAAAGAAATATTTTCATTCTTACCAGAATTATGAATAGAGAACACAGTTATATTCTAGCAAAACTCAGCTGAGCTGCTGGCTCTAGTATGGCGTCCCTCTAAATATTGCAATTAGCTTCTGGGAACTACACCACTGAAGAATTACTGTGTCTACTAATGGACAATTTATGTTGAATGGCAAAAATGCGCGTCTGTGCGCCGATAATATGATTATCTGTGGCCAATCACCGACTTCCCCCCTTTCAAATTTCAAACCTCCTACCAAAAGTCAATTCAGTCATACCTCAGTCAAGTATGTATTATTGTCTGTTGGTCCGTCTGTCTCTACTTGCTTTTTCATAAAAAAACACGCTTGGTTCTACATGCCTTTCTACACGAATCGGTCTCTAGAGTTATTTTTAGCCACAATTTTCCACTATTTCCCCTCTCTTTCATTCCAACTAGATTTTAGCACTTGAGTCTCAAGGCCGCAATTTTTGAAAATTAGTGACATTTTTTTTTAACAGTGCAGTCGCTCGTCTGTTATGAACAACACAGTCTTTTGTCAATATCTTCATTATTATCTATCCGTCTGTATAAATGAAAGCATATTATTTCTCTGCTCAAGATGGGCTATCAGACTAGCTATGTTTTATATTCCTAACATTATTATTAAGAAAAAGTTACTTTTTCAAGGTTAGTTGTTTTTTTGAAATATGTTCGAGCATCTTCTGTAATGCGTTTGCCGCTGAATTCAAATAAAAGGACTAAGTATCGTAAAAGAAATGACTGTTGCGTATAATAGCTAAGGTCCCTTTTGTCCATTTCTTTACATTGTGTCAACTTGTGGACGTGAATTTTTTTCCTTTCCCCACCAATTGCGTCTTTTTAGCCTTGCTAGTTTCAAGCACGTGTTCTGTCATATTTTTTCTTTTTGATCTCCGTTCCCTCCCGTCTCCAAGGGTAAACGTTTTGTCTTCACGTCTAACAAGTTAGTTTCCATGGCGGGTATTGAACCGCGGCATGGGCGATCATGTCTTCTAGTAGCTTACGCATTATTTTTATCCCTACATTTTATCTTTGGAGATATTTTAACGTTGTATCACGGTTAAATTTATCACAAGTCTCTGCAGCAGCATGCTGCCTCCAGCTTTATAAATATCAGCAGGAATAGCATCTGATCCAGGGGCTTTGCCGCTGGACAGTAGATTGGCTGCTTTCTTGACCTCTTCCACGCTGGGTGGAAGGTCAAGTCTGACATTGACTGTAACTTGCAGTATGCTTGCAATGGCCTGGTCGTTGACGGATAATTTAAGATGGCATTGAAGTGTTGTGCCCAGCGTTCCAAAATCTGCGTTTTATCAGTGCGCAATGCCATGCCATCAGCATTTAGGATCGGTGATGATCGATTCGACTGAGGGCCATAAATTGCTTTCAGGGCATCATAAAAGCGCTTTGAGTCATTTCTGTCTGCATATCTCTGTATCTCGTCTGCTTTATTGCTCAGCAATGCATCATGCCTGCCATCAATGGTACCTATACCTTGTAGCGGTATGGCAGCTTGTGTACCCTGACAATCCCCAGAGCTATGCCAGTGGGAGTTTTACTCCTGGTAGGTTCAACCAACCTGGACTGATCTGCGTGGGTAGGGGTCAGACAAAAGCTGGTACCCTGGTCCTCCAGGTTGGGGGTTTTAGCACAGGGCCGACACCCCTGTCTGTGTGAAAAAATCGCACATGTTACGGAAACAGCAATAAATGAAAAAAACTTTGATGCGGGACGAACATCCGGAGTCTCAGGCTCGTATGACTGACAGTGTGAAAGCCGAAAGGAAGCCACTGGCAAGAAAACGGATGCCCAGACCGCAAAACACGAAACCAGAATTAGTTTTTGGAATGTCAGAACTATGAATGAGGCAGGAAAGCTGAGACAGATCACAGCAGAGATAAGGAATTACAAACTACATATCCTGGGAATAAGCGAGAGCAGATGGACAGGGATGGGGAGAATAAAAACAGCTACAGGGGAAACAGTACTTTATTCTGGTAGAGAGGATGGTCAGCACAACGAAGGTGTAGCCATTATCCTTAAGAAAGGAATGGAAAGGTCTCTACTGGAATGGAAACCCATTAACAACAGACTAATAAGAGCAAGACTGAGAGGGAGATTTACCAACACCACAATTATACAATGCTATGCACCAACAAACGACAGCGATGAAGAGATCAAGGACGAGTTCTATCAACAGGTACAAAAGGAAATGGAAACTGTACCCAGATACGATCTTATTATAGTAATGGGAGACCTAAATGCGAAAGTTGGAACACACAATAACTATAACGAAAGAGTAATGGGGAAATGCGGCAGTGGAACAGTAAATGAGAATGGGGACAAATTAATAAGCTTCTGCAGTATTAACAACCTGGTAATGACCAGGAGGAACACTTTTTCAACACAAAGAAGTGCACAAGTTAACATGGGAATCACCAAACGGACGAGACATAAACCAGATAGATCACATAATGATCAATGGCAGATGGAGACATGCACTACAAGACGTGAAAGTAAGAAGAGGCGCAGATGTGGGAAGTGATCATCACCTAGTAGTAGCAAGACTGAAGGTGAAACTCAGAGCTGCTGGACCAGTTGCAGTCAAACAGAAAAGATATAACATCACGAAACTTAAGGACCCCCTCACCAGAAAAGCGTTCGTGGTCGACGTAAAGAGACGATATCTGATTACCAAAAGCCAGGAAAGAACAGAGACCGGCGATGTCGACCAGAAATTCAACACCATCTCAACAATATACAAAGAAAGCAGCAAGTCATGCTTGGGATTCCAGGAAAGAAAGAGCCAAGACTGGATAACACCAGAAACGCTAAACACCATAGCGAAGAGAAAGGAAATGAAAAGAAAGAAAACAGAAGCTAAGTCTCCCAGGTTAAAGGCAATATATAGTGAACAGTACAGTCAGCTGGACAAGGAAGTAAAACGTCAAACCCGTGCTAACAAAAGGACATTTCTGGATGACCTTGCTAGACAGACAGAAGAGGCACACTGAGAAATGAACAAAGCACAGTTTATAAAATAACTAAAGCTATCAGTGGAAAACGAGGTGCAAACAACATAACGTTAGTAAGAGACAAGCAAGGAAATCTCATCACCACAGCACAGGGGCAGGAAACAAGATGGGCACAGCACTTCAGAGAAACACTGAATAAGGAACCACCAGAGACTCAGCTGAATGTTCCTGAGGCTGAAAGTGACTTAGACGTAAATACAGACATTCCACGAAAAGAAGAAATCATCACAGCTATCAAAGGGCTAAAAAATGGAAAAGCGCCTGGTCACGACAATCTAAATGCTGAGCTATTCAAGACAGACCCTGAACTAGCAGCAGAACTATTAGAACCACTATTTGCACAAGTCTGGGAAACTGAGACAACACCAACGGAGTGGAGTAAAGGAATAATTGTCAAATTGCCCAAGCAGGGCGACCTTGCAGACTGCAACAACTGGAGAGGAATTACCCTCCTCTCAGTTCCCAGCAAAATACTAGGCAGGATAATCATCCAGAGAATTTTAAGAGCAGTTGACCATAAACTGAGGAAAGAACAAGCGGGCTTCAGAAAGAACAGAAGATGTGCAGATCATATACTCACCCTCAGGAACATTATAGAGCAGTGCTCAGAATGGCAGAGACAGCTGTACATTAACTTTGTTGATTTTGAAAAGGCTTTTGACAGCATACACAGGGACAGCCTATGGAAAATTCTGAGGGCTTATGGAATTCCCAGCCGCATTGTTTCCATCATAAAAAGCCTCTATTCTAACCTTACGTGTAGTGTTGGATCGAGTAATGTAACTTTCGAAGTGAAAACAGGGGTACGACAGGGATGCCCCTTATCAACAACATTATTTTTGACAGTCATAGATTGGGTGATGCGCCAGACAACAGAGGGCAGTCCAAGAGGAATTAGATGGACAACGTTTTCTACACTGGAAGATTTGGAATATGCAGATGACATTGCACTACTCGCGCATTCACATCAACACATTCAAGACAAAACTGATAGACTGAATAAGTATGGCCAGCAGGTTGGCCTGAACATCAATTTGAAGAAGACAGAGGTCATGACACTAAATGTGGGCAATCCTGAGCCAATAACAGTAAGGAACCAGAAGTTAGAACAGACAGACACATTTACTTACCTAGGAAGCATAGTAACACCTGACGGCGGAACAAGCAAGGACATTAACAACAGAATGAATAAAGCGAGAACAGCCTTTGCTGTTCTCAACAACATTTGGAAGTCTTCCCAGTACAGCACAAACACCAAATTAAGACCGTGTGAGAGCTGTGTACTTTCTGTGCTTCTCTATGGTGCGGAATGTTGGAGAGTAACAGAGAAGGAAATGTCAAAACTGTCCTCCTTCCACACAATCTGCCTAAGGAAAATTCTCCGAATCTTTTGGCCAAACACCATCAGTAACCAAGAACTACTTATTCGGAGTAACCAGGAGGACATGCACACCATCATAGCTGGCAGACGCTGGAGTTGGGTTGGCCACATCCTCAGAAGGGACCCTGATACCATCACAAGAACAGCTATGCTATGGACCCCCGAGGGAAAGCGAAAGAGAGGCCGACCAAAAACAACTTGGCGGAGAACTGTGGAAGCTGAGATGCAAAGAATGAAGCACAGTTGGGGCACTGTACGAAGGATGGCCGCCGACCGAGCAAAGTGGAATCAATTTGTTGCTGCCCTACAAGACGCCACCAGGCGTGATGGCCGCTGACTGCTTTGACGGTTGGTGGTTATGGATAAAAGAAGAAGAAGAATGCATCATGCATCTTCCTCAGCTTATTCCGGACAACTCTGCGTATATTGGTAAAGGCTACCTTTTTGGATGTTGAGGAAGGGTTGCTTTGATAGTCTCTGTGCAAGCGATATTTTTCAGCCAGCAGTGTTTTAATATTTTCATCATTCTCATTAAACCAGTCAGGGTTCTTGCGTGTTGTATATCCTAAGCTCTCAGAGGCTACAGAGTACACAATGTTCTTTAGAGTGGCCCATTTTTCCTCTATAGAGGTTTGACCGAGCTCAACATCCCTCAGGTGGCTGTCCAAGTCCCTTGAGAAGCTCTCTGCGGTTGCTTCGCTTTTAAGTTTTGTGACGTTGAGCCTCTTCATGGGTTTCTGACTCTGGTGTCTTCGCTTGGGCTGTATGTTAAGGTTGAGTTTTGATACAATCAGCCTGTGGTCAGTCCAGCATTCGGCACCACACATGGCCTTGGTCACTCTCGTCACGTCTGTCGCTCCTTCTCGTGATGACATAATCAATGAGATGCCACTGTTTGGAGCGGGGGTGCATCCATGTTGTTTTATTTCGAGTGGGTAGGCGAAACATGGTGTTCGTGATGGACAAATCATGTGTGGCACACAGGCTGAGTAATAGGAGCCCATTACTATTACATTTGCCTATGCCATGTTTTTTAAGTATTCCTTCCCAGGTGTTGTGGCCAGTGCCTACTCTGGCATTGAAGTCGCCGAGAATAATAAGTTTCTCAGATTTAGGAACACCCTGGAGCAAACTTTGGGACTGTTTGGCAAGGAAGAATATTCCAGCACCTCTGATTCATGCTATACAGAGCTTCTACAAGTCTTGCAGAAATTATGTGAGGACAGCAAACCATAAATCAGAAGAGTTCAGGACCACCACTGGTGTAAGACAAGGTGATATCCTATCACCTTACCTCTTCATACTCCTTATGGACGATGTCATCAAGGCATGTAAGGAGAGAACAAGAAAGTATCCACTAGGGTACTGGAAGATGAGGCAGGTCTATATTTCGGAGCTGGCATTTGCTGATGATGTTGCCCTGATTGTTAAATCAGAGGTACATCTCCAATCCAACCTGCAAGTCTGGAAGGAGAACTGGAGAAGAGAGGGATGGTCATAAGCAGCTCTAAAACAAAATCCATGGTGATATCACGAGAAGAAAGAAGACATCAGATTAAGCTGGGAGAACAGGTCCTGGAGCAGGTCGACCACTTTAAATACCTTGGATCTATTATAAACCGAAAGGGAGGCATCAAAGAAGAGTTGGCCACTCGAAAAGCAGCAGCTGGGAGACTTTTTCAGGCCATAAATCGAGGATTCCTCAGCAAGAGAGAGGTTGGTAAGAAAACGAAGATGGCTGTATACCGCTCCACCTACGTCCCAGTCTTGACATATGGATGCGAGTCATGGGCAATGACTACAACCCATAAAAGCCAGATCCAAACCTCAGAAATGAGGTATCTGAGGAAGGTGGTTGAAGTAACAAGAAGAGACAGGGTACGCAACCAGACGATACGTCAAGGCCTTAAATCCTACCCCCTGCAGACCCAAGTAGAACAGTCCCAATTAAGATGGTTTGGCCATGTCTGCAGAATGGGAGAAGATCGGATACCACGACAAGCATGGGAAACAAAGAGCCAAGGATCCA
This sequence comes from Oreohelix idahoensis, assembly GCA_024509875.1. Classification (NCBI taxonomy): domain Eukaryota; kingdom Metazoa; phylum Mollusca; class Gastropoda; order Stylommatophora; family Oreohelicidae; genus Oreohelix; species Oreohelix idahoensis. The sequence continues at coordinate 299,508 of JAMPIV010014778.1, forward strand.
GACCCCGAGGACGACCCAGAGTCCGCTGGGAGGACAACATTAGACAATCTTTGAAGGACCGAGGACTAGAATGGAACCAGGCCAGGAGGAAGACAGCCGATAGGATAGTCTGGTGCTCTCTCTCTTCCAAACCTCTACACCTCACGGTAGAAGGGGAACGACTAAGTAAGTAAGTAAGTAAGATTTAGGAACTGATGAGATAATAGAGTTAAGTTCTTCATAGAACTTTTCTTTTGTTTCCTCGGGGTTTGTCATTGTTGGGGGCATATGCACTGATCAGTGTGGCACTTCTATTGCTTCCTAGTGGGACATGAAGGGTCATTGGGCGATCATTAATGCCCTTAGGAGATTTGACAAGTTTACGTACGATATGAGATTTAATAGCAAATCCAACGCCAGCCTCACACCGTTCCTTGCTGCCCCGGCCACTCCAATAAAATGTGTAGCCACCTCCAATTTCAGTAATCTGACCTTCTGGTAGTCGCGTCTCACTTAGGGCTGCTATATCGACATTATAGCGCGCCAGTTCTTTGGCCAAACTGATCACGCTTTACTGTGTGCATTGTGAAACTTGTGTGTGCCGGTGAAGAGGACGTAGTAACGTATATATGCATACATCATAACATTACATGGTGGCAGCGGCCGATACCGGACCGACGCAAGAAGCTACACGATAACACGTTAGTACAGTTTGTTCGGCTAATTTTCGTCGTTGAGGTCAACCATGGCGGCTAAACACTACCGCAGTGCACCCCAAATGCGATTTGCCGGTCGAGATGATAAAAGTGAAGCTTTCCTATTATGGCGCCAACGCATAGATCTCTACTCCAAGACCACTGGTCTGGAGGGTCAAGCCTTAACTCCATATATTCTAGAAGCATTGGACGATGAAGGTTTGAAAATCTACAATAGTTTTGCTACCGCCATGCCCGTTGAGTCTGCAACCGACCCCGTAGCCATATTGGACGAATTTGAAAAACGTCTGATCATAAAGCACACAAACTTTAGAGCGGCAAGATTAGAACTTCACCACCTGCGACAGAAACCTGATGAAAGTCTAGACGATTTCTTCACTCGCATTAAGGAGAAAACAAGTGTATGTAAATTTAGCAAAGAAGAGGAAAAAGAGCGAATTATTGAACAGATCCTTCTTAGCACACCAATGCCAGAGTTCCAGAAATGGCTACTGAGCTAGAGTGATACACTAACTTTACAACAACTTCTGGATGAAGGCAGGAAACACGAGGCACAAACACTAAACAAATTCAGCAAGGTACAGTAGCAGCCCAGGTGGATGCAGTAAAAAGCTATAAACCTAAACACAACAAAGCAACTGGTATTAAGCAACAAGGAAAACACAACACAAGCAGAGGTGCTATGTGTAAATGTTGTGGCCTAAACCACATACAAAACCACTGTCCAGCTAAAGACTCTACATGTCATTACTGCAGAAAGAGGGGCCACTGGACAAAATTTTGTTTCAAGAGGAAACAAGGCAGTGCTCAACACAAAATTCACAGCACAGAGTCATCAAAACAAACACATTCTATGATGACTGAGGACTTTGACTCCAGTGAAGAAAGTGATCCTTCCACTTTTGATATTGTGAAAGTACTAATATTCAGTAACGAATCTAAGAGAACGCAGGCTTTCTGCAAGGTACAATTCAGAATACCAGGGATTAAAATGCACAAAGAAAGATATTTTCGTTTCAAGATAGACACAGGTGCCCAAGGAAACACTTTACCCTTAAGAATATTCAGGCAGATCATGCCTGACAAGGTGGATGAGCAAGGATTTCCCACAAGGGATGTAAAAAGTAGGAGTGGCAAGACAAAGCTAAGAGCTTACAATGGAACAAATATAGACTGTTTCGGAGCAGTAACACTTGAATGTTCATACAGAGACTCTGAACGGACATCGTCAACATTTTACTTGGTAGATGTTGAAGGACCTGCAATCTTGGGTTTACCAATGTGCGAAGAGCTGAGTGTGGTAACTATTAACATTAAAGCTGACAAAAAAGAACATCTTACTCTACGCATCACTGGAGTAGATGACCTTAAACAGCGATTCCCAGAACAGTTTGGCAGAATAGGCAAACTTCCGGGAAAGGCAAGATTTTTTTTTTTAAAGACAACGCTGAACCAAAGATAGACCCACCTAGAAAGTATCCTATACATGTTAAACAGAAACTTGCCACAGAACTAGAAAAGATGGTGCAGAATGACACTATTAGAAAGGTTGAAGAGCATTCTGATTGGTGTAGTAGTATCACAACTGTTTTGAAACAGGATGGTTCCCTTCGGGTTTGCCTTGACCCAAAACCTTTAAACAACAGTCTAAAGCACTGTCCACACAAAATGCATACAGTGGAAGAGATATCTCACAGATTCCACAATGCCATATATTTTTCTAAACTAGATGCTGTACACGGATACTGGAGTGTTGAGATAGCAGAGGAAAGTCAACCCCTTACAACTTTTCGAACACCATTCGGCAGACATTGTTTCAAGAGACTCCCATTTGGTTTGAATGTATCACAAGACATCTTTCAACAGAAGATTGAGAACATTGTTGAGCAATGTTCTGGCACAGTGGCTATTGCGGACGACATTGTAGTCTGTGGCAGGTCAGAACATGAACATGACCGTAACTTGATTAACTTGATGCATGTAGCACAGGCCAATGGGCTAACATTCAACAGCAAAAAGTGTACAATTAAGGCAACGGAGATACAATTTTTTGGATTGATGTACACCCAGAATGGTATAAAACCAGACCCTAAAAAGGTTGAAGATATTCATGACATGCCAACACCAGCTACAAAGAAGGAACTGCAACAATTCTTAGGTGCTGTCAACTTCTTAGCACAATTCATACCAAATTTGTCAGCTGCTGCAGAACTGTTGCGCACATATTAGTCTGTGACGCACAGATTACAGTAGGTAGGCATACAAATGTAAAGTAATGGCTATTTGTCTGATGAAAAGTATTTAATTGAGAATCTATGATTCTGAGAGTAAGGGGACAGAACCCGGATCGGTCGATGTTAGATTCGATTACATGGGTTATCTTTTCTTGTATTACAATCTGGCGTATAAATACTGTTTATGTCATTTTTGCGTCAGGTATGGCCAGAAACAGATTGGTCTTGCTTAAAATGTTTATGACCTGAATTTATATGTATTCCTTGACTAGTTAAGGTGATTGGCTCTTATATCTTTGTATTTCTATGTCGGACTATTTTGTGAGCTGAACTCTGGGGGTGAAAGGCGTTGTTAGGCATGCGCCGTTCTTGAGAGAGAACAGGAAGGCTGTCATGTCGTCGTGTCTATGGCTGGTTATTTAGAAAGTTTAAAGAGTGATTTGTGATCTATTCTAGGAAGGAGATGGTGTCTCTGTATAATGGTATTATCAGAGATTCTCCTATATTCATTATTAACGCCTAGGAATGGCGTGCGTTATTTGCTTGTATGTGTTTTCTAAACCAAGGTAAAACAAAACCCTTTTTTGCTGAACTTTGTTGCTAAGCCGAAACGAGAGACGTATTATCGTGCGTCTCGGATTGCTGACCACAGATGAAGATGACATGTAATTTAGCAGCACCAGATTACTCCAGTAACCAGCTTATTGATAGCAGAAATAGATAGAAGCAATGAGGACATTTATGATTATATATCGAAGTAATTCTGCTTCATACTACTCCATCCCAAGTGAGCGAGGCTCACGGAGGAGGAGCCATTTTTGATTCCCGCCATTGTAAGACTATCGTCGGAGAACAGAAAATGTCTTACTACCTGATGATAGTACAGAGAGCTAGATAATATGAAACCCATTACTGTGGTTCAACATGGTCGTCATAACCATTGGATGAACTTTCAGCTTGAGAATCTTAGCAAGGAGAAGGTTCGGACAGTGAACCATTATTGTTGATGTTGTATGTATCCACCTTAACTGACGCGATCAGTCAGTTAGAACATGAGACGATAGACAACCAGGAGATTGAGTGTTCCCCTTCTATCGTTCCTTTATATTGATGTACCACATAACTATACATCTGATATTGTCACCCATTTTTCAAGTATACGATGATTGTTGTGCCAACGTGTTCAAATGACTGTACCTGTGAGGTCGAAGTGTATGTCCATTAATAAATGTATTTGGGAGCCGCGCTGGTGTAATGGCTACGACGTTGTACTGGCGACCAGGTGTTCATGGTTCAAACCCGGCCGTCGGCGTTTGAAGAAATGTTTACGACCGGAAATTTGACTGAATAACCTGAACGGCTCCTGCACATAAATCCCGTGTGGATGGGAAGGAGCGAAGCTCCTGACCGGGTTGGAAGGAAAGTCCACTGACCCCCCAGCCTCGCAATGACATGTCATTGGGCCGAAAGAGCTGGAAAGCTCGAGTGCCGCTGGTTATAGAAAAAAAAAAAAGAAAAGAAAAAAAATGTATGAAACGTCATCAGTGGTCTGCCCTTATTGACTTCTGCTTATGATTGAGTGAGTGACTTGTCAACTCAACAGAACTATACACACATTCGCGTCCTTTACACCTACATTCTCACTCAATGTCAGCACTGTGTCGGAACGAGTTGACCTTTCATCTACGCGTCCAGTATGACCCAATTGAATAAAAGAAAACGTCAACAGGCTTCATACTTATCAATGTGGTAGGCCAGATTTCTGGGTCTAACCTGCACAGTGGACATTGCCAGAAGCCAGCTACTGTTACCAGAACGTTTCTTGTGGCCGCATACGACACACACGTTTCAACGGTGGATCTTCTGGTGTGCTCAAAAAAATTGAACATTGTAATAGTTTATATAATAATCAATTATTCATTAAAGTGGCACTTCATTAGTTAATTGACAGTACTATTGTGTGTAAAACTGAACCTCCTTTTCAACACACACATTACATTATATGACATATATGTATTTATGTTTAATGTTTACATGTTATAGTGTTGTGTATATGTCTGTGGGAGGTTGGGTAAGGTGACTATTATAAGAGATACCACGTCATAGAGGTCTTGTAATAGCGTTCAGTAGGTGCGAATTTTCTTAATTGAAAATTTGCTAGCGACAATTTGTTGCTATTTTTTGTTAGCTGTGACGACTGTACCTATCGTTGTTTTTGTAATATTTTTCTGTTCTTTAGTTTTGTTTTGACTTTTTTGTATTTGTAGGTCTCATCTTTCCTGTCATTTAGTTCTATACAACTTTATATTTATACACTGTGGCATTATTTGTTTTGTTTATTACTGCGCAGTTATCATCACAGGTTCTGTGATTATTTTCTTCAGTTTTTCTATTTAACTTATTTGATTTCTGCGAATGTTTTCGTATTGTCTTTCTTGATTGTCCTTTGTTTATGTTGCTGGTTGACATATGCTATAAGGTATATTTGATCATACACTTGGGTTATAGAATAAACTTGTAGTTTATTACTATCATTATTATTATTATACAAGTGAGTATACAAGACCTTATTAAAGGCTTGTCTCCCGCAGAGATTGGGATAAAGGGAGCTGATTATTCAAGTTTATGGAAACTTGCTCTCATTTACTTTGAAATAAATTTCATTGACTTTTTCAGGTAACTAGAAATATATAGTTAAACATTATGGCAACTTTAGACTACTTTATTGAGCAAGGGAGAGCCCTTGGGATGACTCCTGAGGAGTTAAAAGAGTTTGCACTTTCTCATTATGCCAAAGCACAGAAGGAAGAAGAGAAAAAACAAAAAGCGGAGGAGAAATAAATGGAATTGGAAGCTGAACAAAAGAAATTGCAGATGCAGGTGGAGGAAAGGAGAATCCAGATGGAAATGGAAAAAGAAGAAAAAAGATCACAGAGAGAATCTGAAAATAAAAGATTAGAAGCTGAAGCCGAGGAGAGAAAAACAAAGATGGAACATGAACATAAGGAAAAACTTCTAGCATTTGAGTTAGAAAAATTGAAATTGACAAACATGGGTAATGTTAATTAGTCATCTGGTGGTAGTGGTAAACCTTTTATTTACAAGATCAAGCTACCAGCATTTAATCCATTCAGTGACGATATAACAGTTTGTCTAAATAGGTTTGAACGTTCTTGTCGAAATCATAATGTGGATAGATCACAATATGCTAGTCAGTTATCAGAGATACTGAAAGGTGACACTCTGACTAGTTTAAGCTTGGTAGAAGAGGTGACCAGGATAATTATGATGTTATCAGGGCAGCCTTATTAAAAAATATCAATTAACAGAGGAAGGTTACCGTCTTTTGTTTAAGAGAATGGTACATGAAACAGGTGTAGAAGACCACAAAAAAAGTTTGATAAAAAGAGTAACTCGAATAATTATCAAAATCAAGGTAATCAATCATTTAAAGGTTCTTCTTCAAAGAACTGGAGACGAGCTGACAGCCCTCGATACAGGGGTTGCCATAATTATAGGAATTTCCGCAGAGGAAGTCATTATAGGAACTATCCAAGTCATCCATCATGGAGACAACAAGACCATGGTTACAGAGATACTCATTATAATGAACATACTTACTTAGTCGTTCCCCTTCTACCGTGAGGTATAATGAACATAATGATTGTAACCATGAGAACTATGACTCAAACCCAAATAGGGGTTACAATAGAGGAAATAATAATTGGAGAGGCAATGATAAGCGAGGTAGATCGCAATATAAGGAACATAAATCACATTATCAGGCAAACTCTGCACAGCAAGAGTCACATGAAGCCTGTGATCAGACTAATGATAATAAAAACGCTAATAATATGGCATGTTCTGCGTTTGATTTTGGGAGAGCATCTCAATGCCCCCAATGCAAAACATTATTCGAACCAACTACGGTGTCTACTTTGAGTTGTGGTCACCCTCTTCCTGCTCTTCCTGCGTCAGTCGCACATGATGGAAGAGGATCTCTTGTCTTACATACAGGTCTAGTAAATGATAGCCCAGTCTCAATTCTATTTGATTCTGGATGCACCACCATTGGTGTTAGACAGTCACTTGTAGATCCTTCCCATGCCACAGGCAAGGTAGTCAAATGTGTAACATTTGGCGGCACCTTAGAGAAGTACTCTACTGCTATCATCAATATCGCTACTCCTTTCTTTACGGGAGATGTGCATGCATGTCTTCCGCCGAATCCGATCGCTGATCTCATCATTGGTCGTATTCACGGAGTCAAAGAATGCACTCCGCAACAAATTGCTGCTTGGGAAGAACAAAATATGCAAGCTGCTAATGCAGTAGTCACAAGAGCACAAGCTCTCAATATGCCTCAAACTTCATCTACTGAAGATACTGGAGTGCATAACCAAGATGATCCCTTGGTAATTTCTCGTGACTCATTTATAATACAGCAAGAAGATGATCCCACTCTAAAGAAATTCTTCACTCTTGCAACACAAGGTGATCCGAATAAAGATACAAACCGAAAATCTTGGATTACAATGAAAAATGGCGTACTTGTGCGTATGGTCCAAGACTCTACTACGTCAATGCATTCTCAGATTCTTGTTCCCAAGAATTCGAGAGTTAAAGTTTTGCAGCACGCTCATGACTCTCAGTGTGCTGGACATATGGGTTTTTCCCGTACTAAGTCTAGAGTTCTTGCGGCTTTCTTTTGGCCTTTTGTAAACAAAGACATACGGATTTATTGTCGATCTTGTAAGGTATGTCAAGAAGTCAAATCCAAAGGTTCACGCCATGCTGCACCTATTCAGGCTACAGATATTCCTATTAGGCCGTTTCAGAAAATGGCTATAGACATTATTGGTCCCTTTAAGATCAAATCTGCCAGAGGACATCAGTTTATCTTAACGTGTGTTGACATGTGCACACGTTGGCCAGAGGCTATACCTCTAAAGAGCATTTCCACTGCCGATATTGCAGACGCTCTTTGGCTAATATTTTCTCGTCTGGGATTCCCCGGAGAAATATTATCAGATCCTGGCACCCAATTGATATCGGATACCATGTCTCAAGTGATGTCTACTCTGAAGATAGATAGATCATTGAGTAGTATCTATCATCCTATGTCTAATGGGATGGTGGAACGTCTGAACAGAACACTCAAAAACTTACTAGGGAAGATAATTGAGGATCATCCTCAAGATTGGGATAGGGTTTTGCCCGCGGCCCTCTTTGCGTATAGAGAGGTCCCCAATGAACATACATGATTTTCTCCCTTTGAACTTGTCTTCGGCACGCGAACGCGCGGCCCTATGTCTTTGCTTCATGATCTTATAACCGCTGATAATATTGATGATGACACAAAATCTTCTTACGAATATGTTATCGCGCTTAGACACAAGATTATCGAAGCATGCAGATTAGCAACTTCTTCTTCTGAATTTGTCAAACAGAAGGCAAGGCAATTTGCCAATAAGAAGAGAACCTTACGACAACTTTGTCCTGGGGACAAAGCATATGTTCTGCTACCTTGTAGGGAAAACAGACTTCTTATCTCATGGAAATTTCCGATGTTGACTACATTGTCGATATTGATGGAAAGCATAAAACCTTCCACATCAATATGCTTATGGAATTCCATGAACGTCCTGAGTATTTGCTGCCTATTTTCCAGGCAACGGACGATGCCCCAGTACCACATGGTCATTACTCATCCTTGTCAGTAATACAGGATGAAGAAACAAGTTTCTCGGATGTGAATCTCCCTCTTCCAGTGATTCCACTCCATTCTAGTGAATCATGGAAAAACGTTACTGTTTCTCCTAATTTATCTCTAGAGGAACAGCGACAAGTTTCTTCTATGTTACAAACATTTCAGGATGTCCTTACTGACATTCCTGGACACACCAATGTCATTGAACATGACATTATTCTAACTGACCATAATCCTATTAGGTTCAGACCATATCCTATACCTATACATTTTCAGACACAGGTCGAGAAAGAGTTGGATGAGATGATAGAATTAAAAATAGTCGAACCATCCAGTTCAGCATATTCTTCGCCGATGGTTATTGTTCAGAAAAAAGACAATAACATACGTCTTTGCGTTGATTATCGCAAACTGAATCAGGTTACGAAGTTAGATGCCGAACCTATGCCTTTACTAGAAGAGCTACTTACTAGGCTTTCTAAATCTCATTTCTTCACTAGACTTGATTTGTCAAAAGGATATTGGCAAGTCCCATTAAGTGAACGAGCCAAACCTCTTACTGCTTTTTCTACACCTAGGGGTTTGTTTCAATGGAATTTCATGCCTTTCGGCCTTATGAACGCCCCAGCTACATTCGTACGCATGATGCGTCGAATCCTATCTCATCGTTCAGATGTCATTGCATACTTAGACGACATCTGTCTTTTCAGTGATACTTGGGAAGATCACTATTTAGGGTTATATGAATTACTGTCTACCTTACGCGAGCATAAGTTGACAGCAAAACCCTCTAAAGCATGTATTGGTTTTAGCGAAATTTCGTTCCTAGGTCACCGTGTCGGTCATGGTTTCCTAAAGACAGAGGACCATAATACCAGTAAAATACTTAACATCTCTATTCCTAAGACTAAAAAGCAAGTGAGAAGTCTATTAGGTCTTATACAATTTTATGGACGATTCATTCAGAATCTATCCTCTATCATGGCACCGCTTTCTTCGTTACTAAAGAAAGGGTCTCCTAATATGGTTCACTGGTCTGAGGAATGCCAATCCTCTTTGGATAAGATTAAAAATTTGTTTTCAACACTACCTATTTTAGTGTTACCTACTACAGATAAGACATTTGTTCTTCGTAGTGACGCTTCATCCACTGGGATTGGAATGGCACTAATGCAAGAGTACTCTGAAACTCTGCATCCTGTAAAGTACATCTCACGAAAACTTAATGCGGCAGAAAGGAATTACTCGGTTTTAGACCGTGAACTTTTGGCGATGGTTTGGTCTATTCTCAAACTTCAAAGATTCCTTCTTGGCGCGCATTTCATAGTGGAAACTGACCAGAAAGCTCTTACGGCTATTCAAAGTAAAAACTTGAAGAGCTCGAGATCAACTCGATACGCCATTGCTCTTCAACCTTTTCATTTCTCGGTGCGAGCTATCCGTGGGTCAGAAAATGTGATGGCAGACATTCTGTCTAGATGCCCACATGATTCCACCTAACTGTTAAGTCTTGGACTTTTTAATGTGTCTAACTCTACAACAGTTCTTTTCTCTATATCTAAATATGTACACATTTGTGGTATATGATATAGTGATTGTATAAACACTTAGCGGTTCACTAATGTATATTCACCGCTACTCTTTTGATGATTTTTTCTTTCTGTCAATTATGAACTTATAGTACTTAATATGAAATTGTGATTGAAATTATTGTATACATTATGTCATTGCCAGTATTGTAGTATGCGTTGGTGACACCTCCCTGGAAATATTTATACTTAGAGAAATACTTTCTCTGAGATGTTGAGATATATTCTCACCTGTCGAGCTATACTTCGACTTTGCCTTAATTTGGCGTTATAAATTGCTGATATGTGTCATCTGCGCATTATTGGTGCGTTGTGAGCCTGTTGTATGTTGCTCTCAGATGAAAAAAAAAATGATTTTCATTTTTTTCCCGGGGGGTGTGGTAGTCTGTTGCGCACATATTAGTCTGTGACGCACAGATTACGGTAGGTAGGCATACAAATGTAAAGTAATGGCTATTTGTCTGATGAAAAGTATTTAATTGAGAATCTATGATTCTGAGAGTAAGGGGACAGAACCCGGATCGGTCGATGTTAGATTCGATTACATGGGTTATCTTTTCTTGTATTACAATCTGGCGTATAAATACTGTTTATGTCATTTTTGCGTCAGGTATGGCCAGAAACAGATTGGTCTTGCTTAAAATGTTTATGACCTGAATTTATATGTATTCCTTGACTAGTTAAGGTGATTGGCTCTTATATCTTTGTATTTCTATGTCGGACTATTTTGTGAGCTGAACTCTGGGGGTGAAAGGCGTTGTTAGGCATGCGCCGTTCTTGAGAGAGAACAGGAAGGCTGTCATGTCGTCGTGTCTATGGCTGGTTATTTAGAAAGTTTAAAGAGTGATTTGTGATCTATTCTAGGAAGGAGATGGTGTCTCTGTATAATGGTATTATCAGAGATTCTCCTATATTCATTATTAACGCCTAGGAATGGCGTGCGTTATTCGCTTGTATGTGTTTTCTAAACCAAGGTAAAACAAAACCCTTTTTTGCTGAACTTTGTTGCTAAGCCGAAACGAGAGACGTATTATCGTGCGTCTCGGATTGCTGACCACAGATGAAGATGACATGTAATTCAGCAGCACCAGATTACTCCAGTAACCAGCTTATTGATAGCAGAAATAGATAGAAGCAATGAGGACATTTATGATTATATATCGAAGTAATTCTGCTTCATACTACTCCATCCCAAGTGAGCGAGGCTCACGGAGGAGGAGCCATTTTTGATTCCCGCCATTGTAAGACTATCGTCGGAGAACAGAAAATGTCTTACTACCTGATGATAGTACAGAGAGCTAGATAATATGAAACCCATTACTGTGGTTTAACATGGTCGTCATAACCATTGGATGAACTTTCGGCTTGAGAATCTTAGCCAGGAGAAGGTTCGGACAGTGAACCATTATTGTTGATGTTGTATGTATCCACCTTAACTGACGCGATCAGTCAGTTAGAACATGAGACGATAGACAACCAGGAGATTGAGTGTTCCCCTTCTATCGTTCCTTTATATTGATGTACCACATAACTATACATCTGATATTGTCACCCATTTTTCAAGTATACGATGATTGTTGTGCCAACGTGTTCAAATGACTGTACCTGTGAGGTCGAAGTGTATGTCCATTAATAAATGTATGAAACGTCATCAGTGGTCTGCCCTTATTGACTTCTGCTTATGATTGAGTGAGTGACTTGTCAACTCAACAGAACTATACACACATTCGCGTCCTTTACACCTACATTCTCACTCAATGTCAGCACTGTGTCGGAACGAGTTGACCTTTCATCTACGCGTCCAGTATGACCCAACTGAATAAAAGAAAACGTCAACAGGCTTCATACTTATCAAGAACCTTTGCGATCTCTACTACAGAATGAAACTCCGTATGAATGGTCAGAAGACTACCAACACATATTCAACCATTTGAAGACCCTCATATCATCTGATGCATGCTTGAAATACTATGATATGCAAGCACCTACTTTTCTCATGGTTGATTCTAGTCTGAAAGGCCTAGGAGCAGCACTTTTGCAACCAGACAAAAATCCTGAAGGACACTATGCCAAAGAACTTCGTCCTGTAGCTTACGCAAGCAAATCATTAAGTTCTGGCGAAAAGAAACTTGCAAACATCGAAAGAGAAATGCTAGCTGTACGTTTTGGAGTCAAACGCTTCCACACATTTCTTTTCAACCGCCCATTTACAATTCTCTCAGATCACAAGCCACTTGAGATGATTCATAAAAAACCAATAGCTTCAGCACCACCACGACTACAAGCTCTGTTATTGGAAACACAAGGTTATGATTTTAATATTCAGTATATCCCAGGAGAGGATATAGGTCTTGCAGATGCTCTCAGCAGACTACCAAACCCCAACAAGATAGCAGATCTTACCCCAAACATCAAAGTTGATTTTGTCAAGTTTAGCGATAATCGGCTTGAACACATCAGGGAAGACACAATGAGAGATCCTATTCTTAACTCTCTCAAAGAACTGATATACCATGGATGGCCAAGCTCTATCAGGGAAGTTCCAACACACATCCGTCCATACTACTCGATGAGGGACGACAACCCTCACCATCAGCTGTTATTGCAGACATTACGAAGAAGTATTGCAGCATATTTGGCATCCCAGATGAAATTAGATCTGACAACGGTCCACATTTCTCAGGTCAAGCATACAGAAATTTCACTAAGGACTGGAAGATCAAACACACAACATCATCGCCTAGATACCCTAAATCTAATGGTTTCATTGAGAGACAAATACAAACTATCAAGTCAGTCATGAAGAAAACAAGAACAGAGGAAGTACACCTAGCATTCTTGAGATGGAGAACAACACCAATAGACAGTAAGATTGACAATCCAGCAGAACTCATGTTTGATAGAAGAATTAAAGACCTTCTACCATCTAAGGTCCACTTCTGTCCACAACATAAAGACAGCACATATGATCAACTTCAGCATCGTCAGCAGGTTCAGAAGTCCAACTATGACAAATGTGCTAAAGATTTACCACCATTATATCCTGGTCAGCATGTGACTACCTACAACCACAACAATGGCACATGGTCAAAAGCAACAATGAATTTCAAGAAACCTTGAACCCAGGAGCTATACCTTAAGACCAGACAGCAGCAACAACTTCCTGAGGCGAAACAGAGTGGACATCAGAGAAATCCCACAGAATACAACAGAGAAGAGAATTCCCATGTTTTCAACAGGCAATGCAGTAACTCCAGACCTTGGTACCCCACAAAACCAACAACCACCAAGGACGAAATCACAACCAACTCAAGCTAAACCAGGGACTTCCATAGAACCACCAGCCCTTTACACCACTCGTTCTGGCCGTACAGTGACACCTCCCAGCTGATACAGACAGTGACATATATGCTCACACTGAACATTACACATACTTATCCTTTCTCACATGAAACATTTCGTGTAATAGTTTTTCCCAACTTTTTTTTCTTTCAAAAAAGGGGGGAATGTAATATAATACATTAAAATGCGAAACTACACATTGTAATATAATACATTAAAATACGAAACTACACATGTACGAGCATTCTGTAAATAAAGATGGCTGCAAACTGATCACGCTTTACTGTGTGCATTGTGAAACTTGTGTGTGCCTGTGAAGAGGACGTAGTAACGTATATTTGCATACATCATAACATTACAAAGTACAGTCCGTCTTTCAGGTCTATCGGCCAGGGTATTGTCGAGTAGTGTTCGCACTTTCCTTCATATTTTTCTTATTTTTTGTTCGAAAGCATGATTGGGATACCCTCCAGCCGCGTCAAGCTGGTCAGAGTAGGTTGAAGCAGGCTATGTTCAGGGCACCTTTTCTAGCCCCTTCCTCATGCCATGGAGGTGAGCAGAGTAATCCTAAAGAGGGCTGCTCAGGGGGCTGCCGGATCTCGCCGCGGCTTCAAAGTTCCAGCGAGAAACGACCCTATGGCCTGAGCCGCCTGTGTGCAGGATTGTGGCTGCAGCTTGAGTGTATCCACACTTTCTGGTTCGCCACTCCCCCATCGCCACAGGTCTTTGAGTGTAGTGTCTGTATGTTTCTGTCTGAAGCTGTGACTTGCGCTGTAATTGGATTTAAGTGAGGAAGAGTTGCGCTAATCGTCATTAATATGAGACAAACATAAAGGTATGTTATTAGGCACTCGTAGGAAATAAATAAGTAGAACACTAGACAACAGAAAAACAACAGACATGAGTGGCTTACCCAGGATTCAAACACTGGACCTTCCATGCGACAACCCCGCCTAGCTATGCAAGCGAAACACACTATCCTCCCTGCCATCTACGCATCACCAAAAAAAATGATGCTTCGATGACAGGTCATTAGTGCGAACCGCAAGACATAACACCGGAAGTTTACCATGGGCAGTTCAGCCTATTAATGATGCAATCACTTCTGTTGTTCCCCTATGATACAGTATAGGCCAGTCCACACAAGACAAAGACCTTAAAATACTGTGTCCAGTAAATGATAGTAGACTTTGAACAGTAAGAACAGGACAGAGGGTAGGTTTGGTATTGTATAAACATTTATAACACATAAGGAAGGGAAACCCGAGGCCTGTAAACAGTAAATTAATATGAGACAAACATAAAGGTATATTATCAGGCACTCGTAGGAAATAAAGAAGTAGAACACTAGACAACAGACATGAGTGGCTTACCCAGGATTCGAACCCTGGACCTTCCATGCGACAACCCCGCCTAGCTATGCAAGCGAATCACACTATCCTCCCTGCCATCTACGCATCACCAAAAAAATGATGCTTCGATGACGGGTCATTAGTGCGAACCGCAAGACATAACACCGGAAGTTTACCATTGGGATACCCTCCAGCCGCATCAAGCTGGTCAGAGTAGGTTGAAGCAGGCTATGTTCAGGGCTTTTTTTCTAGCCTCTTCCTCATGCCATGGAGGTGAGCAGAGTGATCCTAAAGAGGGCTGCTCAGTCACTCAGTGGGCTGCCGGATCTCGCCGTTGCTTCAAAGTTCCAGCGAGAAACGACCCTATGGCCTGAGCTGCCTGTGTGCAGGATTGTTAGAAGTGCCATGTTAGAAGGTCTAACAGCTAATCGTCATCCTCACTCTCTCGTCCTGTTTTGAATTATATGGTCCAGTGGCAAGATATTATCGAGACGACTGGAGACAACACAGGATGCAGTGGATGACCAGGGCATTCTAAGTGTCTCACAGTGCTCTTTGCATTCCACTTTGCGCTGCTGGTAGTTGCCTTCATATCCGTTGAGCCAGCTGGTGGCTTCGTCCGCATAGTCCGCCAAATCCAGTCTTCACATGCTAGGTAGACAAACATTAATAACACATAAGGAAGGGAAACCCGAGGCCTCGGGTTTCCCTTCCTTATGTGTTATTAATGTTTATACAATACCAGAAACCTACCCTCTGTTCTATACTACTGTCCTTAAGTCTTCTATCATTTACTGGACACAGTATCAAGGTCTTTGTCTTGTTTGGACTGACACATACTGCAGAATAGAGGAACAACAGAAGTGATTGCGTCATTAATAGGCTGAGGTGTCCATTGTAAACTTCCGGTGTTATCTTGTGTTTCGCATTGATGACCTGTCAGTAAAGCATCCTTTTTTGGGGATGCCTAGCTGGCCGTGAGGTTAGTGTGATTCGCTTGTATAGCTAGGCGGTGTTGTCGTACGGAAGGTACGGGGTTCGAACCCTGAATAAGCCACTCACGTCTGTTGTTTTTCTGTTGTCTAAGTGTTCTACTTCTTTATTTCTTACGAGTGCCTGAAAACATACCTTTATGTTTGTCTAATATTAATTTAGGTAGACAAACCCTGTTTTTCACTGAGGGTTTTAATGCCCCTCTGCTACCCTCACCTGGTTTTGCCCGCCAGTATACTATACCAGTATACAGACCGTATACTATACCATTACACTACAGATCTCAGGTGGATAGTGAACTTAAGGATATGCTATGCATGGGCATCATTTCTCCTTCTGAATCATCCTATGCTTATCCTACGGTTCTAGTTAGAAAGAAGGATAAATCTCTTCGCATCTGTATTGATTTTAGATGTCTTAACAGTGTAACTATCACAGATGCTGAGCCTATGCCTGTTTTGGAGGATCTCTTATCACAATTATCCCAGGCTACATACTTTAGCAAACTAGATCTATCCAAGGGATATTGGCAGATCCCTTTAACTGATAAAGCCAAACCGCTAACCGCATTTATGACTCCATATGGTTTATTCCAATGGAATTATGAGTTTTGGCCTTGTCAATGCTACTGCGACTTTTGTGCGCATGACGCAGAGACTCTTAGGAGATAGGTCTGATGTCATCACATACATAGACGACATCTGTTTATTTCATAGTTCTTGGCAAGAACATATCACTGGATTAAAATCTTTATTAATGCTACTTAGAAAGCATGGTTTGACAGTTAGACCTTCAAAGGTTCAGATTGGTTGTCGAGAAATTTAATTTCTTGGTCACCATGTTGGTAACCACAGGTTATATCCTGATCAGCAAACTGTCAAACGCATATTAGAATTAGATACTCCTCGGACAAAGAAACAAGTTAGGAGCATGTTAGGACTCATTAACTTTTATGACAAGTTCATTCCGAACTTTTCATCTATTTCTTCTGACCTGTCATCTTTGACTAGAAAAGGTGCTCCTAATAAAATTGTTTGGTCCGATACTTGCAGTGGAGCTTTGAACAAAATTAGGGACCCAAAGATGCAGCAATAGAGAATGCAGTCAGCGACCCATAGCTTGAATGCTTGTGTCAGGGTCAGCGAACCAGAGCTGACCAAGACCCTACTCCACCTCCACGTGGTGGTCCCGGAAACAGGCTGCATCCCTGCAGTCTGGCTGAGAGAGTAGGGATCGAAGAGGGAAGGCAAACCCGGTCCCAAAAAATGCCATGCTGAAGTCGGATGTGTCGGCCAAAAAGCGCAGATATCGCAGCTCCGGTGTAAACAGACACAACGCAACCAACATCCTTTTCAGGACGAACGAGGAAGAAGAACAAAATTAAAACTGTATTTTCCAAGACACCTATTTTGGTGTTGCCTAATATCACTATGCCATTTCTTCTGAGGACTCATGCTTCCCAGACTGGCATTGGTGGCTGCCTGTTGCAATGATTCAATGATACTCCACATCCATGCTTGTATGTAAGCAGAAAGTTGCTACCAACAGAAACTCGGTATTCCACCATTGAAAGAGAACTCTTGTCCATCATTTGGTGTATGGGCAAGTTATCGCGCTATTTACTTGGCACACACTTCTACCTTCAGACGGATCACCATCCACTAACATCCCTAAATAAAAAAAAACTACGACAAACAGTAGATTACACAGATGGTTCTTGCTTATCCAAGAATATAGATATACAATCAAGGGATCAGAAAACTTTCTGGCAGACCTATTGTCAAGGAATGTAACTGCAAAGTGACATTGTTTGTGCCAGATGTTGACATTGTCTGATCTTGTTTTGTTTTCAGGTACCATACCATCGAAACATTCATTTTACGATATTCAATGCATTTTTTGAAAGATTGGATGACATTGCGTCTAAACTGTTTAGATGTATCTGTTTTCATGTCATTTGGTACCATAATTACTATTTCATATATATTAGTCTCAGCAGTATGATTTTTCTTTCCTAATATATTAGTAGTTCTTGGGCTAACTATCCACTGTTCTCAAGCGAAAACCCTTGGTTTCCACTCGGAAACAGGGGGCAATGTTGGGAGTTAGAAAATGCAGTAGTTTGAATGCCCAGAATGCAGCTTCGCTACCCCAGCCCAATAGCCACTCTATGTCACGTGATGAGACTGGCGGGGAAGGGATTGCTGGTGAGGCATGTGCAAGAAGAGAGAGAGAGAGTTTAGCAGCAAAGAGGGTGGAGGAAAAGGGGGCATTCAGGGACCAGCCGTTTTGGCTGTTGAGATGTGTATCTGGGTATGTGTGATTGTTTCATACATATGAATGACTATTATTATTATTAATCTTGATTGTGCTTTAATTGCCTGACCACATCAATGGGTCTATTGTGAAGTTCTTCATGTTTATTAAAGTTATAAACCATCACTCAGCAGTTATTACTTTCTTTGGAGAAAGAGATGTGTGCACAAAAGTAAACTAATACTTGTTTGCCAGGCACGTAAAGAAAGAACCCTAGACATTAACTCTGAATGAATATTGGATACTTACAAAACAAGCGTGCAAAAGCTAGAAGCAAAAATAAGCACGCAACAGTAACAATACGAAAGCAACAGACAGCTGAGCGATATCGATAGTTTAACGAACCAAGCCTCATCCGGGTATTTGTAGCATTCCAAAATGGTTGCTGC
Organism: Oreohelix idahoensis; assembly: GCA_024509875.1. Taxonomy (NCBI): domain Eukaryota; kingdom Metazoa; phylum Mollusca; class Gastropoda; order Stylommatophora; family Oreohelicidae; genus Oreohelix; species Oreohelix idahoensis. The sequence continues at coordinate 318,128 of JAMPIV010014778.1, forward strand.
CATGAGTGACAATGACATCAAAATAAGAATACAAAAAGCAAGAGGAGCTTTCATTACATTGGGAAACATATGGAGAACAAGAAAAATCAAGTCCAACACGAAAATAAGAATCTTCAACTCAAATGTCAAGTCAGTCCTATTGTATGGCTCTGAGACATGGAGAGCAACAAAAACAACCAAAAAGCTACAGACTTTTATAAACATGTGCTTGCGTAGAATAGAAGGACTGAAATGGTATGACAAAGTCACAAATGTGGAATTGATGACAAGAACCAGACAAGTGCCAGTGGAACAAGAGTTGAGAAAACGCAGCGATGGATAGGACACACATTGAGGAGACCTGTTGATAGCATTACAAGGCAGTCCTTGTTCTGGAATCCACAGGGAAAGAGAGGCAGAGGTAGACTAAAAACACATGGAGAAGAGAACTGGATACAGAGGTGAAAATGATTAGGAAAACATGGAAAGAACGAGCAGATGGCACAGGACAGGAGGACTTGGCATGTGTTTGTTGAAGGCCTATGCTAAAGGGTTATGATTGAGGGATATCGTGTAGCGCTGTTTCTAGCGGAGATTTGATTAAAATTTTCTGTTGCGTATCTGATGGTGTGCAACTGCCGTGATTGTTTACAAAACTGAGTTTTTCGGCAATTGGGGCATTAATTATGATTAAAAAGTATCTAAATACCACATTCAATGTGCACAATGCTTTTGAAACACTGCCAACGTATTAAAATCGTCCTCAAATAATTAAATTGCCAAAACAAAAGCTAAATTCAGCGAATGACATTTTCGCTGCTCCAACCTGCACTCCCCTTATGTCAAGTGCTTAGCTGTGTGTGCACATTGACGAATATATATTGCATTACACATGGAGCGACAAACATTGCTCGTTATTCACAGCTAATGTTAACTCAATGAACTCCAACATGTAAGCATGATAATCCGACGACTTTATATCACAAAACTTTAGCATAACAGCAACAACACAGGCAGACTGCCGCTTTGGCCATGAATCATAAGAAAAGCACAATGTATCATGTGCATAATTGAACCATCATCCAATGGAAAGAATTTCACTATATCTCACTCTCCTTTCTACTGTCTACTTTCCTTCATCCAATTTGCCTTCTCTCTCTACGTAATCTCTCATTGCTCCAATCTCTCTCTCGAATGCCTTACCACATATCCCCCTTTTCACACCTGACCAGTCTTCACCACCACTTCATTCACAACAACTCAGTCATGCCCGTGAACTTAACATCAGTGCTTACAGCTACTAATACATTCATGCCCACAGTCAAACTTAACATTCTCTCACAACTTACATAAACACATCTAGCTCCCGCCGGAGCATGAGTACTGACATTTATTCTATAAACAGTTCATGACACCTTGGTTTTATTTTAGTTATCACAGTCATACTTATTTCAGTATAAATTAAATTTTATCAATTTTCAAAAACATTAACTTACGCAGGTAGTTTCTCTCATTCGTGTGCTCAGCAGAATCAGCCCGATAGTTTCTCTCATTTGCATCACGCTCAGGGGTTTGATCTTTCCCGGGTGCAACAGCCTCCATGACCAAACACAAGCGCAAAACACTTGTTGGGTTGGTCGTCGTTCGTGAAAGCTTGCTCTTTCAACAAATCTCAGAAAATGATGGGAATTCGCACACTGATAGTCGAATAGATGGCGAATCTATGGATGTAACACAAGCAGGGATCCTGCTCTTGGAAGCACACTTAAAAAGACAACTTTGTCATTACTTCGAAATTTGTGCAACTCCTTCAATATCCATCAGGGCTTGCGTTATATGAAACTGAGGCTCAATAACTCTTCTTTCCATTGATCGTAAATTTGGAGAGGATGGCTCTTTGTTGTATAGCAACGAGTGTTTGAATGACGCGCAGGTAACTCCAGAGTTCGCCGGCGCATCGAAAACCCGCTTTTCCTGTGGAGCATAGGTCTTCAATAAATACAAGGGAGTTTTTGCATCTCCCTTTATTGTTCATGACTGACGTGAAGTTTTTGAGGCTATCTAAATTGGATAGCTGGCATAATCCGCAGCCATCTTTATTTGGAGCTTATGTCTGTCATGTTGCAGTGTTACTATTATGTACTCAGTTCCAAAGGTTGTCATAGCAGGTAAAAAACAGCTGGGGGCTATCACCTCAGGGGCACCATTTCCAACCAATTACTGATAACTGAAAAGGGGCTATTATAAGTGCTACTTTGCTAACTCTTTCAAAATAATATTTTAATAATGATAATTAAAAATAACTATATAAGTTGCCTACATTAGCACATTTCTTTAAAAAAAAATTCAAATGAGGTTGAATCCTTCCATAATTAAAACAAGTCAGTATACTATGGAATGCTGTTGACATTCACTTGCTGTTGGTTCACATACGACTTTTTCTCTGTGTGCCTTTGTGCTTGTACTGGATCCCATCCTTGGCAGTGACTGTGATAATGTCACCGTTGCAGTTTTCTGATTCTGCAAGTTGTAAAAATGCCTGCACTACAGTGTCCACTCTGCAATAAAATAAATACATGTGATTTAAGAATTCATACGGACCATGTCCCTTTGCTATTGAACAACTTCTGTATTGTGGAATAATGCAGGTATTATTCAACAGAAATTGCTGTGGGGGAGCGAACTGTTAAGACTCTTCACTGAGTCCAGCTTTATGACCAGTTCGCTGTCTCTGCTGCCTTTCTCTGCATTCGAGTAGACTGAAGCTTCAAAACCTATTGTGGAATATGATATGATGGGTGTTGGTCAAGCTCAATAGAGCCAAATTTGCTTTCAATCCCCTCCGCAGTTTTTCTCCAGGAAAATGATTTGTTCAATACAGGTGTAATATATTTAATAATTTGTGGTTCACAAGTGACACATATCATTAAGAATATTACACTGATTTTTAAAAAAAGTGCCTCCATAGCATCCATGGTATCAAGTGTTGGATAAGAAAACCATGGCAGCACACAGGGGCTGTGCCTATGCAGTTGAACACATGCATTAAAAGAGTGAGTTGAGAAAAATATAAAGTTTAAACAAACAGACGAATGTAACTGTGGCAATGTAATGACTGCTGAACATTTGCTTCCAAGGTCACCAGTATATGAGGTAAAGAAAGTACATGTGGTCGTCACCTGTACCATTCTTGGAAAAACTGGAGATACCAACTTCCTAAAGCTTTCTTTGAACATATTCACGGTGACCTATGAAAGTGTAGAAGGAAAGCAGATGATTTTAGGAAAGTTTGTAAGCAGGACAAAAACAAACAACTTGATTACATGAATTGGTCAACCAGAAGTGACTTTTGGAAAAATAACGAGTTCTATTCTATGTTTAATGAACCACATGAATGTGGCAATATGGATGGCTGTCCTTGGGAAAAGGACCTGACATATTATGGAGGGTAAGGAGATTATAAAATGCACCCTTATGAAAAACCAACCAACCAGTATTACCCACGTGGGAAGAGAAGAGTAAGGAGGTCAAAGAGACCCTCAAGATTAATGGTAAAACAGCAAAGCCGTGGCAACTGGAACCTCGTGCACAGAGTGCAAGGAGAGAGTGTCTACAAGACCCCATTAGTTTCTTTATCTGAATCAGGAAACCCAAACTGGACTAGCCCAACTCACTCGTTTGTTCCAACTTTATTTATCAGGTGAACCATCTCATCAAAATACAGCACTTTCTTTTCATCTAATTCTAGAATGGCACTAGCACATTTTCACTGAGAATACAGAAAAAATACCATTAATCTAGGGGATAGCACGCTTCGAAATGTCAGCTGGTTTGAAATTTCCCTAACTTAAAAATTGTTTTTTTTCTCCTCCATTGTCACCTAGATCTATTCCATGTCATCTACTGCTAGATAGAGATCAATTGAATACTGACCCTTGTTGCAGAACATAGAAAAATGTATTTGAATGTACATGAGTAGGTGGTGTTATGGCAGGTTGGCACTGCTCTTTTGTCACTTCCTGAGCGCTGTGTTTTAATTGAACAACTTGTATCCACGCATGGTCATGGCACCACCTTTTCTTCATTAGTTTTGAAAATACACCTGTTTATATAAATAGGAGCTTGACCAGCAGATTAAAGCCTTGGTGCAGTATTTATATGATACAAAAAATTAGTACAACAGTTAATTCTCAGTAAATTTCAGTATGCTAAAATGAGGCTGTATCAAAAGTTCAAATATTTTCGATATATATGTAGTAAATTTTGTCCAAAGAAGCCGAGGTGAAAGGTTATAGCTTCATCATAAACAAGAATTCCATATGAAGTTTGGTGACAAGACAAATCTTGGTTCGGCACAACTTGCAGCAAACATCCAGACTGAAACATTTACTTTTTTTTTTCTTTTCATAGTACAGTAAATTCACTCATTCATTATTCTTCATTTGCCCATGGAGCAAAACATATGCATTCAGCAAAACATATGCTAAATCCACGTCATCAGCTCAAGGTCTTTCAATCAAAATGTATGCTAAATCCTCATGTCACATCATCAGTTCAAGATCTTTCTAACAAAATATACCGAAGCACATTAAAAAAGCACCACTATTATATATACTGATGCCGAGAAGCTGGAAAAAATAAGTGTGGGAATGGATTTTCCCCGTGTTTGTCATGAGGTAGAGAGCGAATGGCTGCTGGAATGGAAAGTGCATGATTCAACCCACGGGTTTGTGTACAGACTACATGAAAACAATGAAAGTTACACGTGCAACACGATTCCCAATAGCTATGACCCTGAAAATGTGTATGCATTGTGGCAGTATACTCGGTATAAAAAAGGAGTTGAGACAAAACACCCAGTACATGTGCTTGAAATGCCATGACTATCTGAAAACGACCGCAAACGAGCCATTGGTATGTTGGAGACCGGAATGAGCTAGCAGGCCATTGCCAGAAGGATGAATTGCCACCACAGCACTATTGTACGTCTCAATGAACGTTACGGAACCACTGGCAGTGCCTGGGATAGACTTCGGAGTGGCCAACCATGAGTTACTACCCCTGCGCAAGATCGTCATATTGTGCTGAGTCACCTAAGGAATCGTTCTCTCCCAGCAAGTCAAACAGTAAGAGCAATAGTGGGTAGACGTGGGCAAGTCTCTCGAATGACAGTCATACGATGACTCAGAGATACAGGCCTTACTGCAAGACGACCTTATGTTGGGCCAAGCTTGACTCACAGACATCGTCAGCAGCGCCTGCATTAGGCAGAGCAACATGTCAGATGGACTAGACTGCAGTGGAATGCTGTCCTATTCACAGACGAGAGCAGATTCAACATATCCTTTGCTGATGGACGTATGCGGATTTGGCGACGGTGTGGAGAGCGCTTTGCAGATTGCTGTGTTCGTCAGCACAACCGATTTGGAGGTGGCAGTATTCACATTTAGGGAGGATTCAGTTTTCCCCTTCGCTTGCCTCTTCACGTCTTCCGTGGAAATGTTAATGCTGTGACATATATAGATGAGGTTCTGGATGCATTGGTTGCTCCTGCGTTCACAAATTATCCAGACTTGCAGCTTCTCCAGCAGGATAACGCACATGCGCACACCGCATGCATTACACAGCAATAGCTACAGCAGCAGAACATTGTGACGATTGATTGGCATGCCCTATCACCAGACATGTCCCCTATAGAACATCTGTGAGACGAGCTTGGACGCAGAGTCTACAGGCAAGGTTCTCCAGATAATCTGCAACAGCTCGAAGCTGCTCTTACACGTGAATGGGACTTGATTCCCCGGAATTTCCTTCAGAAACTTGTGCGTTCCATGCGGAGCCACTGCCAAGCTTGTTTGCAAGCACACGGTGGACATACCAGATACTGAGGATAGTGTGAATGAATTTTTTTATTGGTTGCATTTTTGGTTTTCTCCCTTGCCTGCACAGAATGCAATGAATTTCATAACAATTATATGTACAAATTAATGACCAGCATGGATTCATAGGAAAATGAATAAAGATTCCAAATATGTAAACTTGTAAACACTTATATTTACATTTCACACTCTGTTCCCTCTCCACATGTAAGCCTACCTTGCCGTGGTTGGAGAGCTTGAGCGCCTCAATGATCCCGGGAGCTATGCCGGCGGGAGTTTTACTCCTGGCAGGGTCACCCAAGCCGGACAGGTCCTGGGTGAGGGGCCAGACTAAATGGGCTGAGGAGTGGGTGGAACCCTATAGGTGTAGATGCAGAACCCACCGGCGAGTGGTACATGCTCTGGTCTGCACCAATCCACCCCCACTTCATGGGTTAAATGCTTTCTTGCCTCATTCTTCACTGTTTGTCGTCTATCACGCCCATGGCGACCGTTGCCTCAATTGGCTGTGTGTGGTGTACCCGGAAACGGGGCCTCCCAGTACTGAGGCAAAGTTAAGTCCCTGATGTCACTTATCGGTGCAGAATTGAGAGAGATGGCTGAGCATCACAATCCCTCCTGTGTTGCAGCATGATGAGAACCCAGCATTGCACACTGAGCTTGGGGGGATCACTTGGGCACCAGACTTAATACTGGCTCTTGACTGGATGGCCGCATGCAGGAGATTTCTACAATGGAGGGTTGGCAGGTGGTGGGTATCGGGAAGTGGCTCTGTGCAGGACGTGAGGATTCCTTGGGAGAGCCCAGAACCAGAGCACAGCATTGTGCAAGCTCTGCATAGTTGGAGAGCCCCCTGGATGACGGGGAATGCACAGTGTGCTACCCCACCTATCCCCAACTGCTAACTTAGAACCAGAAGTGGGGTCCTCTGTATGCGTGCCAGGCCAGGATAAAATGCCTGGGAAAGAGACTGGAGCTCAGAACTCCCTAACTCAAAGTTGCAGGATGGCAGAAAAGCCACGGGAAAGACAGGGCTATTTTGAAGATAACGCAACCATATTTTCACCATACGAGCTCGGACGCCGCCTCGGTAAACAAGGTCCGCGCAGAGCAGTGACACCCCCAGGCTGCTTGCGAATAGTCTACTACTGGGAACATAAACAGATTAGGGATGAGCCCACTCTCCCGTTGAACAGGTGCTAAAGTCGTAGATACTGGGCCAGAAGGCGCACCGGAAACCACAGTATCATGCAACTCGCTTTTTTTTTTCTATGGAGAGTACACCGTCAAATAAATCTCGTTCTGGTGCTCGCCCTGTGGAGCTCCACCAGGCAGGTGCAGTGCCGGGCTCTGAGCCTCGACAGAGCCCACCCTCAGCTACTGGAGGACCCTCTAGACCGTCCTGTGGAGTCAACAGACGGCGGAGGAGAACTACTGACCAAAACAAAACAGAAAAAGAGAAACCCAGAGTGCCACTTGTCATGATGCACTGGAATGCAGAGGGAGTGAACAGCAAGCAGGCTGGATACAGCAAAAAGACAGAGCTGGAAAACATCTTGTATGAGAAGCAAGTCAGTGTTTGCTGTATCCAAGAGACTCACTTGAAAGCAGATCAAACCTTTAAAATAAGGGGATATCAATGCTTCAGATCCGACAGACAAGATAGACGAAAAGGAGGAGTACTTACTCTTGTAAGGAATAACATTCCTGCACACGAAAGGAAAACCTTCATGGATGGAGCAGAATATCAGCTGCTGCAGATAAAGGTAGACAAGATGGAAATAGAACTCCTGAACTATTACTGTCCGAACAACAAACCCCTGAGTCTCAGCTCTATACAGGTACCAGCCACCAACTTTATAGCAGTTGGAGACTTTAATAGCGACTCCCAGAGCTGGGGCTATAACCATCTGGATCACAGAGGTGAAGAGGTTGAAACTTGGCAAGATGATCACTCCCTAATCCTAGTCAATAATGCCACAGATACTCCTACCTTCTACTCCAGAGGATGGCACACAACCTCAACACCAGATCTTGCCTTCTCCACACCAGATATAGCTGGATCTATTAGTAGAGAAGTAGGAGACCAACTAGGGGGAAGCGACCATCGCCCAATCTTTCTTATTGTCCAGAGTGCAACTCTCAGTACAGGCCCAGCCATTACAAGATGGAACTACAAAAAAGCCAACTGGGGTTTATTCAGGCATCAGGTGAACACGCTGCTGTCTACCCTCAAGGTACAGAACAGAGACATTAATGAAGTGGTAAAAGACTTCAACAGATGCATACTACAAGCTGCAAAAGAAACCATTCCCAAAGGATGCCGGCGTAACTACATACCATACTGGTCCAGCACACTCCAAGAACGTCAGGAAGCTATGGACAAGGCTAGAAAGGACGCAGAGTCTCAGCCTTCACTTGAAACTCACAACAAATGGAAAAAGGCTGTAGCAGAGTTTCAGAGAACAAAGCTAGAAGAAAAGCGGAAAAGCTGGAGAACTAAAACGGCATCGCTGAACCTTGAGAAAGACGGCAGGAAACTTTGGAGATTAGTCAAGTCTCTAAATGAAGAGCATTCCTCACCAAGGCAGACTATCACATTGGATGAAGGTGGCAAACTTTTCAGAGGAAAACAAGCTGCAGACTTGTTTGCTAGAAGATACAGTTCAGAAAGCAACTTACCCATTAACATAGACCATCAGAGAGAGATAAGAAAAGAAATACTGGCAACCATGGGACAGACAGATACTCCTGCCCCAATGAGGGAACCCATCACACTAGGAGAACTACAGAAGGCTATTTCCAAGCTTAAGTTTCAACAGTCACCCGGCCCAGACAAAATCAGCAACGAAATGCTAGTAAATCTGAGCTCAGCAGCAAAGACAAAACTGCTTGAGATATTCAACCACAGCTGGTTGAAAGGAACGGTACCCCAAGTATGGAGAGAAGCCATCACAATACCCATACTAAAGAAAGGGAAATGTAAGACCGAGGCTGCAAGTTACCGGCCAATCAGTCTCACAAGCTGTGTTGGGAAGACTATGGAGCGAATAGTCAACCACAGATTGAAATGGTATTTAGAGAGTGAGCGGATCCTGGTGCTGGAAGATGCTGGATTTAGAGAAGGCGACAGTATAGTAGACCAAGTGACTTACTTGTCTCAAGCAATAGAAGATGCTTTCCAGGAGAAGAAAAAGGTCCTAACGATCTGGGTCGACTTCAAGCAGGCCTTTGACAAGGTGTGGAAAGATGGCCTCATTGCAAAACTTAGGAGAAGTGGAATCCAAGGCAACATGATGAAATGGATCCAGTCATACTTGCATAACAGGAGAACTAGAGTCACTCTTGACGGTCTGCAGAGCAGAAAAGTGTTGCTCCATCAGGGGGTACCTCAAGGAGGAGTAATTTCCCCAACACTCTTCCTTGTTTACATCAATGACCTGGTGAAAGATCTCCCTGCAGGAGTTAAAGCTGCCTTATATGCAGATGACCTAGTACTCTGGTGCGCTGATGAAAATGTCACCACAGCAAATTATAGAATGCAGCGGGCAGCAGACATGCTAGTGTCATGGGCAGAGAAATGGCTTATCACAATAAACACAGACAAAACCTCCACAACACTGTTCTCCCTCGCCCCCAAGGACAAATCAGCTAACATACACCTAGGGACAACCGTGATCAAGGAAGAAAGCTACCCCACCTATCTTGGGGTGACATTTGACCAAAGGCTTACATGGAATAAGCATATTGAAAATGCAGAAGGAAAGGCCCGAAGACGACTAGGCATACTCAGAAAATTAGCAGGTACCAACTGGGGAGCAAATGAACGAAATCTAAAGAAGATTTATAATGGAGTAATAAGACCACACTTAGAGTTTAGCTCAGCAGCATGGTCATCAGCTGCTAACTCACATCTGCAGTCTTTGGACAAGGTGCAAAATCAAGCTCTCAGGCTCATTACAGGAGCCATGAAAACTACACCAATAACAGAGATGCAGAAGGTTGCTGGATTACAGACACTGTCCCATAGAAGAGACACAAAAACCATGATCCAGATGGAAAAGTACAACAGTATGCCAACGCACCCAATGAAGGCAAGACTAGATGATCTGGCATTGGGACGTCTAAAGCGTAGCAGCTTTGTGCATCGGGGAAAAAGACTTATAAGACAGCATCAAGAAGACCTATCCATGAAGACAACACACCACTGAAGCCCACCCTATACCCTGTACCATGGGAGCAGGCCAGCAGTGCCCTCCAAATTAATACAACAGTCAGTGGTCTCACAAGTGGATGTGAGTATAATGATCTGCAAAAACGAACTGCTACATTGAGTATGATCCAAGAAAGCTATCCCGATCAATCATGGATACATGCCTATACAGATGGATCAGCAACTAATGCTGTTAGGAATGGAGGTGCCGGTATCTTTATCTCATATCCTGACAACCACTATGAGACTAGGCACATTCCCACTGGTAAATTCTGTTCCAACTATACAGCTGAGGTTCAAGCTCTAGAGCAAGCTGCAAATATGATTTATAACACCAACTCTGACTGCCACCAGGTAGTCATCCTCACAGATGCACTGTCTGTCCTGCAAGCTCTCAAGGGTGGTAAACTCCCGCATCTGAGAAATGAACTAAACAAGGTAGCTGCCAAAAAGAGAACCATACTTCAGTGGGTACCATCTCATTGTGGTGTACCCGGAAATGAAAAGGCAGATAAACTTGCAAAAAAGGGAGGAGAATGTGAACAAGAAGATAATGAAGTCACATACTTTGAGAAAAAGAGAGCTATCCAGACTATCAGAAGAGAACAGAAACCAACCCAAAGACGACTATCACACTCTCGACCGGCAGGGACAGACATCATCAGCTCAAGATCTTTCTAACAAAACATATGCTAAATCCTCATGTCACATCGTCAGCTCAAGATCTTTCTAACAAAACATTTGCTAAATACTCATTTCATGTCATCAGCTCAAGATCTTTCTAACAAAACATATGCTAAATCCTCATGTCACAACATCAGCTCAAGATCTTTCTAACAAAACACATGCTAAATCCTCATGTCATATCATCAGCTCAAGATCTTTCCAAAAAAACATATGCTAAATCCTCATGTCACATCGTCAGCTCAAGATCTTTCTAACAAAACATATGCTAAATCCTCATGTCACATCATCAGCTCAAGATCTTTCTAACAAAACATGTGCTAAATCCTCATGTCATGTCATCAGCTCAAGATCTTTCTAACAAAACATATGCTAAATCCTCATGTCACATTGTCAGCTCAAGATCTTTCTAACAAAACATATGCTAAATCCTCATGTCACATCATCAGCTCAAGATCTTTCTAACAAAACATATGCTAAATCCTCATGTCACATCATCAGCTCAAGATATTTCTAACAAAACATATGCTAAATCCTCATGTCATGTCATCAGCTCAAGATCTTTCCAAAAAAACATATGCTAAATCCTCATGTCACATCGTCAGCTCAAGATTTTTCTAACAAAACATATGCTAAATCCTCATGTCACATCGTCAGCTCAAGATCTTTCTAACAAAACATATGCTAAATCCTCATGTCACATCATCAGCTCAAGATCTTTCTAACAAAACATATGCTAAATCCTCATATCATGTCATCAGCTCAAGATCTTTCTAACAAAACATATGCTAAATCCTCATGTCACATCATCAGCTCAAAATCTTTCTAACAAAACATATGCTAAATCCTCATGTCATGTCATCAGCTCAAGATATTTCCAAAAAAACATTTGCTAAATCCTCCTGTCACATCATCAGCTCAAGATCTTTCTAACAAAACAAATGCTAAATCCTCATGTCACATCGTCAGCTCAATATCTTTCTAACAAAACATATGATAAATCCTCATGTCATGTCATCACCTCAAGATCTTTCTAACAAAACATATGCTAAATCCTCATGTCACATCGTCAGCTCAAGATCTTTCTAACAAAACATATGCTAAATCCTCATGTCACATCGTCAGCTCAAGATTTTTCTAACAAAACATATGCTAAATCGTCATGTCACATCGTCAGCTCAAGATCTTTCTAACAAAACATATGCTAAATTCTCATGTCATGTCATCAGCTCAAGATCTTTCTAACAAAACATATACTAAATCCTCATGTCACATTGTCAGCTCAAGATCTTTCTAACAAAACATATGCTAAATCCTCATGTCACATCGTCAGCTCAAGATCTTTCTAACAAAACATATGCTAAATCCTCATGTCACATCATCAGCTCAAGATCTTTCTAACTTCTTCTTCTTCTTGCGATCGCATCTTTGATGATTACACCGTCAGACGAGTTCTCATGATGAATTCGACTGTTGTTTGAAGTTCCTCTTTAACTCCATATAGCTTTGAGTTTAGTGTTGAGTCATTGGGCCAGTATATCTTTCTTAACTGGTCATACAGAGGACAGTCCTGTAGAACATGCTCAGCAGTTTGTTCGTTTAATCCACATGTGCACAGTGGTGAAGCAGACAATCGTAGCTTGTGCATGTGTTTATTCAGTTTGTTATGCCCTGTCCTGAGTCGAAAAATAGTTATCTGTCCTTGCCGGTCGAGAGTGTGATAGTCGTCTTTGGGTTGGTTCTGTTCTCTTCTGATAGTCTGGATAGCTCTCTTTTTCTCAAAGTATGTGACTTCATTATCTTCTTGTTCACATTCTCCTCCCTTTTTTGCAAGTTTATCTGCCTTTTCATTTCCGGGTACACCACAATGAGATGGTACCCACTGAAGTATGGTTCTCTTTTTGGCAGCTACCTTGTTTAGTTCATTTCTCAGATGCGGGAGTTTACCACCCTTGAGAGCTTGCAGGACAGACAGTGCATCTGTGAGGATGACTACCTGGTGGCAGTCAGAGTTGGTGTTATAAATCATATTTACAGCTTGCTCTAGAGCTTGAACCTCAGCTGTATAGTTGGAACAGAATTTACCAGTGGGAATGTGCCTAGTCTCATAGTGGTTGTCAGGATATGAGATAAAGATACCGGCACCTCCATTCCTAACAGCATTAGTTGCTGATCCATCTGTATAGGCATGTATCCATGTATCCATGATTGATCGGGATAGCTTTCTTGGATCATACTCAATGTAGCAGTTCATTTTTGCAGATCATTATACTCACATCCACTTGTGAGACCACTGACTGATGTATTAATTTGGAGGGCACTGCTGGCCTGCTCCCATGGTACAGGGTATAGGGTGGGCTTCAGTGGTGTTGTCTTCATGGATAGGTCTTCTTGATGCTGTCTTATAAGTCTTTTCCCCCGATGCACAAAGCTGCTACGCTTTAGACGTCCCAATGCCAGATCATCTAGTCTTGCCTTCATTGGGTGCATTGGCATACTGTTGTACTTTTCCATCTGGATCATGGTTTTTGTGTCTCTTCTATGGGACAATGTCTGTAATCCAGCAACCTTCTGCATCTCTGTTATTGGTGTAGTTTTCATGGCTCCTGTAATGAGCCTGAGAGCTTGATTTTACACCTTGTCCAAAGACTGCAGATGTGAGTTAGCAGCTGATGACCATGCTGCTGAGCTAAACTCTAAGTGTGGTCTTATTACTCCATTATAAATCTTCTTTAGATTTCGTTCATTTGCTCCCCAGTTGGTACCTGCTAATTTTCTGAGTATGCCTAGTCGTCTTCGGGCCTTTGCTTCTGCATTTTCAATATGCTTATTCCATTTAAGCCTTTGGTCAAATGTCACCCCAAGATAGGTGGGGTAGCTTTCTTCCTTGATCACGGTTGTCCCTAGGTGTATGTTAGCTGATTTGTCCTTGGGGGCGAGGGAGAAGTGTTGTGGAGGTTTTGTCTGTGTTTATTGTTATAAGCCATTTCTCTGCCCATGACACTAGCATGTCTGCTGCCCGCTGCATTCTATAATTTGCTGTGGTGACATTTTCATCAGCGCACCAGAGTACTAGGTCATCTGCATATAAGGCAGCTTTAACTCCTGCAGGGAGATCTTTCACCAGGTCATTGATGTAAACAAGGAAGAGTGTTGGGGAAATTACTCCTCCTTGAGGTACCCCCTGATGGAGCAACACTTTTCTGCTCTGCAGACCATCAAGAGTGACTCTAGTTCTCCTGTTATGCAAGTATGACTGGATCCATTTCATCATGTTGCCTTGGATTCCACTTCTCCTAAGTTTTGCAATGAGGCCATCTTTCCACACCTTGTCAAAGGCCTGCTTGAAGTCGACCCAGATCGTTAGGACCTTTTTCTTCTCCTGGAAGGCATCTTCTATTGCTTGAGACAAGTAAGTAACTTGGTCTTCTATACTGTAGCATTCTCTAAATCCAGCTTGTTCCGGCACCAGGATCTGCTCAGACTCTAAATACCATTTCAATCTGTGGTTGACTATTCGCTCCATAAACTTCCCAACACAGCTTGTGAGACTGATTGGCCGGTAACTTGCAGCCTCGGTCTTACATTTTCCTTTCTTTAGTATGGGTATTGTGATGGCTTCTCTCCATACTTGGGGTACCGTTCCTTTCAACCAGCTGTGGTTGAATATCTCAAGCAGTTTTGTCTTTGCTGCTGAGCTCAGATTTACTAGCATTTCGTTGCTGATTTTGTCTGGGCCGTGTGACTTTTGGAACTTAAGCTTGGAAATAGCCTTCTGTAGTTCTCCTAGTGTGATGGGTTCCCTCATTGGGGCAGGAGTATCTGTCTGTCCCATGGTTGCCAGTATTTCTTTTCTTATCTCTCTCTGATGATCTATGTTAATGGGTAAGTTGCTTTCTGAACTGTATCTTCTAGCAAACAAGTCTGCAGCTTGTTTTCCTCTGAAAAGTTTGCCACCTTCATCCAATGTGATAGTCTGCCTAGGTGAGGAACGCTCTTCATTTAGAGACTTGACTAATCTCCAAAGGTTCCTGCAGTCTTTCTCAAGGTTCAGCGATGCCGTTTTAGTTCTCCAGCTTCTCCGTTTTTCTTCTAGCTTTGTTCTCTGAAACTCTGCTACAGCCTTTTTCCATTTGTTGTGAGTTTCAAGTGAAGGCTGAGACTCTGCGTCCTTTCTAGCCCTGTCCATAGCTTCCTGACGTTCTTGGAGTGTGCTGGACCAGTATGGTATGTAGTTACGCCGGCAGCCTTTGGGAATGGTTTCTTTTGCAGCTTGTAGTATGCATCTGTTGAAGTCTTTTACCACTTCATTAATGTCTCTGTTCTGTACCTTGAGGGTAGACAGCAGCGTGTTCACCTGATGCCTGAATAAACCCCAGTTGGCTTTTTTGTAGTTCCATCTTGTAATGGCTGGGCCTGTACTGAGAGTTGCACTCTGGACAGTAAGAAAGATTGGGCGATGGTCGCTTCCCCCTAGTTGGTCTCCTACTTCTCTACTAATAGATCCAGCTATATCTGGTGTGGAGAAGGCAAGATCTGGTGTTGAAGTTGTGTGCCATCCTCTGGAGTAGAAGGTAAGAGTATCTGTGGCATTATTGACTAGGATTAGGGAGTGATCATCTTGCCAAGTTTCAACCTCTTCACCTCTGTGATCCAGATGGTTATAGCCCCAGCTCTGGGAGTCGCTATTAAAGTCTCCAACTGCTATAAAGTTGGTGGCTGGTACCTGTATAGAGCTGAGACTCAGGGGTTTGTTGTTCGGACAGTAATAGTTCAGGAGTTCTATTTCCATCTTGTCTACCTTTATCTGCAACAGCTGATATTCTGCTCCATCCATGAAGGTTTTCCTTTCGTGTGCAGGAATGTTATTCCTTACAAGAGTAAGTACTCCTCCTTTTCGTCTATCTTGTCTGTAGGATCTGAAGCATTGATATCCCCTTATTTTAAAGGTTTGATCTGCTTTCAAGTGAGTCTCTTGGATACAGCAAACACTGACTTGCTTCTCATACAAGATGTTTTCCAGCTCTGTCTTTTTGCTGTATCCAGCCTGCTTGCTGTTCACCTCTCTGCATTCCAGTGCATCATGACAAGTGGCACTCTGGGTTTCTCTTTTTCTGTTTTGTTTTGGTCAGTAGTTCTCCGCCGTCTGCTGACTCCACAAGACGGTCTAGAGGGTCCTCCAGTAGCTGAGGGTGGGATCTGTCGAGGCTCAGAGCCCGGCACTGCACCTGCCTGGTGGAGCTCCACAGGGCGAGCACCAGTACGAGATTTATTTGACGGTGTACTCTCTACAGAAAAAAAAAAGCGAGTTGCGTGATACTGTGGTTTCCGGTGCGCCTTCTGGCCCAGTATCTATGACTTTAGCACCTGTTCAACGGGAGAGTGGGCTCATCCCTAATCTGTTTATGTTCCCAGGAGTAGACTATTCGCAAGCAGCCTGGGGGTGTCACTGCTCTGCGCGGACCTTGTTTACCGAGGCGGCGTCCGAGCTTGTATGGTGAAAATATGGTTGCGTTATCTTCAAAATAGCCCTGTCTTTCCCATGGCTTTTCTGCCATCCTGCAACTTTGAGTTAGGGAGTTCTGAGCTCCAGTCTCTTTCCCAGGCATTTTATCCTGGCCTGGCACACATACAGAGGACCCCACTTCTGGTTCTAAGTTAGCAGTTGGGGATAGGTGGGGTAGCACACTGTGCATTCCCCGTCATCCAGGGGGCTCTCCAACTATGCAGAGCTTGCACAATGCTGTGCTCTGGTTCTGGGCTCTCCCAAGGAATCCTCACATCCTGCACAGAGCCACTTCCAGATACCCACCACCTGCCAACCCTCCATTGTAGAAATCTCCTGCATGCGGCCATCCAGTCAAGAGCCAGTATTAAGTCTGGTGCCCAAGTGATCCCCCCAAGCTCAGTGTGCAATGCTGGGTTCTCATCATGCTGCAACACAGGGGGGATTGTGATGCTCAGCCATCTCTCTCAACTCTGCACCGATAAGTGACATCGGGGACTTAACTTTGCCTCAGTACTGGGAGGCCCCGTTTCCGGGTACACCACACACAGTTAATTGAGGCAACGGTCGCCGTGGGCGTATCTTTCTAACAAAACATATGCTAAATCCTCATGTCACATCGTCTGCTCAAGATCTTTCTAACAAAACATATGCTAAATCCTCATGTCATGTCATCAGCTCAAGATCTTTCAAACAAAATATATGCTAAATCCTCATGTCACATCGTCAGCTCAAGATCTTTCTAACAAAACATATGCTAAATCCTCATGTCACATCATCAGCTCAAGATCTTTCTAACAAAACATATGCTAAATCCTCATGTCACATCGTCAGCTCAAGATCTTTCTAACAAAACATATGCTAAATCCTCATGTCACATCGTCAGCTCAAGATCTTTCTAACAAAACATATGCTAAATCCTCATGCCATGTCATCAGCTCAAGATCTTTCTAACAAAACATATGCTAAATCCTCATGTCACATCGTCAGCTCAAGATCTTTCTAACAAAAAATATGCTAAATCCACATGTCATGTCATCAGCTCAAGATCTTTCCAAAAAAAATATGCTAAATCCTCATGTCACATCATCAGTTCAAGATCTTTCTAACAAAACATATGCTAAATCCTCATGTCACATCGTCAGCTCAAGATCTTTCTAACAAAACATATGCTAAATCCTCATGCCATGTCATCAGCTCAAGATCTTTCTAACAAAACATATGCTAAATCCTCATATCACATCGTCAGCTCAAGATCTTTCTAACAAAACATATGCTAAATCCTCATGTCATGTCATCAGCTCAAGATCTTTCCAAAAAAACTTATGCTAAATCCTCATGTCACATCAGCTCAAGATCTTTCTAACAAAACAAATGCTAAATCCTCATGTCACATCGTCAGCTCAAGATCTTTGTAACAAAACAAATGCTAAATCCTCATGTCATGTCATCAGCTCAAGATCTTTCTAACAAAACATATGCTAAATCCTCATGTCACATCGTCAGCTCAAGATCTTTCTAACAAAACATATGCTAAATCCTCATGTCATGTCATCAGCTCAATATATTTCTAACAAAACATATGCTAAATCCTCATGTCATGTCATCAGCTCAAGATCTTTCTAACAAAACATATGCTAAATCCTCATGTCACATCATCAGCTCAATATCTTTCTAACAAAACATATGCTAAATCCTCATGTCACATTGTCAGCTCAAGATCTTTCTAACAAAACATATGCTAAATCCTCATGTCACATTGTCAGCTCAAGATCTTTCTAACAAAACATATGCTAAATCCTCATGTCACATCGTCAGCTCAAGATTTTTCTAACAAAACATATGCTAAATCGTCATGTCACATCGTCAGCTCAAGATCTTTCTAACAAAACATATGCTAAATCCTCATGTCACATCGTCAGCTCAAGATTTTTCTAACAAAACATATGCTAAATCCTCATGTCACATCGTCAGCTCAAGATCTTTCTAACAAAACATATGCTAAATCCTCATGTCACATCATCAGCTCAAGATCTTTCTAACAAAACATATGCTAAATCCTCATGCCATGTCATCAGCTCAAGATCTTTCTAACAAAACATATGCTAAATCCTCATGTCACATCATCAGCTCAAGATCTTTCTAACAAAACATATGCTAAATCCTCATGTCACATCGTCAGCTCAAGATCTTTCTAACAAAACATATGCTAAATCCTCATGTCACATCGTCAGCTCAAGATCTTTGTAACAAAATATATGCTAAATCCTCATGTCACATTGTCAGCTCAAGATCTTTCTAACAAAACATATGCTAAATCCTCATGTCACATCCTCAGCTCAAGATCTTTCTAACAAAACATATGCTAAATCCTTATGTCACATCGTCAGCTCAAGATCTTTCTAACAAAACATATGCTAAATCCTCATGTCACATCCTCAGCTCAAGATCTTTCTAACAAAACACATGCTAAATCCTCATGTCATGTGTCATCAGCTCAAGATCTTTCCATGTCTTCCTCATACTTTTCATTTCTATCTCCAGTTCTCTTCTTGTGTTTTTCAGTCTGCCTTTGTTTCTTTAACTCTGGTGGTTGAAGAACAAAGACTGCCTGGTAATGCTTATCAACAGCTTTCTTCAATCTGTGTCCTATCCATCTCTGGCATCTTCTCACCTCTAATTCCACTGGTTCTTGTCATTAGTTCCATATTGGTGACCCTGTACAATTTCAATCCTATGCAAGTGCCTATATGTTTTAGTTAACTTCTTAGTTTTTGCTGTTCTCTATGTTTCAGGGCCATAAAATACGGCTGACTTGACATGAGTTGAAGATCCTGATTAATGTGTTGGACTTGATTTCTTTTGATTGCCATATATTTCCCAGTGCAATGAAAGTGCCTTGTGCCTTTTTGTATCCTAATTTTGGTATCACTGTGTGTCTCTCAGATGCTGTCTAGGTTGCTGCCAGGGTATTACTTTCCCCCCAAAAATATACACAACACTTCATTCATTTCTAAGCCTTTATTGAAAACTTCTTAAAACTGGCAGCACATTACAGTACTGTAGCATGATAATTTATCAGCTGATCAATTTCTAGCTCTGCCCTCCCATTGACCCAAGTTCTGCATTCTCTACCAAGGCTGATGATGGAGATTGAACATGACTTAGGTGCAGTTGATCTTATGCAGGTATATTCTTTAAGGAGTACTTTTCAAGTAAATATCGAACAGATAGCATAGGAATGTAGTTCTTCTTCTTCTGCGTTCGTCCTGAAAAGGACGTTGGTTGCGTTGTGTCACCGTTTACAGCAAAGCTGCGATATCTGCGCCTTTCGGCCCGACATATCTGACTTCGGCACGGCATTTTTTAGGACCGGTGTAAAAGTCTGTTTGACGTAGAAGTAGGATTGCACGGAGACTGGAGATGTATAAGGTTGCTCAGTGTAAATGTACTGATGTAACGTACTGGTTTTCTGTGTTATGAATGGTAGTACGTTGAGCGTGTCATGTTGTCCTGGGCAGTACCAAGTAGTAGCAAGGAATCTAGGTCACTAGCGTGAGGTGTCGCCAGGGTTTAGTAGACACATACATAATGTCAGTATTCCTGCAGATTCAGACATGTAATACTTGTATGACAATGTGGTTGATGGTGTAAGTGTGTAGATCACAGTGCTGATAACACGAAGGCCATGTAGGCTCTTGGACGTCTTCACATTAACTCACACAACCATGTCACGAAATGGATTTAGGACTAGAGACTGTCTACATATAGTGACAAGACAATAGTAAGAAGAAAGACTGAAATGATAGATTCAGATAGAAATATAGTGCAAACTGTGAAAGTTGAGACCATTGGCTCCGAGGTTGAGAACCGAGGTTGATTCTTTCCTCGCCACTTCGGACGTTTAAATTGCTATGGCCTCGAACCACCTCTAACTACCCTATGGGGATAAGGTTCAATTAAGATTCACAAACACCAAGGTACAGACAACATATAGCTACTGTACTAAAGGAAATGACTGATGCCAGCTACAATTTATACAAGTTTATTATACACCTATAAACAACAAACATATGCATGTCCCTTACATCAAGTGCGAGGATGCACTCCTGAAACAAAAGCAAGCACAGTTAAAAATGCATCAACCCCAACCCTTCTCCCACAATTGCAACCTGTATGGAGAAAGAAGGTAAGGTTAACTGAAATGAACTACACTGCACTTGATGTCGCCTACACTCCAAACTAGCTGTTCTAAATTCTAACTCTAACTCTAAGTCCACTGATAGCTGGAACGACGGCGAAGTGACTACACAATCTCTGCACAGACTTCGGTTCTACACAGCCTATCCTGGAATCTCCTGAACACAACTAACTGCACCTCTAAACTTCAGCAGCTGTCCTCTGCTATGATTCACCAAAACTAACAGTTCTGCCTATCTGTGCTGACTTCAGTAGAGAGAATGTTTACCCTATCTCTCTCCACTAACTCTGGACTTGATGACTGAGGGTTAACAGAACCCCACTGGATTCTGGACTGGAACTGTAGCGGACTTCTACCACTCGGAAATTACCTGCCCGAGTACCTATAACTGGGCTGTCGGCTTTATTATGGCCGTGAAGAAACGAACACAAACTTATCACACCGCTGGCAGCCTGCCAAATCTGCGTGTGTAACGAGCGTCAGAGCTCAGGATTTATCCACAAAAAAAATCCTATTCGCTGGAAAATGTCTTCCCCTGGTTGGGAAAACGTATTTTCTTCCTCTCCGTCCACTACTGGCAACTAACGTAAAACCCTTGCGGTTCTGCGAATGCCCCAACTTTGCCGTGGGAGAAATTTTGTGGTCTCAAAATTCCGCTCTCATTCCCACAAAAAAAGCCGGCACCTGCAAATCTCGAATGTCCAACTGAAGGCAATCGACAATTTGCTTCTGGCACCCGGCTTTGGCAAATTTTCATTAAAAGAGAAAGAAGCTTATGAAATATAGGCCTTTTATAATCAAGACCCCCACGCGCCGACTTCATGACGTCATATGCGCGGCGTGGTTCTTAAAGCCAATGGGCGCTCTGCATTTCAACTGCAGTTAGCTCTCCGCCAATCAGAACCTTAGATCTTTCTGATGCAACCAGTCCCCGCTAGACAAAGAACCAGGAATTTGTCCTAGCCCTATACTGCGGAAATGAAGCAAAAATGGCCGCAAATAATTTAACTCCCGAAAAATTCGTATATGGCCTCGCAATATCTTTAAAAAAAGACAATCTGGTGCCAATCCTGATCTAGCATCTATAATCTTAATCTAGAATAATACTTTCTAATTCCCTACACCCCCATTCTAAACACATAAAGAAGAACCATAAAGCAGATGAGATCAAACTCCCTCGTGATCTCATCTTGAAAAAAACGTAAATAATAGAAGGAGAAGAAACATGGAGAAGGATTTCCTGTAATCCCTCCTAAAAATAGTGAACACAATGCAAGGAGAAAAAGACATGGGCCATTTGAAAGACAGGATCTCAGTACTTTCGTCACATCACTCCCACCTTCGAAGATTGAGCATCGATCTCATTACTGAAATCTCTGTGTTTCACACTGGCCCTTAACTCTGTCTACAAGGCTGTCTGTCCTTACCCCTCCTATTCAGTGTTCTTCGACCTTCCTCTTTTGCGTTTCCTCCTTCCTCCTCTCCTAGAATGAGCTCCTATGCTCCGTTGGGAGAGTTGATCTCTCTTCAGACCTGTGCCGTCTAATGGCGGGTCTGAACTTTCCCTTGCTATGACCGTCAAAAGGCTGTTCTGGTCAGCTGATGTGACCGGCGGGCGCTGTGGCGACCTGGCGATGGCGACTTCCTCGCTGCGCGTCAGCAGGGTTGTGACTGCTGGTACCGTACGAAACTGATGCAACGTCTCGGGTTCCTCTGGTGTAGAGCCTCCGATTTCATGCTGGGTGTCTATTGGATCACGATCGACCTCAATAGCTTCTACCTTTGAAGAAAGGTAGGTAAGATCTGCCCCTGGCAGTGGTTCTGGACTCGCTCTTCCCCTACCAATCTGAAGCGGGACAGAGCTCTCCAAAATAGCTCCTTGCAAATGCGTAAGGTCGCTTTTCTCACTCTTTTCTGGCCTGAAAAGTTGGTGAGATGAAAATGTAGACCACGGGAGCTCTCCGTCTAACACCCTGGTTCTACCTTCAACCTTGCCCTCCCCTGTGAGAGTTACTGGCGTCAGTTGGAATGTGTCCTGCAGTGACACTTGACGGTTTAAGATCCCGTTAGATCGCGGAGAATCTGAGATAAAGCTCTCGGTGACTGGTTCCAATGTTCCGTGAAACGAATTGGAAAAGATAGCCAATTTTCCAGGCTGCTCGTTACAAGAGTCGTTTCCTGTAAACGAGATACGAGAGTTGTGGGGCCCATCTCCGTTTATAGGCAAACGGATACTCAGATCACTGTCCTCCTCCGTTTGAGTAAAGTGCTGGTCGGATGGGGCTCCAGGGCTGGTTGGAACTATATGCTCGCTCAGACCGCTATCTTGTGCCCTATGAAGATGGCGCTGGTCGTTGACATATGTAATACTGCTCTTGTCAGTATGTTCCTCACTTGAGGAAGCTAATACCATCGGGGGCCTAATTCCCGACAACAAAGAGTGTACTTCCGGAATCAGAGGCGTCGTCACCACTGTTTGGCCGGTTGGCTGAACAGGGCTGGCGGGCGAATTTGCCTCTGCAAATAACATACCGCTGTCGTCGGAGGCATTGAACCTCTCCTTAGCACGACAGTTATGTTCGAGCTCTCTCGGGGCTTCGTGAATTAGGGGTTCTCCTTTTTCACGTTTCTGGCCTGCAGTAGGCCCCCTTGCATCAGCAAGGATCGGTGTGGTCGGGTTCCCCAAAACTAAATATTGGTTACCGAGAATGAAGTCGTAGGCCGGCTGAGCCGTTACAGCTGCCTTGATGGTGCCAGACACGAACCTACATTTCACCTCAATATTGGCTACCGGAAAGCACTGTGAAGTCCCTTTCCTTAAAACTCCACCAATATTCACTTTTTCCTTCGTCATCTGCCAAGGCTTCACCAGATGTCGGGCGACTATGCTGGGGTATGTAAGCCCGCTGTCAAATAAGCATGTAGTCTCAGTCCCGTTCACTTCTGCTGGCCCGCTGTTGGAAAACAACTTCTCTGACTGGAAGGGTTTCCACTTCTTCCCTTGTTTCACCCTCACAGGCCTTAAACAAGCCATCTGATGAGCGGGTTGTTTGTTTGGGCACCGAATGAGCGGGTTGTTTGTTAGGGCACCGTGTTGTCCAATGAGAAGTAGTCCGACAGAACCTACAATATCTCTCATTATCTCCCCGGTTCCTGACGGGTTCATGAGAAGTCGGCCCCTGTGTTCTGTTAGGCGGCTGGGAGCGCATGTTATGACTGGGAGGGGGCTCCTTGCGAGACGGCCCTTGCGGTTGGTGAGCTGAAGAGGAAGGCGAATGCGATGAAGATGCTCCTTTGTCCGGGGCTGGCAGGTCAGGGTGTTTTCTTTTCTGGCCCAGTACTTCGGCCTGGGCCGTCTGGAACCTTTCTGCAAATAGAATTATCTGGTCCAGTTGCTGTGCGCCCTGCTCCGCCAGGTACTTCCTTAAGTCCGGAGACATGTTGGCCTTTATCTGTTTGCACATGATGAGCTCTTCGAGTCCTTCAAACGATTTAGCCAAACCCGACAACTCTCTCCAGCGAGTGAGGTAATTCCTCAGCCTCTCCGCGAATTGGGGAAAACTTTCTCCCTTCTCCAGTCGACTTTCCCTAAACATCGTTTGGCACTTCCGGGGAGTCCATTGGAATCGCTGTAACAGGGCGTTCCGCAGAGCCTCAAAGTTACCTTGGTCATCTACCAGCATCTTGCTATAGACCTCATACGCATGTCCTCTTAGAGATTGAGATAATTTGAGACACCAAAGACTATCATCCAGCCCGTATGCCTTTGCCATCCGTTCAAATTTTTCTAAAAATACCTCAATTTTCTCATTCCCGTTAGGAAAAGAGTCCATCGGAAAATTCATGGCTGCCATCCGGGGCCCTCCGTTTCCTGCGGTGTCTGTTGCCCTTGCTCCGGGAGAATCTCCGTTAGCCGAACTGCCTTCCGAAGATTGGTACTGCAGTTCCAGTGAACGCAGGGCAAGTTCATGCTGTCTCTCTGCTGCCTTCTCCCTCTCTTGGGCTTCCCTCTGTGCTAACTTCTCCTGGGCTTCCCTCTGTGCTATCTTCTCCTGGGCTTCCCTCTGTGCTATCTTCTCCTGGGCTTCCCTCTGTGCTATCTTCTCCTGGGCTTCCCTCTCTGCTATCTTCTCCTGTGCTTCCCTCCTGTCGGGCTTCTCTTCTCTTCTTTCTCCGGGTCTTCTCTTCTTTCTCCGTCTGCCGGTCCTGTTCCCTCATAATGTAAGCCCTAGTCTCGGCCTCATTCATCCCCATGCTTTTAGCTGCGTCCTTCCATGCAGTAAGTAGCTTGACCAATTCAGCCATCTTACCTGACAAATCAGCAGTACTCACAACGAGGGGAAATGACAAAAAAGGAACAAGAAAAATTTACTGTTACCTACTAGGAATATGCTGTCGCAAAAACCCGCACTCAGACTAGCACCAAGTCTGACTAATAACTACCTGAAAAAAATTCAAGTTATCCAGCTACCCAAAACCCGAATTTACTTTCCTGTCAAGAAAAAAAATTCCATTAGCCATCAATTACTTCTAAGTCATAAACAACCTTACAACCACTATCCTCTATACTAACTGGAACCTGTGGAAAAAAAACTTATAGCTGGATCAGTCTTAATATAGCTCAAGTCTAGGGGATTTTTTTTTTGAAATCTATTTCCAGAACTTTCTACAGAGACAATCTATGAATCTAGAATTGATCCCAACAAAGATGATCCCAAGGACGACGCCACCACTTTGTCAAGATCACAGAATTGAACGTAACAAAGATGATTCACCGGACGATAGCACCCACTTTGTCACGAAATGGATTTAGGACTAGAGACTGTCTACATATAGTGACAAGACAATAGTAAGAAGAAAGACTGAAATGATAGATTCAGATAGAAATATAGTGCAAACTGTGAAAGTTGAGACCATTGGCTCCGAGGTTGAGAACCGAGGTTGATTCTTTCCTCGCCACTTCGGACGTTTAAATTGCTATGGCCTCGAACCACCTCTAACTACCCTATGGGGATAAGGTTCAATTAAGATTCACAAACACCAAGGTACAGACAACATATAGCTACTGTACTAAAGGAAATGACTGATGCCAGCTACAATTTATACAAGTTTATTATACACCTATAAACAACAAACATATGCATGTCCCTTACATCAAGTGCGAGGATGCACTCCTGAAACAAAAGCAAGCACAGTTAAAAATGCATCAACCCCAACCCTTCTCCCACAATTGCAACCTGTATGGAGAAAGAAGGTAAGGTTAACTGAAATGAACTACACTGCACTTGATGTCGCCTACACTCCAAACTAGCTGTTCTAAATTCTAACTCTAACTCTAAGTCCACTGATAGCTGGAACGACGGCGAAGTGACTACACAATCTCTGCACAGACTTCGGTTCTACACAGCCTATCCTGGAATCTCCTGAACACAACTAACTGCACCTCTAAACTTCAGCAGCTGTCCTCTGCTATGATTCACCAAAACTAACAGTTCTGCCTATCTGTGCTGACTTCAGTAGAGAGAATGTTTACCCTATCTCTCTCCACTAACTCTGGACTTGATGACTGAGGGTTAACAGAACCCCACTGGATTCTGGACTGGAACTGTAGCGGACTTCTACCACTCGGAAATTACCTGCCCGAGTACCTATAACTGGGCTGTCGGCTTTATTATGGCCGTGAAGAAACGAACACAAACTTATCCCACCGCTGGCAGCCTGCCAAATCTGCGTGTGTAACGAGCGTCAGAGCTCAGGATTTATCCACAAAAAATCCTATTCGCTGGAAAATGTCTTCCCCTGGTTGGGAAAACGTATTTTCTTCCTCTCCGTCCACTACTGGCAACTAACGTAAAACCCTTGCGGTTCTGCGAATGCCCCAACTTTGCCGTGGGAGAAATTTTGTGGTCTCAAAATTCCGCTCTCATTCCCACAAAAAAGCCGGCACCTGCAAATCTCGAATGTCCAACTGAAGGCAATCGACAATTTGCTTCTGGCACCCGGCTTTGGCAAATTTTCATTAAAAGAGAAAGAGCTTATGAAATATAGGCCTTTTATAATCAAGACCCCCACGCGCCGACTTCATGACGTCATATGCGCGGCGTGGTTCTTAAAGCCAATGGGCGCTCTGCATTTCAACTGCAGTTAGCTCTCCGCCAATCAGAACCTTAGA
Source organism: Oreohelix idahoensis (assembly GCA_024509875.1). Lineage (NCBI taxonomy): Eukaryota > Metazoa > Mollusca > Gastropoda > Stylommatophora > Oreohelicidae > Oreohelix > Oreohelix idahoensis. Next base: position 344,762 of record JAMPIV010014778.1, read on the forward strand.
TCTTTCTGATGCAACCAGTCCCCGCTAGACAAAGAACCAGGAATTGGTCCTAGCCCTATACTGCGGAAATGAAGCAAAAATGGCCGCAAATAATTTAACTCCCGAAAAAATTCGTATATGGCCTCGCAATATCTTTAAAAAAAGACAATCTGGTGCCAATCCTGATCTAGCATCTATAATCTTAATCTAGAATAATACTTTCTAATTCCCTACACCCCCATTCTAAACACATAAAGAAGAACCATAAAGCAGATGAGATCAAACTCCCTCGTGATCTCATCTTGAAAAAAACGTAAATAATAGAAGGAGAAGAAACATGGAGAAGGATTTCCTGTAATCCCTCCTAAAAATAGTGAACACAATGCAAGGAGAAAAAGACATGGGCCATTTGAAAGACAGGATCTCAGTACTTTCGTCACAAACCACAAGTAGAAGTCAGTGAAGTAGGGAATGCTGCTGACGTTTACAATATTTATTTGTGACGTACGATAATACGATGATGATGAACGAAACAATCGGGTACATAATATGTGTAGTTACAAAGGTCAGCTTCAACCATCACAGATCCTAGACATGTAACAATGTCTTTATCAGTGTTTACAGTTTATGCAATAGCTCTAACCCCTGACTGAGCCCCGTCAGGTAAGCCCTAGCAAATATATTGCGTAGTACGGGCGATATCATCTATATAAACAAAGTCAATGCCATTGTCCTACAATTAGCAAAAAGACTTCAGACTGGCCTCACATGCCAGATACTTCATTCTGGTGAAGAATAGATATGGTGACAACGAAATCAGGCCGCAGGTCGCGGGCCTCGATAATCAGGTCACTCTCAGTTTTCCTGAATATACATTTTCTGCCAAATCATACTCCGCCTGCATTGCGGATCCATAAAGATGATTCCTAGGCTTATGTGATTAAACAAAGTCAACAGGTCAAAAACTAGACCTAGTCTTGTAGATATGAAGTCATACTGGAGTCACTGCAGCTCCTGAGATTAAATATAACTTCATTGTGAGCATAAAGATGATTTCGCTCAGGTCAACTAGATACTTGTAGATATGAAGTCATCAGTGCAGTATAATAAACGCTCACTATACCTCAGCGATAAGATCTGTAAGATCTAAACGAGACGAAAAGATCGAATAGCGTTTTCAGTTACCTTTTTGAAGAATCCTGACACTCTTAAGTAACACAATACAGCCAATACTGGCATAAAGAAAACACTCAGGGACGGAAGAATGCCAAACGGCCATTCCCAGAATTTCCAATCCCTATCGAAACTTGACAGAGAGGAATCTACGGATCGGGACATCCGTTCTAAGCCACAGGTACGCAACTCTCTGAATATCGGTCTCCCAGCTTTTGCCGCTAAGACCCCGCGCATGCCCAAAGAGCATGGACCAGATCGAGGCAAACCCAGACCAGGCGTTTCCGACCAAACGGGTGATAAAATACACCGTATATGATCTTATAAATAGAATTAAGACATGTCAACTCTAAGACATGTCTAAGACAGGATAACATAAGACAGGAGAAGATAATCACCAGTCAAACTTGTCACCGAAAGATAATAAACGTTTATCTCTCTTTGATTACATTAAACCAAACATACATTAGGTTGGTGTTTTTTTCACCGTCGAAAATGACGGTAACAACCGGGTTTGCCTTCCCACTTCGATCCCTACTCTCTCAGCCAGACTGCAGTGATGCAGCCTGTTTCCAGGACCACCACTTGGAGGTGGAGTAGGGACTTGGTCAGCTCTGGTTCGCTTACCCTGACGCAAGCAGTCAGCTATGGGTCGCTGACGGCATTCCACTTTTGACGCGTCTTAGGTCCCGAATGTAGTTCAGTCATTCAAGTTTTAACCTGCATTAAATCTGTGATGTCAAGAATCTGTGCCCTTGAAGATTCTGATGATGCTTGTTGAAAAAACGAAGTGGCGGACTTTGATAGTTTGTGTGGTAAGTTTCAAGGTGATAATAAATGCCTGAACATCAGTTGTTAGAATACTTGGAGACACATATGAAACCATTAGAAGATTTTACATATTTTTCATGAATGACCTTACACTGTGTACCAACACGGGAAGATGTGCAAGCTTCTGGGCAATATTTAACTGATAAAGATGATGCAAATGCTGTGATCAACTTAATAATCTGACAACATTTGTTAAAAGTAGCATTAACTGATGAAGGATTCATACAGCTGCTGGCACATGAGAAATCAATCAATTTTTTGAAAACAATCGAGGAAAATGTTATTTTATTCTGAACTTCTAATGATCCTACAATATTTCTTTGCAGCACCTGGTCACAATACAAACATAGACAATCTTATTTCATTGATGGAGGAAAGTCAATAGGCAAAATACAGAAAAAGTTTCTAAGTGGATTCCATCGACATAATTTTACTTCCACAAAATAATTTAAAACATGTTATATGTTGATTACACGATTATTAAAAAGAAAATACTGAATTGTTGAAGAAGATAATGTCCGGAAAAAAAAAATTATATTAATACATTAACTACCGCAAGCCAGTGGGACCTGCTTTTGAAATCCTATCATTTGGACCGCGAGCCGCTCAGAGCGTCTATCTAATTTTAGTAATAAAACGAATGAAAAATGTACTGAAACACTTTCTGATCTGGTTCGAAATTTTAAGTTGCTACCGGAAAACAAATTACCAAAGCATGGTTGTTGTAGAACACTGGAAAATTAATATTATGTTCATGTTTCTCAGCGTTTTGGGTTAGTTACCAAATCATGTAAAACTGTTTACCGTGGCAACTAGTGATAGGACAAAAAAAAAATGCTTGTACATCTTGTCTAACAGCTGAATAGGCTAGAAACTTGTTTCAACAATTGACTGATAGATCTAGCGACGAGGACAAGAGTGAAAATGGTGTGCACATTGACTGAAATAGGAACTTTTATAGAGATGGGGAGCAAGCAGTTATAATTGTGAAAATATTGCAAGTCCTCGGCCATCGGAGGGCCGTTAAATAGCAACAACCTCTATTAGAGTTTCAAATCATGATTATTGTAATATTACATTCATTTATCTTTAAAATGACGTGTAATTCATAAAAATCTGTAAACAATTACGAAAACTATCGCTTACTTTGTGCAAACACCTACAGGATAAAAGTGGGAAAAAAATTTAATTCGGCCACAGTGTGTTTTTCAATTCGGTAGTTAATGTTATAATATTATTAACATAATAATGATAATTTTATGTGGACAGTTATTTCTTGAAGTCCAAAATGATTTTAAAACATATTTTAAAGGAAATTTTATTTTCTACCTTTATAAAAATAGCTCTAGTCGTCACAATTATGCATTGATATATTGAAATTAATGTACTCTTTTTCGGCTTTTACTGTTCTCTTTTTAAATTTAAAAAATCAGAAAGTGTCCTCTGTTTTTGTTAAAAACGATATGGTCACCCTACCATATCTAGGATTAGTCCTGCTCCTAGATAATATAGAAACACTTTTCGGTCTGAGTATCTCTTACTCTAGTTGGGCATACTTGCCTACATTTCTGTGGACACATTTTCTTTTTTTAAAGAAATTCAAACACAGTTTATTTCCAGCATCCGAAATAAGCAGTCTCAACAACACACACAAAAAATGTTCATTTTCCTTTATCACCTTTTATAAGTTATTTTTATAATTAACTTTATTAACAATTTACTCTCCATGACCCATCTCATAAATACTTACAGACCAACTTTTGTGAAATCCAACAAGGCCAAATTTGACAGCACTGTAGAGAGGAATACAGTAAACACCTGTAAGTCCTGAAAGAAAGATAATGTTAAGGGATAGATTATTGCAGTTGAATTTTTCAACTGAAACAAGAGATGGAATTACATATGTTGTCTACCGTTTTCACTAATTATTAATGCATACATCATGTTTAAAGTTTATATATATATATATATCTCGGAGCTATTATAGACCGAAAGGGGGGCATCAAAGAAGAGTTGGCCACTCGAAAAGCAGCGGCTGGGAGACTTTATCAGGCCATAAATCGAGGATTCCTCAGCAAGAAAGAGGTTGGTAAGAAAACGAAGATGGCTGTATACCGCTCCACCTATGTCCCAGTCTTGACATATGGATGCGAGTCATGGGCAATGACTACAACCCACAAAAGCCAGATCCAAACCTCAGAAATGAGGTATCTGAGGAAGGTGGTTGAAGTAACAAGAAGAGACATGGTCCGCAACCAGACGATACGTCAAGGCCTAAAATCCCACCCGCTGCAGACCCAAATAGAACAGTCCCAACTAAGATGGTTTGGCCATGTCTGCAGAATGGGAGAAGATCGTCTACCACGACAAGCATGGGAAACAAAGAGCCAGGGATCCAGACCTCCAGGACGACCCAGAGTCCGCTGGGAGGACAACATTAGACAATCTTTGAAGGACCGAGGACTAGAATGGAACCAGGCCAGGAAGAAGACAGCTGATAGAATAGTCTGGCGCTCTCTCTTCCAAACCTCTACACCTCACGGTAGAAGAGGAACGACTAAGTAAGTAAGTAAGTAAGTATATATATATATATATATATATATATATATATATATATATATATATATATATATATATATATATATATATATATATATATATATATATATATATATATATATATATATAATATATAATATATATATATATATATATATATATATATATATATATATATATATATATATATAATATATATATATATATAATATATATATATAATATATATATATATATATATATATATATATATATATATATATATATATATATATATATATATATATATATATATATATATATATATATATATATATATATATATATATATATATATATATATATATATATATATATATATATATATATATATAAGTAGCAAATATCCAGTTCCTGAAAACTTAAGAAAATAAAGGAAAATTTAGAATATAAGGTAATGCATACATTATATATACATATATATATATATATAAAGGAGATAAGTTACCAGCAGTTGATGCAATATTGATGATTTTTCCACCTTTTCCTCCCTTATCTTTCCTCATATGTTCTACTGCTAGCAACGATCCTGTCACAGCACCAACCTGATCATAGATATAGAAGACAAGTCACATAATAAAAGAAATGTATAGCCAGCCTACAAATAAAAAATGATATTATTAAGACAGTTTTACAAACCAACAATACGCACAAAGTAAAAAACGTTTCATGAAAACTTGTTCAGCCACAGTAACAAGCAGGAAACACAAGAAATAAAGGAAAGGATGACAGGATGATCACCCCGTGTGTTAACCAGGCCCGAAAGGGCAGCACAGAATAGTAACACTGTACCCTACCAGGCATATCACAAAAAGCGACTAAAGAGGGTTGGGCATGGGGCTGATTACCCCATCCCGTAAAAAACTTTTTACCAAAAAACTTCAACAAACATGGACAAGTCAAATACAGAATATAAATTAACTCAGCCGCCCAAGTCAGAAGAAGGTCCTCTAGAAAGGAGGTGCATGAAGCAACCCAGAGAAAGCCGAAAGGAGTCTGGGTTGCCGACTAACCTTTTTTCGTCTAGGAAAATCTCCAGGATTGGCACCTGGAATGTTCGCACTCTATGTGAACAAGGGAAAACTGCACAGGTAGCAGCAGAAATGACAAATTACAGGATTGATATCCTGGGTCTCTGCGCGACACGGTGGAAGGGCATAGAGAGGAGGAGATTGATCACAGGAGAAATGGTGTTGTCCTCAGGACATGAGGAAGAAAGAGCCCACCACAGTAAAGGGGTGGCTATAATGCTGTCTAGGGAAGCACAGAAAGCACTTATAGAATTGGAAGCAATGGGACCCTGAATTATAACAGCAAGGTTTAATCAGCCAAAAAGAAAGTAAATATAAACATCATCCAGTGTTATGCACCAACAAATGATAAAGAAGAATCTGAGAAAGAAGACTTTTACACCAAACTACAAAATGTCTTGGACAAAAAGAAAAGAAATGACATCACAATTTTGATGGGGGACGTAAACGTGAAAATAGGAACAGACAACACTGGCTTTGAAGAAATCATGGGAAATCATAGATTATGTATGATGAACGAGAATGGGGAACTATTAGCTAACTTCTGTGCTTCAAATCAACTAGCTATAGGAGGAAGCATATTTCCACATAAAAGATAACATAAAGCAACATGGATATCACCAGACCACAGAACTGAGAATCAGATTGATCACATATGCATAAGGAAGAAGTTTAGGTCATCACTGCATAATGTAAAAGTATGTAGAGGAGCAGATGTGGTATCAGACCACCATCTTCTGTTGGCTAAAACAAAATTAAAACCAAGAAATTTACAACAGTATATAGCTATAGACAACAGTATAATGTGGGATATCTAAGAAATCAGGAAGTAAGAGAAACATTTTCAATCTTCTTCTTCTTGTTCCTCATTCGTCCTGAAAAGGACATTGGTTGCGTTGCGTCTGTTTACAGCGAAGCTGCGATATTTGTGCCTTTCGGCCGACACATCCGACTTCTACACAGCATTTTTTGGACCGGGTTTGCCTTCTCTCTTCAACCCCTACTCTCTCGGCCAGACTGCAGTGATGCAGCCTCTTTCCAGGACCATCACTTGGAAGTGGAGTAGGGTCTTGGTCAGCTCTGGTTCGCTGACCCTGACGCAAGCAGTCAAGCTATGAGTCGCTGACTGCATTCATCTCTTTTGCTGTGTCTTCGGTCCCAAACTTTCAATCACAGTATCCAACAAATACTAAGTACTCCAGCAGCTGGAAGATGAAGCAGGTACGGAAGACCACTGGCAACAAGTAAAAAATATATGGAACGAGATGTGAAGAAGTAATGAGAAAAAGAGAACATCAGCACAAAGCATGGATAACAACAGAAACCATTACCAAGATAGAAGACAGGAAAAATAAAAAAGCAGATTTAAACAGAAGCAAAACCAGAAGCTCCAAAGCCAAGGCTCATGAAGTGTACATAGAAGCAAAGAAAGAAGTAAGAAGAAACGTCAAAAGAGACAAGAGGAAGTATATTGAAGAGTTGGCAAGGGAAGCAGAGGAAGCTGCAGCCAATGGAAATATGAGGGACCTGTACAACAACACAAGGAAGCTAACAGGGAAATATAAGCAAGCAAATAGCCTCATAAAAGATAAGAATGGAAAATTGCTTAGTAATATACGAGGCACATTTTTTAAGTAATTCCCGGTATAAAATAATAAAGAAACCATCATATATAAAAATGATTTATTGCAGCCAAAAGTGAACCACACATTTACATTATTTTTCAACATAGTCACCATTGACTTCAACACATTTTTGGTATCGTGGCACCAGGTTCTTAATTCCAGTGTCAAAGAAGTCTGCCGCCAGTGTCTTGAACCATTCATTAACTTCTTCTTCTTCTTCGATCCTTAACCACCGACCGTCAAAGCAGTCAGTGGCCATCACGCCTAGTGGCGTCTTGTAGGGCAACAACAAATTGGTTCCACTTTGCACGGTCGGTGGCCATCCTTCGTACAGTGCCCCAACTCTGGTTCATTCTTTGCATCTCAGCCTCCACAGTCCTCCGCCAAGTTGTTTTTGGTCGGCCTCTCTTTCGCTTTCCTTCAGGGGTCCAAAGCATAGCTGTTCTTGTGATGGCATCGGGGTCTCTTCTGAGGACATGACCAACCCAGCTCCAGCGTCTGCCAGCTATGATGGTGTGCATGTCCTCTTGCTTGCTACGAGTAAGCAGATCTTAGTTGGTGATGGTATTCGGAAAAAAAAGGCGGTGAATTTTTCTTAGGCATGTTGTGTGAAAAGAGGACAATTTTGACATTTCCTTCTCTGTGACTCTCCAGCATTCCGCACCATAGAGAAGCACAGAAAGCACGCAGCTCTGGTATAATCTTAATTTTGTGCTTGTGCTGTATTGGGAGGACTTCCAGATGTTATTTAGGCTAAAGAAGGCTGCTCTTGCCTTATTCATTCTGATGTTGATGTCTTTGCCTGCCCCACCGTCTGGTGTTACTATGCTTCCTAGTATGTGAAGGTATCTGTCTGTACCAATTGCTGATTCCTTACTGATATGGGCTCAGGGTTGCTCACATTGAGCGTCATGACCTCAGACTTCTTTAAATTGATGTTCAAGCCCAACTGCTGGCTAAATTTATTAAGTCTATCCGTTTTTTCCTGGATGTGTTGATGTGAATGTGCCAGCAGTGCAATGTCATCTGCATATTCCAGATCTTCCAATGTAGAAAATGTAGTCCATCTTATTCCTCTTGGACTGCCCTCTGTTGTCTGGCGCATCACCCAGTCTATGACTGTTAAAAAAAGAGTGGTTGATAAGGGGCATCCCTGTCGTACTCCTGTCTTCACCTCGAAGGTTAGGTTGCTCTGCCCAACACTACAAGTAAAGTTGGCATAGAGGCTTTTTATGATTGCCACTATGCAGCTTGGAATTCCATAAGCCCTCAGTATTTTCCATAAACTGTCCCTATGTATGCTGTCAAAAGCCTTTTCAAAATCAACAAAATTTATGTAAAGCTGTCTTTGCCATTCTGAGCACTGCTCTATAATGTTCCTGAGAGTGAATATATGGTCTACACATCTTCTGTTCTTTCTAAATCCTGCTTGTTCTCTCCTCTGAGGACGTGGGTTGCTGTCCACTGGGATTGTGCTTTTGCACGATAATGCTCGACCTCACACCGCAAATCGAACTGTTCAATTGTTGCAAACATTTCACTGGGAAATTTTTGACCACCCGCCCTATAGCCCCAATCTCTTGCCAAGTGATTACCACCTTTTCATGCACCTAAAGAAGTGGCTGGCATCCCAGCAGTTTGAAACTGATGATGAACTGCAGACAGGCGTTAATGAATGGTTCAAGACACTAGCAGCAGACTTCTTTGACACTGGAATTAAGAACCTGGTGCCACGATACCAAAAATGTGTTGAAGTCAATGGTGACTATGTTGAAAAATAATGTAAATGTGTGGTTCACTTTTGGCTGCAATAAATCATTTTTATATATGATGGTTTTTTTTATTATTTTATACCGGGAATTACTTAAAAAACGCGCCTCGTACAAGAACAAATGAAGAGATGGACAGAACATTTTGAGGAACTTCTCAATAGACCAGCTCCAATTAATCCCTCAGACATCCAGCCAGCAGAGGAGGAGCTACAAATCAGCTGTGAATGACCAAGTAGAGAAAAAATAAAGCCATAAAGCTACTGAAAGATGGAAAAGCAGCTGGTCCTGATGAAATTCCAGCAGAGGCTATCAAAACATATATTGATTCCTCTACAGAGATATTATACAAACTACTTGGCAAAGTCTGGGAGAGAGAGGAAATACCAGCAGAATGGAAGGAAGGTTATCTGGTCAAGTTGCCTAAGAAGGGAAATTTACAAGAGTGCACAAATTATAGAGGAATAATGTTACTATCAGTGCCAGGAAAAGTATTAAACAGAATCATCCTTGAGAGATTAAAAGAGTCCATAGACAAGCAACTGAGAGATGAACAAGCAGGTTTTCGACAAAACAGATCCTGTACAGACCAGACAGCCACATTGAGAATAATAGTTGAACAAAGCCTGGAATGGAATTCACCGCTATACATCGGATCATGGACTATGAAAAGGCATCTGACAGTGTAGACAGAGAATCACTTTGGAAATTGATGAGGCATTATGGAGTTCCCATAAAGATCATTAACTTAATAAGGAAGACCTATGAAGACATGACATGCAGAGTTCTTCATGAAGGACAACTTACAGAACCGTTTAGGATTAAAGAAACACCACTAAAGGATGTAGAATAGTACACATATCTTGGCAGTAATATAGACAGAGTTGGAGGGACAGACAATGATATCAAAATAAGAATACAAAAAGCAAGAGGAGCTTTCATTGCATTGGGAAACATATAGAGAACAAGAGAAATCAAGTCCAACACGAAAATAAGAATCTTCAACTCAAATGTGAAGTCAGTCCTATTGTATGGCTCTGAGACATGGAGAGCAACAAAAACAACAACCAAAAAGCTACAGACTTTTAGAAACGAGTGCTTGCATAGAATAGAAGGACTGAAATGATAGGACAAAGTCACAAATGTGGAATTGATGACAAGAACCAGACAAGTGCCAGTGGAACAAGAGTTGAGAAGAAGATGCTGGCGATGGATAGGACACACATTGAGGAAACCTGTTGATAGCATTATAAGGCAGTCCTTGTTCTGGAATCCACAGGGAAAAAGAGGCAGAGGTAGACCCAAAAACACATGGAGAAGAGAACTGGATACAGAGGTGAAAATGATGCATGGAAAGAACTAGAGCGGATGGCACAGGACAGTGTAGTGGTCAATTTGCTGAGTCTATGTATGTAGAAGTGCTTGGTTAAAAGTTAGGAACTTTAACTATTAATTTCCTGGTCTAAGGGCATTAATCCATGTTTTACTGGGATGGTAGTTGACAGTGGTAGTTATCCCACTTGTCTGTTATGTCTGTGGTTTAATTTGAGAACCAATGTCAGTTTTCCCTGATATGTTTTCAAACCGTCTATTTTGAGCTTAGCTCAAAAAGGTCTTGTGTGTCAGACACGGCTGTTTGCGAGCGATCTTTTAGTTATTTCCCCTTTTTCCCCGACCGCGCTATTTATAGCCCACTTGACAGAGGTCACGTGGTCAGCTTCCTAATGGGAAAAACATGTGGCGATGTTTACTTTTGATAGGGCTTAATTAATGCTTTTAGGCTACTTTTTTATTATAAATACCGGCTTTAATTTTGCGTAAAGCTAGACTAGAAATGTTAGAGTAAATTTTAGAACAAGAACAAACATTTTATCACAATTAGAACAGAAGATATAATAGTCTGAAATAGTGTAAAATTTACGTTTTTTTTTTATATTTTGTTATGGTTTGTTTATAATGCAATTTTCACTAAATCGGTCACAATCAACATGCATAACAAATTACAGAAATCAAAAGTAGAAAACCTGCAGAAAATGGATATCAAAGATTTGTTTTGGTTTCATGCGTCAAACATTAATTATTGAAAGTTTAAATTGCAAGTCCACATTTATTACCTTAAAATAACACACCCAATTGTCCCCAAAACATGTTTGAATTGCTTTTATGCTACTTTATTATTATAAATACCGGCTTTAATTTTGCGTAAAGCTAGACTAGAAATGTTAGAGTAAATTTTAGAACAAGAACAAACATTTTATCACAATTAGAACAGAAGATATAATAGTCTGAAATAGTGTAAAATTTACGTTTTTTTTTTATATTTTGTTATGGTTTGTTTATAATGCAATTTTCACTAAATCGGTCACAATCAACATGCATAACAAATTACAGAAATCAAAAGTAGAAAACCTGCAGAAAATGGATATCAAAGATTTGTTTTGGTTTCATGCGTCACACATTAATTATTGAAAGTTTAAATTGCATGTCCACATTTATAACCTTAAAATAACACACCCAATTTTCCCCAGAACATGAGAGCTAACAATTATCTCAATCATACATCATGAGTTCTGATCCAGTCTGCGCAATGTTTTTCTAATATGTGCTGTTTATGAATTGTCTTACTAGGGAATAGCTTTCTGAACAAAGACATATAAGTCTCTATCGATGCTGTTATTGATTCTTTACTAATTGGTTTACTGTGTGATATTTTGTTGTGTACTTTCTCAAATGCTTCTTTCAGTGAGTTGAATTGTTCTTGGGCAATAAAAGCTATGTTAGTTATATCTTGTTTGTCTGTAATTTTCAGTGTTTGTGTAATGATTGCTCTTGTAAGATCTTTATAAACTTTTTGTGTGAGATATCTGTGGCAGTGATTCCCTATAAATGCTCTGCTATTATAAGCCTGTTGTATGATTTTGTGTTTGGCTTGTACCTTGTCCATGTGTGAGCAAACTGGACCAGACCTAGTACACAGATCTTGAAACTGAAGTTTGGCCAGCGCATCTTGTGCATTTTCAAGTCTAACTTTAAAAATTATCTGTCTCCTCCTTATCCTCACAAAGTTCAATACCTACCTGAAAAATTCAATTTTAGCTCCTAATTCTTCTGCCTATTTCCAGTTCCTACTAAATCTCTTCAAGTTCTTAAAAGTACTAATGTTTGCATGTATCTCTTGCGAATTCTCAAATATCTTTGCGTCTATTGTATCAGCTACCTGTTCTAGAAGTCTGTGGTGTTTCAAAACAATGCCTAATAAAATATGAAGGTAAGGAGGAGCTACATTTTCAATTTCAATCTCTAACATTGGTTTGTGTAAACAATTATGGTAATGTGCCACTTGCCTTTTATTCCCTTTCCCATATTTCATATATCTATTGTAATCTCTTATCAACATGGCCAAACTTCTTGGTTTGCAAGTTGTATGCTCTCTGGATGTCTTTGATGAAAATGTTTGGTTTGTCTGGAGCTCAAGGAATATACCCATGTCTGTGGTGTCTCCAGCAAAACAAGGAAATAATCCCCGAATAAGAAAACAACAACAACTTGTTTACCATCCCACTCTAAATATTTTAGTGACTCTATCTGAGCTTTCATGCCATTCATAAATATTTCTAAATTATCATATGTATCTCTGACTCTAGCCATTGATAAAAGGATGGTATTAGATTTAGAATTTGGTTTCTCTAAATTTACTACCTGCATTGTAACTTTGAATGAAAGATATACAAACAGTTACTTAGAATTCGCTGGCAGCCGTCGTGTGCACAGGATTGTCTACCAAAGAACACCAATGGAACAGTCCTTATCTCACACACAATTAAAAAAAAAATTCATATTATAAATAGAAGATTAACAAGACTTGAAAGATAGATCAAATTATGTGGAAGTAATCTATCTATAGCTTTACATGTTTTCTGACGCTTATATACGTAGCTAAATATCATTATAAATGAATGAAAATGCAAAATCAGATGGTGCTTTACAAAAAGTTATTTTTTTACTACCTTATTTAAGATTTGTGGGTATCAGGAATGCGTTTAAAGGGATTTAAATGCTATAAAATCTGGTGACAATATGCTTGTTCTTGTAATGCCACACTCACAAAACTGACTACCACACATTCTCAAGATATGAAACCAAAAAAAAAAGTATGTGGAAATAATCTTTAGCTTCCCTTCGAGAAGTCTTTATAATTATAAACTCAAACGAATGGGCCGATTTTTAGATATTAAATTAATAAAAAGATTACTTATTTTATGAATTTCCTTAAATGATGATGCTGTTTTCAAAAGTCTGTAACTCCGTCAAAACTAATTTCAAACAAATAAAAATGCAATCAAAAATAGAACACAGAACAAAGTTATAGTACACAAAAGAATTTTAGCGCTGTGTTTATCCAGAACGAGTGTGTAATGATTTATATTTTACTGATTTTACTCACACATCAGCTGATTTTCCCCGCCAAAAACTTAAATAGTCTTTTACGGTGCACACAAAATTTTATACCCGGTGTCAGAATTCCGGTCACCAAAACTAAAAGAGCGCTCTGGTATAGGGCACAAACAGCCGTGCAGAGCGCATGTGCCGTTTCTGGCGGGATTTTGAAGAGGCCATTACTGGGAGAGTGTCGAGCTGTGCTTATGAGGGTCGAGATGTTTTGACAAGTCCTCTGTGTGTCGACCCAGTTGTCGAATATTATTCCATATATATTATATTCTAAGCGCCTAGGAGGCGAGTGAATGTGGTGATATTAATTCTGAAGGGACAGTAAGGTAATTGAACTGTTTCCCTTATTTGCTAGAATCTTTCATGACTTATGTTATAGCCAGCTCATGACTTCTTTTCCCTGGGCGGGAAAACGATCCACCTAAATATCCTGGAGAGGAAGCTCACTATGTATTCTTATATTATGCACTAGGGTGGTGCATGCCCAAAGTACTGATACATTATTTGTATCCCGCATCCCGGCGATACTATGTATACAAGGTGGGAATCCCCTTGTTTTGTTGAAGAATCACCCAGAGGCTATTACTGAACTGTAAGCCCGCCATTTTTTCGCGCGGCCTGCTGTAGACCCCTTTACATATCTGACTTACTGATGTCAGAGAGGAGTTCGTTTAAACTCACATATTGGGCATATTTTGCTGAGGCTGATGAAGGTGGAATTATATGAGATCAGCTTTACTAGATACATGCATAACTTGCTGATGAACTTTATTCATGCTTATTACCATGTCCTGAACTGTTCTGTGACTATTATATATGATGTCGGCGTACCTGTCGTTGTGGCATATTAAAGTTCTGTCAAACGTCAGAGGTGTTCCCAGAACTCTATGAATTTTCTACATGTATCGCTTATAGAGTGTGATGTCATTTGATGCCTGTCTTTCAACGAACTTTTCAACACGCATTCGCATACACTGAGATTTACTCACTCTATACATTATACACTACACCTCAAGTCATCTACACGAATGCCAGCATTGTTGCGGCCAACCAGGGCCTGTATACAATCATGTCAGCCTACACTGGGCTGAATTATACCCAATTCTGACTCTGAACATTCGTCATCATTCAACACTTCATTTTACAGTGGCCAAACTGTACCTATGCTATTTTGTGTCACGGGCACCTGCCACGCTTCAACGGACACAGTGAGATTGCAGACTGTTTACATTATACTGACCAGCGGGCAATGATTTTGTCCTGTTACATTGATAGAGGCCAGTCAATTAGACCTCAACAGACAGGAAGACTTGACATGTGTTTGTTGAAGGCCTATGCTCCTTGGGGAGCTAAAGGGCATTGATTGATTGATGACAGGATGATAAAAGACAAAGTAGACATGTGAGGACCAAAACACGGTGGAAGATATCAAAGCAGACCAGAAATATAAGTAAAAAGAACTAAAATACAAATAACAAATAAGCAACATCAACAAAAGTACGGACTACTTGAGAAGCCTCCAGCAATTAACAAATGTCAGTAGTTAAGTGGTGGAAAGCAAACAAGATATACAAAGAGGAAGTGAATGCACAACTGTGATGGCAAATAGAAAAGAAGAAAGCCAAAGAAAATTGGTCGAAGACTTCTTAATTCAGTAGCATACAAAAATTCAAAGGAATATAGTAACACAACTGTAAAGTGATGGTACTTCTGTTAAATAACATAATTATATCAAATGCAGCATTATGATTTACACCTCATTACTTCATTAGTATATTGTATGCTTTAGCTCGTTCAAGCCCCCAATTGACTTAATTCAGTGAAATCTTAATTTAGTAGCGCTGTTATAAGTCTAAGGTGACTGAGACATACGGGTGCAGTATACTCTTACTTACTTAGTCGTTCCCCTTCTACCGTGAGGTGTAGAGGTTACAGTATACTCAAAAAGATTAAATCAACTATAAATTTGTATATATACAAATAACAAATTTAATAATCAATTATATTTAACAGTGTAAAATGAATAATTCTTTTAAAAAAAGGTAATCATCACAAATATATGCCCCAACAGCAGATAGTACAGAAGAGAAATAGCTACATTTTACAATGAACTTGATATGGCAATGACTCAGTGTAAATTTCATGAGACAACTGTTATACTTGGAGACTTCAATGCAAAGGTTGGAAATGAAAAAGTTGATGTGACTGGTGGTTATGGCCTGGGAGAAATAAATGAGAGAGGTGACAGACTGATAGAGTGGGCAGGAACACATGATATGATAGTAGGAAACACCTGGTTTAAGCAGCATCCTTAGACGCCTTTGGACATGGAAAAGTCCAGGGAACAATGTTCTTAGAATAATTCAGAGTAAAGTGAGCTTCAAACAACATCAACTGCCATAATGGTACCTATACCTTGTAGCAGTAACTTTGCTGCGGGATGGACATTCGGAGTCTGTGGCTCGTATGACTGTCAGTGGTGAAAGCCGAAAGGAAGCCACTGACATGAAAACGGATGTCCTGACCGCAAAACAGGATACAAGAATAGGTTTTTGGAATGTCAGGACAATGTACGAGACAGGTAAACTAAGACAGGTCACGGCAGAAATGAGAAACTATAGGTTACACATTCTAGGGATAAGCGAGAGCAGATGGACAGGGGCAGGAAAAGTAAAAACAGCAACAGGAGAAACAGTACTTTACTCTGGAAGAGAGGATGGACAGCACAATGAAGGCATAGCCATTATTCTACAGAAAGGAATAGAAAGGACATTACTGGAATGGAAACCCATCAACAACAGACTGATAAGATTAAGATTGAGAGGGAGATTCACCAACACTACAATAATACAATGCTACGCACCAACGAATGATAGCGATGAGGAGGTCAAGGATGAATTCTATCAACAACTGCAGAAAGAAATGGAAGATACACCTAGATATGATCTTGTTATAGTAATGGGAGACCTCAATGCGAAAGTTGGTACACACAATACATATAATGAAAAAACAATGGGGAAATGCGGCAGCGGAACAGCAAATGAAAATGGGGATAAACTAATAAGTTTCTGTAGCATTAACAACCTGGTCATTGGAGGAACACTTTTCCCACATAAAGAAATTCACAAATTAACATGGGAATCACCAAATGGTTGGGACAGAAACCAGATAGACCACATCATGGTTAACGGTAGATGGAGACATGCATTACAAGATGTGAAGGTAAGAAGAGGTGCAGATGTGGGAAGTGATCACCATTTAGTAGTAGCAAAACTGAAAGTGAAACTAAGAAGGGCTGCACCAACTGTAACTACACAGAAAAGGTTTGACATGAGCAAATTGAAGGACTCCCTTACCAGAAAAGCTTTTGCGGCCGACATAAAGAAACGATATCAATTTGCCAAAAGTCAGGAAAAGACATTGACTGATGATATAGACCAGAACTTCAAAACCATTTCAACAATATACAAAGAAAGCAGCAAATCATGCTTGGGATTCCAGGAAAGGAAGAAGCAAGACTGGATAACACCAGAAACATTAAACACCATAACGATGAGAAAGGAAATGAAAAGAAAGAAAACAGAAGCGAAGTCCCCCAGGTTAAAGCAACTATATAGCGAACAGTACAGTCACCTGGACAAGGAAGTTAAACGCCAAACCCGAGCCAACAAAAAGGATTTCCTAGACGATCTTGCAAGACAGGCAGAGGAGGCAGCACTGAGAAATGAACAAAGCACAGTATACAAAATAACTAAATTCATCAGCGGAAAACGAGGTGCAAACAATATTACATTAGTAAGAGATAAGCAAGGTAATCTCATCACGACAGCAGAGGGACAGGAAACAAGATGGGCAGAGCACTTCAGAGAAACTCTGAACAAGGAACCACCAGAGACACAACTGAATGTTCCTGAAGCTGAAAACGATCTAGATGTGAATACAGACATTCCACGAAAAGAAGAAATCATCACAGCTATCAAAGGGTTAAAGAACGGCAAAGCTCCGGGCCATGATAACTTAAATGCAGAGCTATTTAAGACAGACCCTGAGCTAGCAGCAGAACTATTAGAACCACTATTTGCACAAGTCTGGAAAATGGGGACAACACCATCAGAGTGGAACAAAGGAATAATTGTCAAGTTGCCCAAGAAGGGAGATCTTGCAGACTGCAATAATTGGAGAGGAATCACTCTTCTCTCAGTTCCCAGCAAAATACTAGGCAGGATAATTATACAGAGAATTTCAAAGGCAGTAGACCACAAACTGAGGAAGGAACAAGCAGGATTTAGAAAGAATAGAAGATGTGTAGATCATATATTCACTCTCAGGAACATTATAGAGCAGTGCTCAGAATGGCAAAGACAGCTTTACATTAATTTCGTTGATTTTGAAAAGGCTTTTGACAGCATACATAGGGACAGTTTATGGAAGCATAGTAACACCAGACGGCGGGGCAGGCAAAGACATCAACATCAGAATGAATAAGGCAAGAACAGCCTTCTTTAGCCTAAACAACATCTGGAAGTCCTCCCAATACAGCACAAGCACAAAATTAAGATTATATCAGAGCTGTGTGCTTTCTGTGCTTCTCTATGGTGCGGAATGCTGGAGAGTTACAGAGAAGGAAATGTCGAAATTGTCCTCCTTTCACACAACATGCCTAAGAAAAATTCACTGAATCTTTTGGCCGAATACCATCACTAACCAAGATCTGCTTACTCGGAGCAAGCAAGAAGACATGCACACCATCATAGCTGGCAGACGCTGGAGCTGGGTTGGTCATGTCCTCAGAAGAGACCCCGATGCCATCACAAGAACAGCTATGCTTTGGACCCCTGAAGGAAAACGAAAGAGAGGCCGACCAAAAACAACCTGGCGGAGGACTGTGGAGGCTGAGATGCAGGGAATGAACCAGAGTTGGGGCACTGTACGAAGGATGGCCACCGACCGAGCAAAGTGGAATCAATTTGTTGTTGCCCTACAAGACGCCACTAGGCGTGATGGCCACTGACTGCTTTGACGGTCGGCGGCTAAGGATCAAAGAAGAAGAAGAAACAACATCAAATTAAACTTAGCCTTACGTAAATCAGATAAGGAAATGAGTGAAAGACACAACATTACAGTACAGAATAGGTACAATACAATAGAAAAAATACAGAGTATAGATGAACAGTGGGAAATGTTAAAGGAATCAATACATCAAACATCAAAAGAAATCGTACCAGAAGTAAAGAGGACTGCAAAGAAGAAGTGGATGATAGATGAAATTTTATGACTGATGGGTGCAAGAAGGAAGAAGAAGCAAGACAATGAAGAATATGACAGACTAAATAAGGAAATAGTAAACAAATGTAAAACAGCAAAAGAAGCATGGCTAAGCCAGAAATGCAGAGAGCTTGAAGTGCAGAACCGAAAAGACACAAATCTATGTACAAGCAAATAAATGAGTTAACAGGCAGAAGGACACAGTCACTGGCTGTCTGAAATCAAAAGAAGGAACATTGTTAATGGGTCATGAGAACATGATAGAAAGGTGGACAGAATACATTAAGGAGCTGTATGATGATGAAAGACCAGATCTGAACAACCAGGACAGTTGTGAAGGACCTTCAATACTTGTGGCAGAAGTAGAGGATGCCATGCGCCACATGAAGAAAGACAAGGTGCCTGAACAAGATAATGTAACAGTAGAGGAAATGGAAGTGTTGGGAGAATTTGGAGTAGAAGTGATAACAAAACTCTTAAATGACATCTACAACAGTGGTCAAATACCTGATGATCTGCTAAAATTCATATTCATAACTTTGTCAAAGAAATCTGGAGCCATGGAATGTGAAGAACACCGCAGCATTAGTCTTATGAGTCATGTGACCAAAATATTATTACCAATTATCATGAGAAGAGTGAGAAATAAAATTAAACCAGAAATCAGTGATGAACACTGTGGATTTGTAGAAGGTAAAGGCACAAACAATGCTATATATATATTATAAGAACAATAATAGAAAGAGCCATAGAGGTGAAGACAGATCTGTACTTGTGCTTTATAGATTACACTAAGGCATTTGACAAAGTGAAACATGAGGAAATTATCAAAATGTTAGAAAGCATCAACATTGATGGAAAGGACTTGAGGAAAATAAAGAACATGTACTGGCAACAAACAGCAGTTGTAAGAATTAGCTGCCAAATAGGAACGTTTCAGCAAGAAAAAAAAGGGTGTCAGGCAGGGATGTGTGCTGTCACGGGATCTGTTCAATCTTCTTCTGCGTTCGTCCTGAAAAGGACGTTGGTTGCGTTGTGTCACTGTTTACAGCAAAGCTGCGACATCTGTGCCTTTCGGCCCGACACATCAGACTTCAGCACGGCATTTTTTAGGACCGGGTTTGCCTTCCCACTTCGATCCCTACTCTCTCAGCCAGACTGCAGTGATGCAGCCTGTTTCTAGGACCACCACTTGGAGGTGGAGTTGGGTCTTGATCAGCTCTGGTTCGCTGACCCTAACGCAAGCAGTCAGCTATGGGTCGCTGACTGCATTCCACTTTTGACGCGTCTTAGGTCCCCTGTTCAATCTGTACAATGAAAATATAATGAGATCTCTAGAGGACATGCCAGGAATATCATTCGGTGGACTTATGTCCGTATAAACAATTTGAGATACGCTGATGATACAGTCTTAATAGCAAAAGGTGGAAAGGAGCTGCAGGAAATGGTTGATACAATAGTGATAGAAAGTGAAAATAAAGGCCTTAGCCGTAACAGCAAAAAGACAGAAGTAATGGTCATCTCAAAGAAAAAGGCTTTCCCAGAATGCACAATCAAAGTAAATGAAACCGTTTTAAAACAAGTCAATAAATTAAAATACATGGGAACATTAATAACAATGGGTGGAAGATGCATCTCAGAAGTGAAGAGCAGAATAGATCAGGCAACAGTAGCATTCTATAAAATGTTCATGATGTACTGTCACAGCAAGGCGATGGCGCCGTCTGGTTGGTCCTAGGTTCGATTTCCGGTAAGCCTATCACTTATATTTTTATATTTTCTTTTCTGTTGTCTAGTGTCATCCTTTATGTCCAACGAGTACCTGTTAATTACCTTTATTTATTTACTATCCACAGGACTCAGGTTTCCTTCATTATTTATAAAATGAAGAGTATTTTATGCAACAATTCTTTGGCATTGGAAGTAAGAAAGAGAGTTCTTCATTGTAATATAGAACCAATCCTGACATATGGGAGTGAGTCATGGACAATTAGTAAACAAATAGGGAAGACACTAGAGGCAACAGAGATGTGGTTTTACAGAAGAATGTTAAAAATACCATGGACAGCCAAAAAGAGTAATGTGGATGTCCTGAAAGAGGCCAAGGCACAAACGAAACTTATTTCACAAGTTAAAAAGAAGCAATCCACTTTTTTTGGGCATGTTATGAGAAGAGGAAAGCTGGAATATATCGTAACAACAGGTAAGATTGAAGGAAAAAGAGATAGGGGAAGATAAAGAGAGCAAATACTGGACAGTTTGACATCGTGGCATGGAAAGAAGTCAACAGCAGAATTAATAAATTGTACTGGAGACAGGAAGTTGTGGAGAGACATGATCTCCTACGCCACTAGGCATGGTACTTGAAGAAGAAGAATCATCACAGGGTGATGTTATGGATATTGAAGAATTGTCTGAAAGTTCACTTGGCAGCTTTTAACCCTTTCAGCACCTGTATGACGTACACCGTACGGCATAAATCTTCACAATTTTTGTCGCTGTGCCATATCGCGTACGTCACGGAAATAGCGCGATACCTCGTTCCCGTTCACCTATATGACGTATGGCGTACGTCCTATTTTAAAAGCACCAGAACTCTTCTGTTTACAACCGTATCGGCAATTGCTGGGCATAATCGGATACAGCATTGAAAAATCTGGCCACTAAGCTTGAAACGAACAAAATATTTTACTGCTAGCGAATACAGTAGAACTGATAAGTGATTTTACAAAAGTGAAAGTTCACAAACATGGATGCTGCAGTACCGGCGAACCATAAACATCTTGTGGAAAAAGAGCATGAAAATTCTTGTTTGAGTTGAATTTATTCAACTTGAATGATTCTGACAACTCTTTTTACTGAGATTCTGGTAATCTTTACCTTTTGTGCCGTCGAGTATGTTTAATATGTGTATTTTCGTACCATTTAGAGTTAAGGTTGAGGTTAGGTTTAGCGTTACCCTAATTCTAATGCTGACTCAATACACATATTATACATACTCGACGGCACTAAATGTAAAGATTACCCAGATTCAGGGTCAGAGTTTGTGTGCTCTGGTTCAGAATATACTTTTAATGGGTTTCCTTTTACGATAAACTGTTTACAGTCAAATTAAATATATGACCCCTAAAATTACAATTATCCTGTCGTTCAGGGGAACGAACTAAGCCAAAAATGGTGTCATTTGGAATGAAAAACCCGTCGTTGCGAAGGGGTTAAGTTTGTACTTAGCTGCCAGTAAGTTTGTTGGTTTCTGCTCCAGTCGATGTTTGGTTCTTTGCAGGTTATGGACAGATTCAGTCTTGTCACTGGTCAAGTATGGAGGTTGTGACAAGTTCCAAGAAATATCAGGGAGTAATCACGAAGCTGGTCCAGCGTCTTCAAGACTCGTCTGATGATGGTGTCTAGCGTTGACAGCAGGCCACTTATACCACGCACTTTGTTACAGAGATAGCACCCTCAACTGGTACCACCGACTAGTATCATGAAAGAAGAGAAACAAATACCTTCCTGAGTATTGAGTGTCCTGACACACAATCATGTGCCCCCCTTTTCATTCCACCATCCCATCTACCTCAGAACTTTACCCTCTCTGAGCATTAATATTAATCCCAGTGAGCGGAAAACATTTATTACATTTATATTGAATATCTGTACATTTGCACTGGTTGAAAAGGTGAATAATATAAGTATGTACATCAGTTCTATCATCATCCACTCCCTGCTCCATAAGGATCTTGGGACTACCTCTGCTTTTGGTTCTCTATGAGAAACCCACATAAAGCAGTCACTAGTTCTTGCAGTGGTGGTTCATGAAACCATCATTCAATATACTGAGGTTGCCAGCCTCATATGACTTGGACATCCACTAGCAATTTTCACATGTTAATAAATGCAAAATATAGAATTTTAAAATGTACAACTCATCCCAAAATCTCTTTGAGAATTCTGATTCCTGGCTTAGAGAAATAGTTAAGACAACTTGTTTAAGATGCCTCTTTCACGCGGTCTGGAGTATTACTTTCCACTAGGCTCTCACTCAGACTTTGTGTTCAGATTCCTAGGAGGGGACCCAAGACGCAACAAAGGTGAATATGCAGTAAGCAACCCATAGCTTGACTGCCTGCGTCAGGGTCAGCGAACCAGAGCTGACCAATACCCTACTCCACCTCCACGCGGTGGTCCTGGAAACAGACTGCAGTCTGGCTGAGGAGTAGGGATCGTAGAGGGAAAGCAACCTGGTCCCAAAAATGCAGTGCCAAAGTCGGATGTGTTGGGCCGAAAGGCGCAGATATCGCAGCTCTGCTGTAAACGGCGACACAACGCAGCCAACGTCCTTTTCAGGGCGAACGCAGAAGAAGATTCCTAGGATTCTGGCTT
This sequence comes from Oreohelix idahoensis, assembly GCA_024509875.1. NCBI lineage: Eukaryota > Metazoa > Mollusca > Gastropoda > Stylommatophora > Oreohelicidae > Oreohelix > Oreohelix idahoensis. The sequence goes on from JAMPIV010014778.1 coordinate 367,862, forward strand.
TCCGTGTTAATGTAGGTAGAGTTTTCCTGGGATGTAAGTCCACAAGATGAAAGTCACTTTCCATATAAGGAATTGTTATTTCCGTCGATTATGACTTCCTACATTATCACAAATAATGTCTTCCCTGAAACTTATTACAACATTCCATCTTTCAGGTGCGTGTCTGTAATAGGTCACTGCCTGGATAATTTACTGCCTTGTACCTGTGCAAAGAAACATACATCGTGCGACCATCTGGGTTGTGTTCTCTCCACGAGAGAAATTAGGAAGTTACAATAGCCACATCAGCAATAACCAAGCTCGTGGGGTGATCTTCATGTTATTCCAGCGAGCCAATGTTCGGTACACGAGAGTTTTACCAACATGACTGTCGGTCATTATTACATCACCTGTCTACTCTCTCAGCAGGGATGATCAGGTAAACAGACATGATGAGTTATTACAGGAAGAAGTGTAAACAAGTGACTGGGCACGCATTTCTGTTCTCTGAAAATGAGAAATAAGTAGATAATGGGAGAGAGAGAGAGAAAATACCAATAACGTCACATCTGGTTTGGGAATTCTTAGAAATTTTGATCAGATAAATCCTGGGGAAAAATGGACGGGACCCAGGAAATTTTGAAAATTATTTTCATTAATAAAAATCATATAATTAAATAGATTTACAAAACACAATCTTTTCTCACTTATTTACTGTAGTCGCTGTTTTCTGTTAAGGACTCATAAAGGACGCAACATTTACGTTTGGATTTTGTTTGGCATATGAGTGAATCATGTTAATACAAGAAACAATTCGCTGTTAATCGATGCAGATCAGTCAGTTTGGTACAAAAGATGCACTCAGTGTTGTCCAATATTTCTCTGTTTTCTCACTCTAATTGGAATAAAATCATTTAAGTTCTGAATAACCATTTAGCCAAAGAAATGAATGAAGCTCTTCTAAAATGAAATAAAGAACGACGAGAGAAGAAAATTATTGCAGGTTTTCTTTATTCATGTACCTCCAAAAGCCAGAGAGCATAAAGAGAATAAAATTGTACCTTCTGTTAAAAAATGATGTTCTTTCTCAGAAGAATTAATAAACACGTACTTCGGTGACATCTCGTCATCAACAACACAAACAAACGAAGATGAGGATTGGAAAGAACAAACAAAAATGATGATAGTTTGTTGTTAATAGAAATGACCAAAGAAGATGAACTAAACCTGGAACTGAATAAATTGAAGCAGAGTAATCAGAAAACAGCTTTCATTGCATTGGGAAATATATGGAGATCAATAGAAATTAGGTTCAACACAACAATCACAATTTTCAATTCTAATATTTTTTTCTTCAAATAAACTTTTGCCTCGTTTTGCTCAGTTCAACCTAAACACAGGGTCCATAGGTTATATTAGGGCCCATGTCCAAATATAAAAGATAGTGTGATCTGGTTTTCAACTCAACTGTCAAGTTGGCTCTGAAACATGGAGAACTATAAAAACAACCAAAACGCTACAGATGTTTTAAGCCACCGGGAAGTGAACTGCTGATTTGAATCTTCTTTTTGAATCAGTATATACTGAAAAGTCTTCCAGACTCCAGGGAAATTTAAAGTAGGGAAAAATCGAAACACACACACACACACATATATATATATATATGTCAGGACAACTGTATAGACGATGTCCCCAGTTGTCACGAACAATATAGATGATGTCCCCAGTTGTCAGGGTATAACTGATGTATCCTACTTGTCAGAGTATAATATTATGGTGGGTGTGGGTTGTATGAAGATGGTGATCAACAATGGCTCGTACGAATTAACCCAACGCCACTGGTGCAGTTCCATAACATTTATTAGACTGATAGGTAAATCGTGGAAATCAATTACATGTAGCAAGCATCCTGACTCACCTCCAGGCTGACATTAAATAATAAATAATAAATTCTTTAAGCGCCAAACACGGCGCATAAGGCAGAAACCAGTGCTCTCCAGGTTGTTCGTTGTGACGCCACTCCTCTTAGCTCTTGCACATTATTTAGGCCCAACGTTCTTCCTTCTCTTATTATTGTTCTTCTGAGTGTTTCTTTTGGTCTTCCTTTTTTCCGCTTACCCTCAGGAACCCAAGTGAGCGCCTGTAGTGGTATTCTGTTGTTTTGCATTCGTAGGACATGACCGATATATGACCATCGTCTTTTCCTTATATAGTCGGAGACATATTTCTGCCTAGAGTCTTCTCTTATTTGTCGATTAGTCTTGAATTCTTTCCAACTGATGTTCATGAGTTTTCGAAGACATTTGTTCTCGAATGTATTCAGCTTGTTCTCCAATGATTTTGTTATTTTCCAACTCTCACAGCCGTATGTTAACACTGAGATAACATTTGAATTAAACAGACGAAGCTTGGTATGTATATTCAATGATCGTAATTTCCAAATGTTAGATAATCTATTGAAGGCGCTAGCTGCCAAAGCAATTCTAGTATGGATTTCTCTTGTTGTGTCACCATCCTGAGTCATTTTACTGCCTAAATAATTGAAACTTTCAACTTTCTGTAGTTTTTCCCCGTTCAAGATGATATCAAAGGTCTCGTTAGAAAAGTTCATAGAGGCTGACATTGCCTGCAGGAAATAACTCTGAACTTTCGTGTTCACGAACTGACTTTACAAGAACACACACACTAACAGTACACATAAAGTCCTTGGTGCGGCATACCTTCCTCGCACAATCATAACACCATCCAGGTGTGATCCACTTATTATTAGTGATTGGCGGCATTAAGCATCGCCATCTAGATTCTCTGAAAATCTCAATCAGGCGGGAATTCAACAATGCCTGTATTATCCCAATACCGCTACAAGGTGGGAAATGCGTCGCCTTTCTTCCAGTAGCTCTTGGGGAGGACACTGCAACGCCCTATACTGTTCTCCACAAACAGGAATCTATACTGTTCTTCACAAGCAGGAATATCAATATGGTTCCAACAGGAACACTTCCAGGCGGTACAATAATTTTCGCCTGTACAATAGGTAGGACCTACACAATATATAATAAATATATCCTCACATATTCGAATAATCACATCTGTGGTTCTTCACCATCACACAATACGAGCTCACAGCTCGGCTACTAATCACAGACTCGAGCGCCCAGCTCGGCAGCCAAACACAGAATAATTCGTCACACCAGACTTGTATTCACTACATGCTTTCTCCCAACGCATGCACAAGTCACACCATGTTGACATAAAGTCAGACATGAACTCAATCCCTGAGTTACACTTAACCAAGTGTTAACAACAGTTCAGTGACCCTTAACATCAATCACTATCATCATTTACACTCATGAAACTGTTCTATGACTATATATATATGTGTATATATATATATATATATCCCTAATTTGTTATCTTCTTGGCACCATCAAAGAATACTGTAATGCGGTCTTTTGATATTCATTGCATATATTTTCTGGCTATGTTTTTGATACTTTCTGTATCATCTGTTTTATTAAGTATTTCTGCCAGCCAGGAATAAAATGGTGTGCTCTTTTGATGTCTCGGTACTTTCATTCTGTGTGGTTGGGACCACTGGCGACGGGGTGATCACCCCTCCCTTGGGACTCTGAACACCTTTATTTCATATCAATCGCTGCAGTATTCCCCCCCCCCCCCCACTTGGTGCTTAAAATGTAAGTAATCATTAGGTCAGACGAGGGACTATTAAAACATGTCAGGTACTGAACAATGGTAAGTACTAGAGGTGGGCAAATCGACACACTCCGCCGTTTCGAGACAGTCGGCTCAGTGATTTAAACTGTGTCGAAACAGTGTGTCGACACAACGGCACTATTGCCCGTATCGGGGAGAAAGAAGTCTCTAATAGACAGTATACATTACTATACATGAACTGTTTTTACTTGCACGCTACTGTCGTGTGTGAAAATCTATGGCATTTCGTGTGACCACAATTCAATATTTTTACACAAGTCTTCATTATGATGAAATAAAACGGAGATATGATGATAGCTGCAGTATAGGTGAAAATAATAAAAAACAACAATAATAATAACAGTAATAATAACACATGATATCAAACTAGAGTAAGCTAGTTTTGGTAGACAATGATTCAAATCCACACCGAGTACACAGATATCAGCAGAGCTAATAAAGTGTCCATTACATTTATACGAACACACGGACACTTTCAACTTTAACATAGTGCCTAAAACATTGACAACTGCAGCACTGACACAATTTCCAGTGTCTATAACTTCTCAGCAAAAATAATATCACTTGTAAAATCAAGTCATCATAACACATCCCTGAAAAATATGACATGTTTGATATTCCATACTAATGTTCCGACGGTTGATTCAAATTTTACAAAGGCGCACGGAAGGTGAGACAGTGAGACAGTGTGTCTCTGCAAAACAGCGAGGCAGACAGGAACTGAAACTGTGTCGAAACAACAAGCAGGCTGTGTGTCAAATCTTTTCAGGCAGGTGACACAAGGGGGCTTCACTCAAGCTGCAAAAACAGGACTTTGTCACAAGAGGCAGATCATTTCTATATCCGGCAACCAATCCCAAATTAAACAATGTTAAGCTTTAATATAAATCTTTGTAGTTGTATCTTACTTTTATTTAATTATGTTATAAATATCTGAGTGTCCGATTGACAGAGTGGTTAGAGCACTTGTCTCTCGCTGCAAAGATGCCAGGTTTGATTCATGGTATCGACACACTTCAGTATACCCAGCTGTAAATGGTACCTGACTTTGCACTTGAGTTAGGGAAGGAAAAGGCAGCGAGGAAGGGAACTGGTATCCCCACCTCTCAATGCTGAACCTTAAATAGTGAAGTCTGAAATCTTCACTCCCCTACGGCAGTATCTGCTACAGCACTACCTTTACCTTTTTATAAATAGCTATATTTAAAAAAAAATAATAAAAAAAAATATTTTTGAGTTACTGTATAATAAAACTATCAAGTTGTCACATTTATTCAAAATTTTTAATTCTGTTTTTTAATTGTCTATAAAAATATGTGTAAATAAGGGGCGGGGGAGAGCCATTTCATTCTGATGTATCGCCCCTCCCTTGGACAATTCCTAGATCCACAAGTGGTTGGGGTACCACATGAACGATGGCGCAGACTGAGCGAAGTGGAGACAGTTTGTTGCTGCCTACAAGATGCCACCAGGCATGACTGTCACTGACTGCTTTGACAGCCAGCTGGTAAGGATCCAAGAAGATAAAGATAGTTAGTCACCGTTTTCCCCACATTCATTAGTTTTAAAACTTGGATCTCATTTAGTGCTGATTATGACTGTATCTCTTCAAGTAAACATTTCTGCTTGGCAGTTTTAATATTGTCATCAACTTTTAAGGCACAAAATGTTTCTAAATTAATCAAAGTCTGGAGGTTGTCCTATCCAAACTATGTCAAGGAGCAGAACGATAGTCCAGTATACAGAAACAGAAATAACAAGTCATCTGTCTAGTCGCCACATGCATATTTTACTTAACAAATTTTTATGGTTTTTTACCAACCAGATTAATATTGACCATGTCCTTAAATCTTGACTCATCTGCAATGCCAGCATTGTTCACCATCAGATCAATGTGGCCAAGTTTTGACACTGCAGCTTTGAAACAATCTATATAAAAATATGTCAAATAAATTAAAGAGCAGCCACGCATAACAAAATCAGTTTATGCATAAACTTGGAAAAGGCAGAATATACGATTACATCTAGTGAAGGAGGATAATAGAAATGGAATACAAAAATACAGGATATGATCTTTTAAAGGACTAAATCTTTATTGTAAGTAACACAATTATTAACAGCAGAAACAAACTGAAAGAAAAACTGCAAACCAGATACATGATGGACAGGGAGACTTAATTATGTGTGCAAGAAAATATAACATGCGGCAATGTTATATACAAAACAAACAATAGCCCAAGTACTATATGACTCAGATTACAGCAAGCCAAAATATGGCACAACTGTAGTATTTTTGGAACACAATACTTGAAAAGACTGTATGGTCCAATAAAAGGAGCATAAGAACACCTAAGGAAATACAAAGAGGTAGTTAGGGCATGTACAGTACTATGAATACACTAAAACAGACACTCCCCATGCTGCCATGAAAACTGAAGCTTACAGAGAACAGAAAATAAGGGTTACCCTTAGGAAATATGGAAGCAAGCCAGAAGCAGAGAGACTAACAGTTACCTAAGCAAAATATGGAAATGTGCCAGGACAGAAAATGTAGATCAACAGTTACGGCAAGTATGAGAAAAAATATGTGGGTTATATAGGGAATTACGGACATAAGCCATGGGGATGCAGGAAACAGTGAAATTGGACATCATGAGAAAAAATATTAGGGCTGGACATGGAAATACAACGATGAGCCACGAGGAAACAGAGAAGGCAGGTACGAGAAAAGAGGATAAGAGTTACTTAGAGAAATATTGAATCATGCATTAAGTAGAGAGGAGACAGAGAGTTAGGGCATGTACGAGAAAAGAGAATAAGGGTTGCCGAAGGAAATATTCTTTTCTTCTTCATGGATCCTTAGCCCCTCACTGACAAAGCAGTCAGTGGCCTAGTGGCGTCTAGTAGGGCAGCAACAAACTGTCCCCATTTTGCTTGGACGGTGGCCATCCTTCGTGCCATGCCCCAACTCTGGTTCATGCTTTGCATCTCAGCCTCCACTGTTCTCCACCAGGTTGTCTTTGGTCTGCCTCTCTTTCGCCGTCCTTCTGGGGTCCATAGCATAGCAGTTCTGGTGATGGTGTCAGGGTCCCTTCTGAGGACATGGCCAACCCAGTTCCAGCTTCTGCTGCGATGATGGTGTGCATGCCCTTTTGACTGCACCATGTAAGCAGTCCCTGGTTGGAGATGGTATTCGGCCAAAAAATTTGAAGAATTTTCCTTAGGCAGGTTGTGTGGAATGAGGATAATTTGGACATTTCCTTTTCTGTTACTCTCTAGGACTCCTCGCCATACAAATGTACAGAAAATACAGAACTCTTGTATAATATTAGTTTGGTGTGTGTGTGCTGTACTGAGAAGATTTCCAAATGTTGTTTAGATTTGCAAAGGCTGTTCTGGCTTTATTCATTCTGTTACTGATGACTTTGCTTGTTCCGCCGTCTGGTGTTCCTATGTTTCCTAGATATGTAAATGTATCTGTTTGCTCCAGCCTTTGGTTCCTTATTTTTATGGACTCAGGATTTATTACATTGAGTGTCATGACCTCTGTCTTCTTCAGGTTGATGTTCAGTCCCATTGTTGGCTATATTTATTCAGTCTGTCTGTTTTTCTTGGATGTGCTGATGTGAATGTTGTATGGCACATCACAGTCTATGACAGTTAAAAATAGAATGGTTGACAAGGGGCAACCCTGTCGTACAACTGTTTTCACTCAGAAAGTAAGGTTGCTCATTCCTACACTGCATGTAAAGTTAGCACAGAGACTTTTATGATGGAAACAATATACGTAGGGATCCTGCAAGCCTGTAGTATTTTCCATAAGCTATCCCTGTGTATTCTGTCAAAAACCTTTTTAAAATCGACAAAGTTTATATATGGTTGTCTTTGCCATTCTGAGCACTGCTCTATTATGTTCCTGAAGGTGAAAATATCATCTGCGCATCTTCTGCTCTTTCTGAATCCTGCTTGTTCCTTCCTCAGTTTATGATCTACTGCTTTTGAGATTTGGTGAATAATTATCCTGCCCAATATTTTGCTGGAAACAGAGGAGCGTAATTCCTCTCCAGCTGTTGCAGTCTGTAAGGTCACCTTTTTTTTTGGTAATTTGACAATTGTTCCTTTGTTCCATTAAAGTGGTGTTGTTTCTGTTTGCCAGATTTGTGCAAAGAGTGGTTCTAAGAGTTCAATTGATAATTCAGGATCAATTTTAACTAGCTCTGCGCTTAAGTTGTCTTGACCAGGAGGTGTAATGATTTCTTCCTTTCTTGGAACATCTCTATTGAAATCCAAGTCATTTTCAGCCTCAGGAATGTTCAGCTGCATCTCAGGTGGTGTTTTATTGAGCATTTCTCTTGTGCTCAGCCGATCTTGCTTCTTGCCCCTAGTGTAATGTTGTTTGCACCCCTTTTTCCAGTGATGGTTTTTTGAATTTTTGTATACATTGCTTTGTTCATTTTTCAGTGCTGCTTCTTTAGCCTGTCTTGCAAGGCCTTCTAGGAAACTCCTTTTGTCAGCTCTGGTTTGCCATTTTACTTCCTTGTTCAACTGACTGTACTGTTCAGTGTAAATTTCAATTAAACCTAGGGGACTTTGCTTCTGATTTCTTTCTTTTGATTACTTTTCTCATATTAAATGTTGCTGGTGTTATCCATCTTGTATCTTCTTTTCCTGGGCACCCAAGAATGCTTCACTAAATATCGTTGAAAGGACAATGAATATTTGGTCTACGTCATTCGCCCTCTGTGCCCTCCTGAATTTCAGCAGTTTGATGTTTCTTTATATCTGCCACAAAAGCTTTCAAGCTTCACCTTTATTACAGCTACTACTAGGTGGTGATCACTTCCCACATCTGCACCTCTTCTTACTTTCACATCAGGTAATGAATGCCTCCATCTACCATTGATCATTAAGTGATCTATCTATTTTCTGTCACGGCCATTTGGTGATTACAAAGTTAGTTTGTGAATTTCTTTATGTGGGAGGAGAGTTCCTGCAATGACTGTTGTTAATGCTGCAGAAGCCTATCAGTCTGTCACCATCTCGTTTGCAGCACCACTACCACATCTCCCCATTACCCTTTCATAATATGTATTTTCTGATCCAACTTTGGCATTGAGGTCTCTCATTACTATGATAATGTGACATCTAGGTATAGTTTCCATTTCTTTTTGTAGCTGTTGATAGAACTCATCCTTGGCCTCTTTGTCACTCTCAATAGTTGGCATGTAGAATTGTATTACGGTGATGTTGGTGAATCTTCTTTTCAGTCTCGCTTTTATCAATCTATTGTTGATCAGTTTCCATTCAAGTAATGACCTTTCTATTCATTTTTTAAAGATAATAGCCATGCCTTCACTGTGTTGACCATCCTCTCTTCCAGAGTAAAGTACTGTTTCCCGTGTTGCTGTTTTAATTCTACCTGTTCCAGTCCATCTGTTCTTGCTAATCCCTAGGATGTGTAACCTGTAGTTTCTCATTTCCATTGTGATCTTTTTAAGTTTTCCTGTCTCATTCATTGTCCTGACATTCCAAAATCCTATTCTTGTTTCATGTTTTGCGATTAGGACATCCATTTTCGTGTCAGTGGCTTCCTTTCAGCTTTCACCACTGCCAGTCATACGAGCTTCAGACTCCGGATGTCTATCCCACAGCTAAATGTGTTAATTTGTTGCCGTTTCTGTAACTAAGGAAATATGGTGATAAGCTATTAGGAGAAAGGAAGCAGAAATAGTGGACAACATGGCATGAACTGTGCTTAGTAGCTGAGTGTGTTGTATACAAATTGTCTGAAGGCTAGTGGTAACCCCTGCCATATCATGGATGGATATAGAGATATATATATAAATTAAAATTAATGAGCTTCATGATGCAGATTTCACTGCATTAGGAACAATGAATTACCTGTAAGGCTTTTATCAGATGAAACATCGCAGTGAAGAAAAGTAACACTATCTTTTCCATATCTGCTCTGCAAGTAGCTTTCCAGCTGCCTTCCTTTGCTTTCCTGAACATCAATTAGACAAACCTAAAGAACACACAGACTGATTGACTGACAAAGTAAAATTACATGACCAGCTGGCTGGGTTGAATGAAAATTTCGTTTTTAAAGCATTCTGACAAATATAAATGTGAGTTAATGTTCCAAAGAATGAATTATTGTTTTTAAAAAAAATATTTTAATCATGATGGTATAGTAATTGTGATGCTCAGAAAGTACAGGACGATTATTTTTATTAAATGCTTTCTAGTTTCTACAAAGCTTTTTAAAAGTGTATATTACAAGCAAAATCCAAAAGTTAGCCGAGTACTAATAATACTTGATACTGCAAGAAAAAATACATTAGTTTTAACCCCTTGAACCCGCAATCCCGATATAATGGTTTGTTCAGCTATTTCTAGTCCCTGCAGTTCCGCTCAGCTTACATCAAAGGATTTTCATGGGTGCCTGATTTCCCATAAACCTGTCATAAAGCTGCTCGACCGTCAGGCAGTTGTTTAGTACCTGGCTGTTGAAGTTGGATGGTAATGTCTGAATAGATAGTCATTTGCTTCAGTAGCAGTTTGTTCTTTCTTGACAGGAAAATTAGTGGAACGTATTCTGTGTGCTAGTGGGATAGTGAAAAGATAGTCCCATAGCAGATACTACCGTATCTTGCTGCCTTTTCCTTCCCTAACTCAAGAGAAAGGTCAGGTACCCATTTACAGCTGGGTAGACTGGAGCGTGTCGATACCGTGAATCTTTTTACTTTTCAAATTCTGTGTGCTAGTGGGATAGTAATACATAGCAGATATACCGGGCTGTTCCCTAACTCAAGAGAAAGGTCAGGTACCCATTTACAGCTGGGTAGACTGGAGCGTGTCGATACCGTGAATCTTTTTACTTTTCAAATTCTATATAATACTAAGTATGGGAGTTCTGGAGTGAAATGGCTGACTTTACTATAATGTTGTATAGCATGTCTAGTATAGGAGGGAGGGAAGTCTGGAGTAATGTTATTGCCTTTACTATAATGTTGTAATTTGTCAAATGTTGCTTATCAATAAGGATGGGAATGGGGAGTAAAATTTCTGCCTTTACTATAATATTGTAACTCGTGAATTGTTGTATAGCACTAGAGAGAGAGGTCTGGAGTAAAATTGCTGCCTTTACTACATTGTAATTTGTCAAATGTTGTATATCACTGGGGATTGGAATTCTGATGTTAAATTACTGTCTTTCTTAGAACATTGTAATTTATTAAATTTTGTTTAGCACTTAGAAGGAAAGTTCTGGAGTGAAATTGCTGCTTTTCTCAGAATATTGAAACTTGTCAAAATTGACATTGCGAAGGGAGTTTGTGCAATTAAATGAATATTTATCCTAGTAAGCGGAGTACATGGTGATGATGATGACCAATATAAAACTTATACACTTTTGTATTGACCGTGTAGGCCAGGATCTCCGAGGAGACAAAGAAAGAATATGTTTACTTCTTCCGTTCATGTCATAAGAGACAAGTAATATGAGGTTTATGTATGGGACTGGCAACCTTATCATGCACAATAATGTACTACATAAACTATCACCGCGGGAGCACATTCATGCTTTAGTGTAAGCTTCCTATAAGGACCTGCTGCAACTGTGGCTCTGTGCTCCTAAGGGAGAGAAAATGGAAATTGTGATAATATTGAGAATATAATTTTATGTCAGATTCCTGTCAAATCTGAGCTCGTAAAAACAGAATGGTAAAACTTTCCTCTTATCTCGATAGATTTCCCCTAGATATTTATCATGATAATGTGTGACCAGAAACTAGCGCCATCTGCAGAATTATCATCATTTTCATTTTCCTTTGTTATGGAGCATACAGCCACCATTCCAGCTGGTCCCCTTACTTGAATCCTGCACGAAGCATTCACATGTTCTTGTAGCAGTGTATCTGTGGCAATTTGTTTCACATTTTCATAACCTCACATTAGTCTTATAAGACATACTTGAGGAAGCAGTAATCTCATTCTTTCTGTGTCACATCAGAGACCCCGGTGAACCATGTGCGGCAATTTCTAAACTTGTGACTAGTAAATTTTGAAATATCTCTAACGTCGACATTTGTTGTTCTCATGGGGGAACACAATTTTTGAGACCAATATGTGAAGACTGGCCATTCAGAATTCCTGTTTCCTGTGAGCCCGTAATCTCACAAGAGCAGAATGGGGAGAATTTCATTTTATTTCGATGGATTTTCCCAAAATTTGTATAATGCTATTGTGGCCAGCAACTTGAGCTCAGTTAGCAGAACAGTGACTAGTAAATATTCCACCGTATAGGAAAATATTTGCGGTTTTCAAAGAAAACCACACCATGGACTCTTTGCATGTTGAAATGAAATAACAATAGCCTAGCTATATGATTTGAACGCTTTGAGTTCCCTTTCTAACCCCGGACGCGATCTCTAATTGCAATTTACCCTTGCGCAGGTGAGAAACTGTTAAATATGTAATAATAGTGCCACTGTTTTACGATTCTGACCAGGAAGCTCAGGGACTGTGTATAGGTGAAAGTTTTGCTGCTGGCTCAAAGGGTTAAAAACAACTGATCTCTCAAGGTTATTTGCCTGTAAGTGCCTCCTTTTTTGTCACCTGCATTGCAGAATAGAGGTTCAGAATTGAGATGTTTGATGGAGGTTTTGCCAGGAAATACTTGAGCAGCAAGACAGTGAGAAAAAACTGCCTCAACAGCATTCACCTTCCTAAATCTAGCTATACAATTAAGGTTGTCAAGAAATGACCTCATGACAAGCATTAAATCAACATATACTGTCATCCAGTTCATAAACTGCCACAATGCATCAATAGCAGCCAGCAACAGCCTAGATCTACAGTGTAGATAATACCAAAGACTCTTTCAACTTGGTATCGACTGCAAAAGAGTGAGAAGCTCAGCAGCCCTAGTTAAACAACAACAACAACAACAAAAACTTGACTTTTCTACAGTTCTCTGACCTCCCCACTCTTTCCATCCCCTATGGATTTCAATCAAGGATATGCATGTCAGGTTATATTGGTTTACTGTTTTCTTAGGGTGTGTCTTATCCATCTTCATTTTCTCTCCTTAATCTTTACCTGTAATGTTGGTTGTCCACAGGTCTTTGTTTGTTACTCTATTTCAGTGTTTCTCAACCTTTTTACATGCTGGAATCCCTACAATAATTTTCCACAGCCAGGGGAACCTCAAAGACGCAATTCTATTACCTTAAAATTCTTGCTAAGACATCTCTTCTATATTTATCTCTTTGAGATGGAAATCTGTCTCTTTACATTTAAATATGTAAGAAGAGTGTTACTGATCATACATACGTTTGCAAACTTTTAAATATGAATATGATATTTATCAATACAATATGAAGTGAACTTAGACATATACAACTAAATATGTTCCTAAATAAGAACAACATTTGGAATTTTTTTTCAATACTTCAACATTTTTTATTTATTTATTCCATGATTTCTTGCAGAATCCTTGAGGGTGAATTGAGGAACTCTAGGGTTAAGCAGACTAGGTTTCCAGGGAACACTGGTTGAGAAACACTGCTCTATTAGGTCATTTGATGTGGAAGATGCAATGGAGGCATGATTTGCTGAATGTCATGAGTCTGGAAATGATATTCTTGATGACATAACATTTATATATATACATCCATATGTTACAGGGCCTGTAAGGGAAGAAGAGAATGGTAACAATGTACCCTACCATGCATGTCATAGGAGGCAACTAAGTATAATTGGGTATGAGGTTGGCTATCCCATCCCATGGAAACTTTAGGCAAAAAAACTTCAGTGTTAGTAAATAAGGTTGTATACAAATTTCAGTAGAGCAAAAGTAAAAAAATAATGAACTACAACAAGACCAAAACATTTATCTCAGCAAAAGTTATGAATTAAAGGTATCACATTAAGTACAAACCCATTTATCACACCCCAATTTTTTTTAATACAAAATTTGTGATACAAAAGAATGAGGAGTTCATTATTTTATGGAAAAAGACTCACACACATGGTTAGAAACTTTTATTTACCTTCTATATTATGTGGAATGGATGACAAACAGGGACGACGCCAGTAAGAAATAGAAGCATTTGAATATACTATGTAAAATAATAGAAACTGTATATTCCAAATATAACCTTTTGGTGATTTAACAATATATTTTTCTCCATCTATTAAAAAAAAAAAAACAAGAAGTATATTTGAATTAGGTTATATTTTATTATATGTTATATTTAGTTTTGCTTAGGAATTAACGTCCCCCTATTTTAACAAATTTTCTCAATCTAAGAGCTACCTCCAAAATGTAGGTGCCAGAAGGATGAAACCAAAGTGAACTGAGATATAACTGTTTTTTCTTAGACATGAGGATTAATGCACACTTTAAAAAGAAATGTTTAATATAATCTAATTTAAGCTTTTCAAATTTGTGTGCTTTTATCTTTGCTTGAAATAACCTTAAATTAGAATTGATTAATGATCAAAGAAACTAATAAGTGTACAAATGTCTTAATCTGCTACTCTTTCTTAATACGTCAAAATGTGTGTTGTTAAAAATAATAGCCCCTTCAGTCATAACTGACTATGAGAATGCGCCCCTGAGGTGGCAGCCCTCAGCTGCTTATTTTCCTGTTGCTCCTTTCATTGTTTTCTCCTCTCTTCTGCTTGCTGTGTGAGCTTCTTTTCGCCCAATCTGAGGTGGCGCCGTAAATAGCATCGCCACTTGGTGCGATCAGCAATTCATCCTCCCACGTTGCTGGATTTATGTCCAGTGCCCTCATATCTCTCTTGCACACATCTTTGAACCTCAGCTGCGGTCACCCAACTGTTCTTTTGCCATTTGTTAGTTGTCCGTTCAAGATATCTTTCGGGATGCGACCTTCTTCCATGAGGCGGACCATAAGCAGTGTATACATGATTTGAAGGCCAGCACGTGACAACACCACGACATTTGTCACTTTATCTTTCTACAAGATGCCGAGGATGTGGCGTAGACACCATAAATGGAAGGTATGGAGCCTTCTTTCTTGCTTAGCATAGGTTGTCCAGGTCTCGCTGCCATATAGGAGTGTGCTGCTGACGCAAGCATTATACACCCCAGCTTTGGTCTTCGTTGTAAGTTTGGAGTTCCCCTAAACACACGATGTGGGGCGGGCAAAGGTAGCTGCAGCTTGGCCAATGCGGCTGTCAATTTCTGTGTCCAGTGAGAGTTTGTCATTGATGGTAGATCCTAGGTATGGCAAGTGGTGCACCAGTGACAATTCATAGTTATTGATAATGATAATTGGTGCAGCACCCACATTCTGACTCAGCACATTCGTTTTCTTTAGACTTATTGTGAGGACAAGTCCTTGCATGCTTGGGTGAAGCGATTCATCAAGCTCTGAAGCTCCTGTTGGCTTTGAGTGATGACTGCAGCGTCATCAGTGAATAACAAGTCTCTTATAGTGACCCTTCTGATTTTTGTTTTTGCCTTCAGCCTTGAAAGATTAAACAGATGGCCATCTGACCTAGCGTGAAGGCATATTCCTTCAGTTGCATCTCTGAATGCATGTTTCAAGAGTAAGGCAAAGAAGATCCTGAAGAGGGTCGAAGCCAGAACACAGCCTTGTTTAACGCCACTTCATGTCAAAGTGCTGTAATGTGCTTCCAGCATATTGGACTGTTTCCTTCATGTCGTCATGGAATGACTATCATTTCCAGCAATTTAGAAGGGCAGCCTATTTTCAGGAGGATTTTGAAGAGTCCATCCCTCCTAAACAGGTCAAATGCTTTTGTGAGGTCTATAAAAGTGATATATAATGGCCTTTTCTGCTCTCTTGATTTTTCCTGAAGCTGGCGGAGAGAAAAGATCATGTCTGTTGTTGATCTACCAGCTCGGAATCCACACTGTGACTCTGGATATATGCGCTCAGCTAACTTGTGTAGTTGCATTAAGATGACTGGCAAAAACCTTACCAACAATACTAAGAAGAGAGATGCCTATGCAGTTATTGCAGTCACTTTTGCATGCTTTATTTTTATACAGTGTTACAATCTTGGCATCTCGCATGTCTTGAGGAATAGTTGTCTCTTCCCAGCACTGGCACAGCACCCTATGCAGGGGATGTAATAGCGTGCTCTTACAGCATTTGATTAAATCGGGAGGAATCCCATCACCCTTGTCAGTGTGTATGCTCCTACTCTGTACTCTGCCTCAGAAGCTAAAGATGCAGATGCTGGTGCTTTGCCAGAGGCCAAGCTATCAATGGCCTTGCTGAGTTCCTCTAATATTGGTTCAGCATCCAGCTCCTCCATAGTTGGCAGACATTTGGCAGCATCAAGGGCTGCAGGCGTAACAGTATTTTCTCTAGCGTAAAGCTCAGAGTAGTGCTCAACCCACCTCTCCATCTGTTTACCCTTATCGGTTAGCTTCTCTCTGCTGATGGTTTTCTTTATACCATCATACATTTGTCTAGTGTTGCCTGTTTGTGCTGCGATCTGGATGCTCTCACTGAGCTGGAGCCAGTAGTCATTTGCACAATGTCGAGCAGTTTGTTGAACTTTGCTTCTCGTACACTTCAGGATCTGTAGGGTTCTAGCACTTGGTGAACATCTGTACTCAGTCGCAGCACTGCACTTAGCTTCAATGGCAGGTGTCATCACATCTGATGAAGCATCGAACCAGTCATTTGACTTCGCTGTTTTCTTACCAAAGGTGGCAAGGGCAGTACTTTGAATGGTGTTCCGTAGGTGCTCCCAGTTCTCTGTAACAGTATCACCATGCTGAGGGCTACGAGCACTTTCTTGAAGGTCGCAGTAAATTGAGCGATCATGACAGGGTCTGACATCTTGCAGGTATCAGTGCGTGGTTTCCCTTCATGTCTGACATGATAGAGTTTTCTTGGTTGTGCTCTGATTTTGCAGCAAACCAAGGAGTGATCTATATCACAGTGTGCGCTATGGTACAAGCGAGTGGAGAGCACAGACCTGAGAAGTGGCCTTCTGATGAGAATCAGATACAGTTGGTGTCAGTGCTTGGATCGTGGGTGTCTCCATGACACCTTACGCTGGGGTTTTGTCTGAAAGTAGGTGTTGATCATGCAGAGGTCATGATTGACACACAGCAACAAGAGCCGTTGTCCATTTTCATTCATCTTGCCAATACCAAACCTGCCCAGACATGAGGACCATGAAACATTATCGGCACCCACTCTAGCGTTAAAGTCACCAAGGAGAACAAGCTGTTCTTGCCTAGGTATGCTTTTGATGACTGCTGCTAGATTCTCGTAGAACTTATCTTTAGCTTCTGAGGCAGAGTACAGAGTAGGAGCATACACACTGACAAGGGTGATGGGACCTGCGCTAGTTTGCATGTGGAGCATTAACAGACGTTCTGATACATTCTCACCTGGTTCAACTGTTTTAGTTAGCGATTTTTTTACCGCAAAACCTACTCCGTGTTCTCTAGTTTTATTAAGGTCTTTCCCTTGCCAATAAAATGTGTAGTCCTTCTTGCTCACTATTCCAGAGCCTGCCAGGCGTATTTCCTGAAGTGCAGCTATATCCACCTGAAGTCGTTTAAGCTCATCATTGATTATGGCTGTCTTCCTGACATCGTTTATGTCCTGTAGGTTTTCGGATAGTCCAGTCAACATAGTCCGGACGTTCCAGCATCCCAATGTGAGAGTTTGCTTATTTCTATTACGATAATTGCTTGGTGCAAAATTTTCTGTCTACAGTTCGGGTTTGACCCTAATCCCCATGCACTCAATGGGGAAAGCAGACAGTGGCAGGACAACACCTTATTGACTGGGGGCTGCCCAGCTTGAAGTGGGCGGTAGCTGTCCAGTGAGATCCTGGAACATCTTACACTGTCGGAAGTAGCCCCTGGCGCCATGGCCTATGCCAATTGGGCAAAATGCTTATAACTGGTAACTGCTACTTCCCGTGATTTGTCAACACCTATAGGGTGAAGATGGAGTGTCCTCTCCAGGGCGCGAGCTTGGGCTCAGTTATATGGAGATCAAGCTGTTGCCCATGCAGCATGTTCCCCCTCTCCATGCAGCCGGTAGATCCAAAGGAACAGCAGTAGCCGATACAGTTTGGTACCAGCCATGTCGCAGGAGTTGCCAGAATAATGTCGAATCAACATTAGACTGCCTTAGGGACTCCGACTCCGGATTTATCCTCAGGGTTTACTCCTGAAGCCAATTCCATAAATGGATATTCCTGCAAGGCAGCGGTGGTTTGAATTCAGAGTTCCTTCTCTTACATAAGCTACCAATCAAGGATCACGAGCCCTATCTGCCCAAAGATGCTGGTTTTAAGGCGCCAGTCGCTCGCCTTTGCCCCTTCTCCCGTCAGTGGAAACAGTTGCGCCAGGCTCAAATTGAGCCACACGTGAAGGCCGGGAGCTGGACTTAGTTGTCAGAGGCTATTTGAGTCACGAGCCATAGAAGTATTTATCTGCAGTGAGAGCTTATCCTCACTACAACTCCCAGCTATAACAACCTTTGGAACCAACTCCAAAGTAGAATAATAGAAAAGGGAAAACATAACACTGTTGTTACATTAGCACTATCAAATAAAACAACATAGACAATTTTGAAGGAACAAGTGTAACTATAAATAGTGACATAGAAGCACCGAAAATAATAACATATACAGGCCCAGCAGCAATATACAAGAACAGGACATCAAAGTAATCAAATACCATAATTCCCTCCATACGGTACTTCAGTCGGTCGGTCGGTCAATCACATTTTGCACACCGTCATTTGTGCACTTTATTCTATTTTCGAGAGAGTACATTAACTTTCGACCACAGCTAAGGGGGTGCAACTGTGGTTGAAAGACAATAATTGTATTGTTTCCCCTTATATGTACTCTCACGAAAATAGAAAAGTGTGACGGTGTGCATTAAATCAACAGACAACCAATATACTCTTCTGTCCAGTTTAATTCGGGAAACGGATTTAACTCATCATTTTTCTTAAAAATAACCTTAAAATGTAAGTTTTGTTATTGTTTCTTCAAGACAAAATTTTAATTTAAAGTATTGCAGACTTATTATTATGGATCAAAATGATAAGATGGCTAAAAGAAAGAGACGATCGCATCATTCACAGCGAACAAGCAAGACTATAGAAGAAGCAGCAATGTAATACGTGTAACAGAAACAACACACTATAATTAAAAACCTGCCAATTTTGGCGGGTTGTTGCTAGTTAGAGAAAGAATACAGCACAAAACTATAATAGTAGGGGACTTTAATGCACACCACCCAGCATGGGGAGGTAACAAAATAGATAAATCAGGGAAACTACTACTGGATTTCATAATAATACTGAATGATGGATCAGCAACAAGAATCAACCTATGTGCAAATCAGTCTGGCTCATCAACAGACATCAGCATAGTAACAGCCAAGTTAGCCAAAGCAAAATGGGAAACATTAAATGATACTAACTTAAATCACATATCCATAGAGATAACAGTCAAACAAAAATATGCAGTAAACAAAGGACTAGAAAAAAAAACTATTTTCCACTATAAAAAAGCTGATAGCTTTCAAAACTGAAATGGAATGAAAGAAACTAGATAAAATTATTAGTGAAGACATAGATACATATGCGAACAGTCTAACTGAATAAATACTCAAAATGGCTGCCAAACATATACCACACTCCAACATGCCGCCACACATAACTCCAAAGTTGAATAATAGAAAAGGGAAAACATACCACTGGAATAAAAACCTAGCTCCTTGGTGGACAAACAAATGTACAGAAAAAACTAAAGCAAGAAAACAAGCACTACAAAAATATAGAAAAAATAGGACCCAAGACAACTATGAACAGTATAAGAGAATAAGAAATGAAACAAAATAAAATAATATTACAAGAAAAGGAAGCTTACTGGAAAACCTTAATCCAAGCACACATTCAGTTACAGAGGTGTGGAAAAGATTAAAAACCCTTAAAGGGTTCCAAAACAAACAGTAATGCCTACACTCAAAATTCCAAAACAGGCAGAATCAGACAAACAAAAAGCAAATACCCTAGCTAAATACTTCTATAATGTAAGTCCTAGGGAAAGCTTGGGACAGAAAGAAATAGGGAGAAGAGAAAAACTCATTACAGAGCTAAGAGAAAAACTTATTACAGAGCTAAGAAAAAAATGAGATAAATGATGTGGGGGAGAAATCATACCTAAACTCTGAAATTACTGTAAAGTAAGTAGAAAAGTGTTATGCACCAACAAATGATAAAGAAGAATCCTGAGAAAGAAGACTTTTACACCAGACTACAAAATGTCTTCGACAAAAAGAAGAGAAAGGACATCACCCGAAAATAGGAACAGACACCGGCTTTGAAGAAATCATTGGAAAGCATGGATTAGGTATGATGAATGAGAATGGGGAACTATTAGCTAACTTTTGTGCTTTAAATCAACTAGCTATAAGAGGAAGCATATTTCCACATAAAAGAATACATAAAGCAACATGGATATCACCAGACCACAGAACTGAGAACCAGACTGATCACATATGCATAAGTAAGTTTAGGTCATCATTGCATGATGTAAAAGTATGTAGAGGAGCAGATGTGGTATCAGACCACCATCTTCTGTTGGCTAAAACAAAATTAAAACTCAAGAAATTTACAACAGTATGTAGCTATAGAGAACAGTATAATGTGGGATATCTAAGAAATCAGGAAGTAGAAAAAGTAACAGGACAGAAAAACACTCATGAAAAACTCTCCATCACCATCTGTACTAAAAATTGACCTACCCAGGAAGCTACATAACATAATACAATTTTACATTATCAAAACAAGAACCAACAAGAACAAATGAGAATGACAAGGAAAAACAAAAACACAAAAATAAAAAAAATATCCGTACAATATCAGTACAAGATTTAAAAAAAACAAACAAAAGAACTACCATTTCAAAAACCCCAAAAACGCCCAGTACATACATTTAAAAGAATGTCACTAGCAAAAGAGAGCAATATAGTATCATGGAAGAGGATACATTACAAACCCCATAGATTACAAACATAATGCCACAACAAACGGCAGATAAATTACAGCCTGGAAGAGCCAACACACAAGAAAAACAACAATGTAATATGCTATATAGAATAGTGAATACCTTATACCCTAATTATAACCCACATGAGGTTGAACCAGGTATCCCGTGCACACGGCAAACACCAGTTTTCAAATGCATGGTCCAAAAACCAAACCAAATTTCAAAGTTTTTAACTTTTCTACTTGACGCAGCATGCCGCAGTGATATCCTAATCATCTTGAAAAAGACAGACTTTGCTATCTATAGTGCAAAAAGAATTGCTGTTTGTTGCAGATCTTTTATGCAACTTAAATCAAGTCAATCTATAGTTACGTTGGCAGAAGTGTAGAAAATTAACACAAATTTAACATCATGTAGCTGAAGTTACAGGTGATTGTTGAAGCAGTCTATATGATGAAATTAGGAATGGCAAATGTTAAACCATCCATCTTTAAAGGATTGGTTTGGTTTTAAGGACTATCTTCATTGTAAATGGACTACTCCATCAGTGCTCCAATCTCCTCCCTTAGATCACAAAAGAAGGATCTCAGCACAGAGCACAAACTCCATAGCACCGGTGAGAATTCCAATGTGTGTATATAGGAATCACACATTCTATAAATATTTTTGTGGTGGGTAGCTTTCTAATTCTTAAATTTTGCCAAGGCTAGGCATCTAATCTCTCTACCTAGGAGACCAGTGGGGAGTATGAGGAAGGAAGAAAGTTGTGAAATGATAATGCTGAAAATTCTAAGCGCCATAATAAAAAAAACCTTTTTGCTGACCTCTGCATTATATCAAGGAGTTTTTAATGTGTAATGAATACATGTACACGCCTGAGCTCCAAACTTTTAGACAATATTTGAAACAAATAGTCAGTGACCCAGAGAGTCAGAGTCATTATACAACATTTTAAATTATAGCACCAAAAATGCTTTGAATGTGGTAAACCTCAGGCATGTCATACAAGGCAGCTTATATGAGGTTGTGCAAAGGGCTGGCAGCTTCAATGTAAAAAATTGCCACAAAAACCACTGCTGCAAGAGCATGTGATAGCTTGGTGCAGGCTTCCTGCAAGGAGATCAGATGCAGTGGTTTCTCCATGCTCCATAAAGGGCACATAAATAAAAAGATGACAACAATGGCAAACATTTGAACACAATATCTATCACTTACTTACTTACTTAGTCGTTACCTTTCTACCGTGAGGTGTAGAGGTTTGGAAGAGAGAGCGCCAGACTATCCTATCGGCTGTCATCCTCCTGGCCTGGTACCATTCTAGTCCTCGGTCCTTCGAAGATTGTCTAATGTTGTCCTCCCAGCGGACTCTGCGTCGTCCTGGGGGTCTGGATCCTTGGCTCTTTGTTTCCCATGCTTGTCGTGGTAGCCGATCTTCTCCCATTCTGCAGACATGGCCAAACCATCTTAGTTGGGACTGTTCTACTTGGGTCTGCAGGGGGTGGGATTTTAGGCCTTGACATATCATCTGGTTGCGGACCATGTCTCTTCTTGTTACTTCAACCACCTTCCTCAGATACCTCATTTCTGAGGTTTGGATCTGGCCTTTGTGGGTTGTGGTCATTGCCCATGACTCGCATCCATATGTCAAGACTGGGACATAGGTGGAGCGGTATACAGCCATCTTCGTTTTCTTACCAACCTCTCTCTTGCTGAGGAATCCTCGATTTATGGCCTGAAAAAGTCTCCTAGCTGCTGCTTTTCGAGTGGCCAACTCTTCTCTGATACCTCCCTTTCGGTCTATAATAGCTCCGAGGTATTTAAAGTGGTCGACCTGCTCCAGGACTTGTTCTCCCAGCTTAATCTGATGTACTCTTTCTTCTTGTGATATCACCATAGATTTTGTTTTAGAGCTGCTTATGACCATCCCTCTCTTCTCCAGCTCTTCCTTCCAGACTTGCAGGTTGGATTGGAGATGTGCCTCTGATTTAGCAATCAGGACAACATCATCAGCAAATGGCAGCTCTGAAATACATACCTGTCTCATCTTCCAGTACCCCACTGAATACTTTCTTGTTCTCTCCTTACATGCCTTGATGACATCGTCCATGAGGAGTATGAAAAGATAAGGTGACAGGATATCACCTTGTCTTAAACCAGTGGTGGTTGTTACAAGAGGATATATGATTTGTAGCAACTAGGTAGTAAGCTCGGATAAAAGTTGCACATTTTAGTTGTTGAACTGCAATAGAGATATATTATAGTTTTTGCTTTACGATGTTGAAAGCGAGGAGCATAATTTGCGTAGTTTTAATGTGACGTGTCGCGTTGGTAAGGTAGCACGTGACAACATTGTATTTGTACCCATATGTTGTTATATTTGGTCCTAGACGGACGGAAGTGTTTGAAGTCTCCCAGTAGAAGGATATTTATATCAAGGATTTTCTTGATGAATAGGTATTTGGGTCAGCCTATACTTAGTGGATACAATATTATATCTCAGTGATGAACGGGATTTATGTTCGAAGAGGAGAATGTATTTTCGGGAGCAATCTTAATGGAAAGTATCCAAGAAGGTCACCTTAGTCGCGTAAGTTGAGTTGTTCGATACCGGATTGCCTATCTAGGAATCACGAGTAAATAGCTTGACTGTACCACGACTGAAGGAAGTGACGAATTATGATGTATTAATTTAATTCTGATGAACTGCATTTTATTTGGATGTGATGTGCTATTAAATTGTACTCTGTTCGGACTCTGAACACCACGGACTTTAGAATCAATCCGGTTTTCTCTCTTATATTGCTCGTAATCATAGTTTAAAGCAAACAGGTGATTGGCCTGTTGTGCCTTTGCATGGTGGAGGGGCTGCCTCCTTACGGCCTCCATGCAGGCCGCCCTCCTCCTTTTTCATCCGGGCTTGGGACCAGCATAGGCGGAGTTTTCTACAAGTCTTGCAGAAATTATGTGAGGACAGCAAACCATAAGTCAGAAGAGTTCAGGACCACCACTGGTGTAAGACAAGGTGATATCCTGTCACCTTACCTTTTCATACTCCTCATGGACGATGTCATTAAGGCATGTAAGGAGAGAACAAGAAAGTATTCAGTGGGATACTGGAAGATGAGACAGGTCTGTATTTCGGAGCTGGCATTTGCTGATGATGTTGCCCTGATTGCTAAATCAGAGGCACATCTCCAATTCAACCTGCAAGTCTGGAAGGAAGAGCTGGAGAAGAGAGGGATGGTCATAAGCAGCTCTAAAACAAAATCCATGGTGATATCACGAGAAGAAAGAAGACATCAGATTAAGCTGGGAGAACAGGTCCTGGAGCAGGTAGACCACTTTAAATACCTCGGGGCTATTATTGACCGAAAGGGAGGCATCAAAGAAGAGTTGGCCACTCGAAAAGCAGCTGCTGGGAGACTTTTTCAGGCCATAAATCGAGGATTCCTCAGCAAGAGAGAGGTTGGTAAGAAAACGAAGATGGCTGTATACCGCTCCACCTATGTCCCAGTCTTGACATATGGATGCGAGTCATGGGCAATGACTACAACCCACAAAAGCCAGATCTAAACCTCAGAAATGAGATATCTGAGGAAGGTGGTTGAAGTAACAAGAAGAGACATGGTACGCAACCAGACGATACGTCAAGGCCTTAAATCCCACCCCCTGCAGACCCAAGTAGAACAGTACCAACTAAGATGGTTTGGCCATGTCTGCAGAATGGGAGAAGACCGGCTACCATGACAAGCATGGGAAACAAAGAGCCAAGGATCCAGACCCCCAGGACGACCCAGAGTCCGCTGGGAGGACAACATTAGACAATCTTTGAAGGACCGAGGACTAGAATGGAGCCAGGCCAGGAGGAAGACAGCCGATAGGATAGTCTGGCGCTCTCTCTTCCAAACCTCTACACCTCACGGTAGAAGGGGAACGACTAAGTAAGTAAGTAAGACTTGTAGAAGCTCTGTATAGCATGAATCAGAGGTGCTGGAATGTTCTTCCTTGCCAAACAGTCCCAAAGTTTGCTCCAGGGGACCCTGTCAAACGCCTTTTCCAGATCTATGAAACAAAGATGGATCTCACTCTTATACTCAAGGGCCTTTTCACTCAGCTGTCTGAGTGTAAAGATTAGGTCTTGAGTACTTCGGTTTGCTCGGAATCCGCACTGGACTTCATCCAATTGTGGCTCAGCTAGGCATCGGAGTCTCTGCTCTAGGATTCTAGAGTAGATTTTACCAGGGACACTGAGAAGGGATATGCCTCTGTGGTTTCCACATTGTCGATTGTCACCCTTTTAAAAAATCGGTGTTATGATGGCAATCTCCCAATCCTTTGGTATGGCCTTGTTGCACCACGCTGCCTTTAGGACCCTTAAGAGTAATAGGTTGCCTGATGCTCCCATGTATTTAACCATTTCTGGTGTTATACCATCATGCCCTGCTGCTTTGCCCATCTTGATTTTCTCCAGTGCTGCCTTCAGTTCTTCCCTATTTATGTCATCTTCACCACCATTGGTTTTCTCTTCTGTGCTAGTGGTAGCAACATATGGATGTGAATCATGGACCATTACTCAAACATTAAAGAAAAAAATCAAATCTTTCGAAGCAAAGTGTTACAGAAAAATTCTAAGAATATCGTGGACCAAGAAGAAGAAAAATATAGACATCCTACACAACCTGAACATCAAGGAAAACTGGCTCATAAACAATATCATGTCCCGGAAACTGAAATATTTTGGCCACATTAAACGCCATAGTGGCTTAGAGAGAGCAGTGATGGAGTGTATGGTACCTGGAAGGCGAGGCAGGGGCCGATCAAGACGACGGTGGACACAGGACATTGAAGACACCTTGAACATGACATTGGAGGAGGCAGGAGGGCTGGCTAGAGATCGAGAGTCTTTCAGGCGGGCTGTGATGAGAGCGACGTTCTGCAAAGGACATGCTACATGATGATGATGATGATGATGCTAGGTGGTTATCATTTCTGATGCTTGACCTTGCTCACCATCTGAGAAATATTCTTTCCATCTTTCCATTACTTCCTTTGGGGCAGTAAGCAATTTGCCTTGCTTGTCCTTTATAAATTTGAGAGGGCATTGTTTTTCCTTCCTCATGTTCTTTAGGGTCTTATAGAACAATTTCTGGTTTTCTTGCACATCTTTTTCTAGCTTTTCTCCAAATTCTTCCCAGGACTTTTGTTTTGCTGCTAGCACCTTGTTCTTTGCTTCTGTTCTGAGTGTCAAATATTCTCTAAATTTCTCTATTTCACCTTGTTCTTTGCTTCTGTTCTGAGTGTCAGATATTCTCTATATTTCTCTATTTGTCCTGCTGTGTTTTTAGCTCCTAAGTATTGTTTCCATGCCATTTTCTTCTCTCTTATTTTCTCTTTGACTTCCTCTGACCACCAAGGTGTCCTCTTTCTCTTGTTCCCAAGTCGGACTTCACCGCATGCTTCTGCAGCAGCTGTCTTTATTAAGTCTTTGAATTTAAGCCAGAGGGTTTCCAAGTCATCAGGTTGTTCTTCTGTGTTTCTCACCGCTGTAGCAATAAGCCCCTGATATCTGGTCTTAATTTCTGGCTCTCTCAGCTTGTAGGTCTTAATGCTCATTTCTCCCGTTCGTTTACTTTGTTTCTTGCATGATGTTGGGCAGTTCCTAGGCTGTGCAACTCTTTCAGTTGTTCTTTTGATTGTAAGCTGGTAGTGATCACTTCCAATCTCTGGCCCCCTCCAGACTCTAGCATCCCGGACATATTTGAATGAGCTCCTCCTAACTATGGCATAGTCGATCACTGACTTCTCATTCTTTGTAGGTTCACATCTAGTGTATGCATGTATGCGCTTATGGGGGAACTTTGTGTTTGTAATGATCAGATTCTGCTCACTGCAGAATCTAAGGAGTCGCTTTCCATTGTCATTGAGAGTATCTTCTCCATATCTTCCGATTACTCCACCCCATCTAGCATGGTCATATCCAACTCTGGCATTGAAATCTCCGAGCATGATAATTTCATCTAGGCAGTCATCCACTGTCTTTTGAAGCAGCTTGAAGAATTCCTCCTTGCCCTCTCATCCTCATTTGGCCCATACACTATGACCAGGTTGACTATGGTTTCTCCTTCCTTTAGTTGTAATGCGCTCCAAGACAAATTTCCATCCCTTGATACTATCTTTTTGGTTTTTGGCCACATGCAACCCACACCCCCTTCAGCTCTTTCAGATGTGGGTACACCACTGTAGAGCAGCGTGTCGCCATCGAGATCCATGACTCCTTGTCCCTTTTTCTTCGTTTTCGTTATAGCCAGGATTTCTAGTTTTGCTTTCCTCATCTCTTCCACCAGCTCCTCTTCTTTCCCATTTATACTTCTTGTGTTCCATAAGTTGTAGTCTGTTCCAGTTTGTCGCCTTCAGAATCAGTCCGGTTTTCTCTCTTGTAGTTCGCATAATCGTGATTTAAAGCAAACAGGTGATTGGCCTGTTGTGCCTTTGCATGGTGGAGGAGCTGCCTCCTTACGGCCTCCATGCAGGCCGCAATGCTCCTTATTCAGCCGGGCTTGGGACCGGCCTAGGCGGAGTTAATATCTATCACATAAGAAACAAATATCTTCTCTTTAAACCTTACATACTTCTAACAGCAATTTTGAAATCTGGCAAGGTACTTAATAACTGAACTAGCATACAATAGTAGCCAGTGTGATGTTCACAAACAACTTTAAACTCTGGGGGGGGGGGGGTGGGGGGGGGGGGGGGGGGGCGGGGGGGCCGGGGGGGGGGGGGGGGGGGGGGGGGGGGGGGGGGACTACCTTGGTGCTACTCAATATGGCTGTCAGCCCACAGTGAGTTTCCAGGACAGAAAAAATACTAGTATAATTTAAAATTACACCAGGAATTCCATCAAGAGTAAATAACAGTAGTTTAAGTATATTAAAAAATAACATTTTCATAAGCGATAATATTGATAAATCTTACCAAGCATAACTTTCACCCATACTATCTGCCTTTTATTTTTTCTCAACCACTTCAAAAATGTATTGATGACATTGTTAAACATTACATATATATTATAACATCCTTTGTGTGAATTCTTCAATACTCCAATTCCTGACATGTGAGTAGCATCAAGTATCATCAAATGTGATAGTTTGCATTATTTTTCATTTCTGATTACGTTGCATGATTAATCAAATATTTAAAGTCTTAATAAAATCAGTACGTCTGGTTGCACAGTTTAAAAAATACCAGTATGCTTGGTTGCACAATTAAAAAACTGCTACCTTAGCACCACGCTGTAGCAGAGCTTCAGAAAATGCCTTCCCTAATCCCTGTGCTGCCCCTGTCACAAAGGCTCTGCGGTGAATTGACTGCATTTTTGTCTGTGAATAAAAAAATGTATTAGTTTCATATAAGTTAATATGTGAATACGGTAGTTTTCACATTACAAGGCAGTCCTTGCTCTGAAATCCCCAAGGTAAAAAAAAACAGCAAAAAACAAATGGAGAAGAGAACGGGAGACGATTGAAAAGGATAAAAAAGACATGGAGAAAACATGAGCAGACAGTACACAACAGGAGAGCCTAGCATGAAATGACTGAAGGCCTATGCTCGCAGGCAGCTGTAGGGTAATGAATGATGGGTTCTCTGTGGATCACTCATAGGTTGCTCATTCCTTTTGCCAAGAACTTCTTCACAACTGTTTCATAATATTTCCTGGAATTCTGATGATGGTTTTCACCAAGAGGTTCTCCTGGGCTTCAAAATCTGTTTTGCAGATTCATTCTGAACTAAATGCTTGCACCCCTGTTGTAAGGTTTTGTTTGTTGGACTTATGACATGTTCTTTTTGCTGCATCTCTAAAAGCTTTTCAATTTTATCTTTAAGAATCAGAGCAAAAAGGTAGTTACCCAGTCTTCTAGCAGCATCTTCATTTCTTCTCTATGGAGAAGTGATCAATTTAGTTTTATGTGTACTTTTTCTGGTGAGATTCATGAGGTCTTAATTGTGGAGGAAGAAGATTCCTCAGATGTCAAATTCTTTTAAATCATAGAAGTTTACTAAAACGGCATCGTTTTAATTTGTTTCCAATAATCAATTCAGGCCTTAGCATTCATATCTTGCTTGAGTATTATAAGGTTTCTTCTTGGTGCTTAGAATAATGTTCCCAGGGTTTATCGTAGAATTCTTGTTTGGTAGTATCATTTGTATTTTTGTTGTTGATGTACAGCACTGAGGTATGGTGAATGGTTTTGTTTATGGTCCCTACACAAGAAAACTGGTGTTTATCTTATGCATGAAATACACAGTTCAACCCCAAGTGGCTATATTTTGGGTATATAGTGTTCTTTATTCTATTTTGGGTATTACTTTTGTGTTTTTCTTGTATTAGCTCTTCCAGGTTGTAATTTCACTGGTGACTGTTGTGGCATTGCCTAATGTCCATTGTATTTTTTATGTTGAATCCCCCTTCCATGTTCTTTAGTTTATCTCTCTTCACCCTGTTGCATTCTGATGGGGTTGGTAGATTTAGCATTACTGTATCTTTTTCCACTTTTGTCTTGCAATTGAAATGATCTCAAATGTATCTACTGAACGGTAGTGGTGATAGAACACTGCCTTGTTGAACTCCTGTGGTTTTAACAAATGCATCTGTGAGTCCATCAGTTGATCTTACTACACTTTTGCATATATGGTACATAACTCTCTCATTATCTAATAGTTGCTCTTGCATTCCGTAGTCTTCTTATACTGACCAAAGTTTATCACTGTCCACATATTGAAGGCCTTCTCCTGCTCCATAAATACTCTATTTAGTTGACTGTCATATTCGATTGTTCTTTTGCTTAACTGTCTTAAGGTGAACAAAGCATCAGTACATCCCATTCCTTTCCTGAATCCAAACTTGGACCCAACTCAACTGTGGTTCAGCGATGGGTCTTATTCATTGCTCAGATATTTTCACATATATTTTTCCTGTGTGACTTAGTAATGAAATACTTCTGTATGTGGCACACTCCCTTTGATTACACTTCTTCTTCCAGATTAGTACTACTAAGGTTTTTTTTGCTAGTCTTCTGTGGCTCTTTTTTCTTTCCACATTACCGTAAAAATCCTTTCAGCCATGTTATTCCTGTCTTGCTGCAGGCTTGAATTTCTTCTGCCATTATTATGATGTCGATACCTTGCAATTTATTTTCACAACTGTTCTTTATAACTCCTTCAATTTCGTGAAGCAATATATCAGGTTGTTACCGTTCCTCATACCTTGGGGTGTATGTAGAGTTTCTCTGAGTGCCTGGTGAGTTGAGAAGTTCTTGGAAGTATTCTCTCCATCTGATCTTTGTTTAATTTTAATTGAATCATGTTCCATTTCTATCATTAATTATTGTAGTGGGATGGAATCTGCAGTGGGATGGAATCTCTCATCTCTCACCCTCATTGCTCTATTTTTGTAAAAATCTCTTGAGTATTCTTTGCAGATGGCTGTTAGCTGTTCACTATATTCACACCATGAATCTTGCTTTGCTCTTTTGATTACTCATTTGGCATTTCTTTTTGCTGTTATGTATTTAATATAACAAGAACTAAAATTAGTATATAAGGATCAATGATGGTGTGAGGATTAGAGTAGTCTGATGGGGTGCTCATGTGGATGATGACAGATAATTGGTGGATTTGGCATCATCCCGGACCCACCTTTTCACCTTGTTAACAACAGGGCAGTTATGAGAGACTTTATTTTTATTGTTATTGCTGTTTGTATTTGTGTTTTATTTTAATTGTTTGTTTTTGTGGAAAGGGGTAGGCACACACACACACACATACATTCACCCAATTTTACAGTTTTGATTTACTATGTTTGGACTGAGTGCTTAGATGGCAGGGAGGATAGTGTGATTCGCTTCCGTAGCTAGGAGGGAATACCACACGGAAGGTCCTGGGTTTGATTCCCGGTAAGCCACTCACGTCTGTTGTTTTTCTATTGTCTAGTTTTCTACTTCTTTATTTCTCACGAGTGCCTGAAAACATACCTTTATGTGTATCTTAATCTCTGATTTACTCGTCCCTACTTTTATTAGATTTTTATCAGATTTTCCTTTCTTAGCTTCTTTATCTGCCTTTTCATTTCCTTCTACGCCAACATGTGAAGGTATCCAAGCAATTAAGACTGAACATCCTCTGGAATATAAGATGATAGGAAACTCTTTACAGAGCGATACAACAGGAGGCAATCTGATCATCAGAAGAAGTCCCCCCATCGGACAAGTGTTTCGGCCCAGTATACTCCTTTACACTCTAAGGGGGGGCGGGCCCACTTGGGTCATGACTCCCAAGTGTCTCAGCCTCCTGTTGTCTTGTATTGAAAATGAACCCATTTCACTTTGGTAGCAACTTTAAAATCCACAACTCCGCCAACCGTGGAGGCAATTGTGAAAGTAACAAAGAGAAGACAAATTACTCCGTTCGTTCCGTCGCACACAACTAGGTAAAGACACGGACACACCTGTGCGAAGCCGACAAGGCTAGCCACTGCGCGCTAGCAACTGAAAGTCTGTGCCTAACACCTCTTATAATATACACCGCCTGTTGCTCGTCAGTCACAACCCTTTCATCAGTACAATGAAAAACTCAACGTACTGTGGACTTAGAAAAATTCCTGGTGTTTTCTGTACCGCAGAGTTTACTGTCACGCTTTCCATAGCCCATTGCGGTTGTTCCACAGCCAGCATGATGCCTTTTCGGCAGTTTCACTAAGCCTCTTCAGTGCCCTGGTTCTCGACTGTCCCCTCAGCCCCAACAGTTTCAATAAATCATATGTAGTAGCCAGAAATATCTCCTCTGCTATATCAGGTCTACTACATTCTCGTAAGTTTCTAAGTGCTTTAATTGTTGAAAGAAAGTCAGTTAAAACTGTTAATTTTTCGGGAGGGTTATTAGAGAATATTTCTAGTGCTTTTAGTATTGCTACCATCTCTGCAGTGAAAATGGATATATTTTCCGTGATGCTATATTTTCTTTTGCCATTTTCCATATTGGAATATATATTCCTATCCCCAATTTGCCATCCTCTCCCTTGGATCCATCTGTGTACACAGTAATGCTGTCTTTTGATATTTGTTGTATATATTTATTGGCTGTGTTTTTAATATTTTCTATATTATTTGTTTTCATAAGTATTTCTGCTAGGTGGTAGTCCGTGTCTGGTTTCTGGATCTTCCAGGGTGGAATCACTGGCTTGTATTCACAACTGTTATTAATTGATGTAATTAATGTACCCAGATGGACAATTTCCTCTACACACTTCCATCCTGTAGGGCAGTGGTGGCCAAGCTAAGGTAGGCCGAGGGCCAGATTATGGTAAAGGGAAACACCCGAGGGCCAGACCTATAAAAT
The DNA here is from genome assembly GCA_024509875.1 of Oreohelix idahoensis. Lineage (NCBI taxonomy): Eukaryota > Metazoa > Mollusca > Gastropoda > Stylommatophora > Oreohelicidae > Oreohelix > Oreohelix idahoensis. The sequence goes on from JAMPIV010014778.1 coordinate 400,013, forward strand.
CCTAAAAAAATAACGTTCTGATATTTAGTTTTACATATATAAGGAACCACGTACAGAAAGCAACGCCAAACTACTGTACTGCACATCTGCCAAGACATGTATACCAGTCTTCGAATTGAAATTACTGTAAAAAAAACATATAATGAATCTGTTGTTTTAATTTGTTTTGTAATTTGTAATATGACATGTAATTATTTATTTCAAACATAAATTTGTGTGGTATTTCATTGTGAAGTGTGTGGCTTTAATCAACAATAAGAGGCCGTCCAAAAGAGGTTGGCGGGCCGGTCAAAACTGGTTGGCGGGCCGGATCTGGCCCGCGGGCCGTAGTTTGGCCACCGCTGCTGTAGGGTATCTAGTGATATTCATTGGCTTGGCCTGAGTTGTTAGTTGGCATCTGGTAAAAGCTGTATGTGCTGGGTGAGACTTTTCTTAACTCTGTTCATGTAATTTAGTCTTAACTCCTTTCTCCGTAATTCTAAGGGTATAATTCCTAAAGCCACCTCTATAGCTCCCATTGATGTTGGTCTGATTGCACCTGCTATTGTACATAAAGCTTGATGCTGAATTCTGTCTAATTTAATCTTGTTACTGTGTGCAGCAGTCATATATTATACTTATACATAATCTATTTTCCTCTAATAAAAGATTTATAAAAAGTGAGCATTGTCTTAGTGCTTGCACCCCATCCATTACCTTTCAAATATCTTAATAAGTTAGTCAATCCTCTGCAAGACTCCACTAGTTTATCTATGTGTTTATTCCAGTTCAGCTGTAGGTCCAATATCATTCCTAGATATCGAGTGGTTTGCACTGTATTAATGTTTTGCCCTTGGATATTTATGTCTATAATTTTATTTTTTACAACCCTACCTTTTACTGAAGATCATTCCCAATGTTTTATTTGTATTCAGCTGAAAACCACATTTTGTCATCCATTTACATACTTTGCTTCTGTAGATCCTTATATAATTTTGGCAGATGTCTCCCAGTCCTCCATATAGCAACATCATCTGCAAACTGTGATAATTTATTTGTTATATCATTAAATTCCTCACCTAAATCATTTACCATTATTGTAAAAATTGAAGCAGACATTACTGATCTATCATTGTTTACCTGAACAGTGAAATATCTATCTTGCAGGAAATTCTCTAAATAATTATATATTTGACCGGTTACTCCTAACTTCTTCATTTTAAAGAGAGCACCACTCTCCAGCATTCATCATAAGCCCTAGCTATATCTAAAAATACTACCACAGTTTTTTTTTTCTTTTGAAATCCTGATTTTACTTCATGTTCCAATTTAATTATCTGATCCATGGTGCATCTGTTCTTCCTAAATCCTGACTGAGTTTGATTATATAAATTATTCTTTTCCAAATAAAACTTTATTCTTTTATTTACTATGGTTTCTAATATTTTACCTAGATGGGAAGTTAAAGAAATTGGTCTGTATGAACTGGCATCATGGGCATCTTTTTCTGGTTTTACTGGAATAATTACTGCTGTTTTCCATGTTTTGGGAATTTTTCCTGTATTCCAAATTTTTTTAAAAAGGGATGTTATAATTTCTATGGTACTTTTTGGTATGTGTTTCAAGATTTCATTGCTCAAGATGTCATGCCCTGCTGATGTATTTGTTTTGTCCTTTATTGTATTTTCAACTTCTTCCATTGTAATATCTGCATTTAAATATGATAAATTTCAGTATTATAAGGTACTTCTTTACTGAGTTTTTTAAGAAGTGTTGCTCTTCTGTTGACTTCAGCCTGTCCAAGACCTTCACCTCCCTAATTAGTATATACTTACTTACTTAGTTGTTCCCCTTCAACTGTGAGGTGTAGAGGTTTGGAAGAGAGAGCGCCAGACTATCCTATCGGCTGTCTTCCTCCTGGCCTGGCTCCATTCTAGTCCTCGGTCCTTCAAAGATTGTCTAATGTTGTCCTCCCAGCGGACTCTGGGTCGTCCTGGGGGTCTGGATCCATGGCTCTTTGTTTCCCATGCTTGTCACAGTAGCCGATCTTCTCCCATTCTGCAGACATGGCCAAACCATCTTAGTTGGGACTGTTCTACTTGGGTCTGCAGGGGGTGGGATTTTAGGCCTTGACGTATCGTCTGGTTGCGGACCATGTCTCTTCTTGTTACTTCAACCACCTTCCTCAGAAACCTCATTTCTGAGGTTTGGATCTGGCTTTTGTGGGTTGTAGTCATTGCCCATGACTCGCATCCATATGTCAAGACTGGGACATAGGTGGAGCGGTATACAGCCATCTTCGTTTTCTTACCAACCTCTCTCTTGCTGAGGAATCCTCGATTTATGGCCTGAAAAAGTCTCCCAGCTGCTGCTTTTCGAGTGGCCAACTCTTCTTTGATGCCTCCCTTTCGGTCTATAATAGCTCCAAGGTATTTAAAGTGGTCGACCTGCTCCAGGACTTGTTCTCCCAGCTTAATCTGATGTCTTCTTTCTTCTCGTGATATCACCATGGATTTTGTTTTAGAGCTACTTATGACCATCCCTCTCTTCTCCAGCTCTTCCTTCCAGACTTGCAGGTTGGATTAATTATACTAATTAGTATATAGGCCTATTAACTTTTGTTCTTGTTAAATACTGTTTGACTATATTATGCAGTTCCCTGCATCTGTCTATTCTCAACACCTCTTCTATACTTATAGGTAAATTTGATGCCCGCTAATAATCTAATATTGGGAATCTCATTTGTTCATACCTCTTACATTTTAACAAGAAATGCTTTATATTATTGTCTTGAAGACATCCTGCACAGTAAGGTTCTTCTATTTTGAAATAGCCTTTTCCCAGCTGTATTCTGGGAAGTTTCTTATTACTGGGAATTTTCAATTCCCTAGATATATGATATTTTCTTGTTGGAACCTTAAATATCTTATGTGGTCTTCCTTTCAGATTTTTATCCCACTCTGCTTTATATTCATCTGTTATTATGTCTTTAATTAAGCTTTTAATATCTGATTTACTCATCCCTACATTCATTAGATTTTTGTCAGACCTACCTTTCTTGGCTTCTTTATCTGCCTTCTCATTTCCCTCTATGCCAACAAGTGAAGGTATCCAAGCTATTAAGACTGAAAATCCTCTGGAATATAAGTATGTAGTAGCCAGACTATGCTCTGAGTTATGGAATGCAAAGGCTGCGAGGAAAACCTAGTGTGAGCTTCTCCAACATATTCCTTCCCCCCTTTTTACGGCAGTATCTGCTATGGGCCTACCTTTACTAGAACGGGACGATTCCAGGATAACCCTTCGTGAGCGATAATAACAAACAAGTGACAAGACTGAAACTGAGTACTAACACGTAAATCTAAATCCTTATCAGTGTCCAACAAAAATCGGAATTATTGTAATTTTGACTGCTGCTGAAAGCATTTATACATACCTAATTATACTTGTTGAATCTTAAGCTGGCAAGTCTAAACTTACGGGTCAAAGGTCGGATTAACTAAGTCTTCAGTTTTTTGTGTTTTTTATTTTTTTTCAATTGATGATGAAGGAAAATATCTCGTCTAACGCCGGAAGGATATATATTGTCTTAAAAATTTTTGGTAATTTCCTATTACTCGTGCATTTTTCTCCGCAGTGAATATGTGTAGTTATGTGTTCTTTCGTAGCAGTTAGGGTTAAGTTTAGGGTTAGGATTAGGGTTTGGGTTAGTGTTAACCCTAATCCTAACCCTAATTGCTACGAAACAAGACATAACTACACATATTCACTGCGGAGCAAAAAAGCACAAGTAATAGGAAATTACCAAATTTTTAATCATGAAAAATATCCCGTTCAGCCTCTGATGAGTTATAATACATAGAGGGAAATGAAAAGACAGACAAAGAAGCCAAGAAAGGTAGATGTGATAAAAATCTAATAAATGTAGGGACGTGTAAATCAGAAATTAAGAGCTTAATTAAAGATTTAATAACAGATGAATGGAAAGCAGAGTCACCCGTGTGTTACCGGGGCCCGAAAGGGGAGCAAAGAATAGTAACACTGCACCCTACCACGCATGTCGTAAAAAGCGACTAAGGAGGGTATGGGCATGGGGCTGTTTACCCCATCCCGTAAAAACTTCGCACAGTGGGCTGATCACCTGCTTGCCAACCAATCTGATTACGGAAACAATGATAGATTGTTTGGTCTGTTTTTGTTCCACAAAGACGCCACTAGGCGTGGTGGAAACAGCGATAGATTGATCAATTTGTTGTTGCCCTAAGACGCCACTAGGCGTACTGGCCACATACTGCTTTGCCGGTTGATGGCTAAGGATGGAAGAAGAAGGAAAGCAGAGTGGGATAAAAATCTGAAAGGAAGACATGCTTATAAGTTGTTCAAGGCTCCAACAAGAAAATGTCAGATATCTAGGGAATTGTTATTACAATGCTTATGACTTTTAACAGATGAAAGTCAATTAATTATCTGTTAAAGTCAGTTATATAACTGGAACCGCCAGGCCTTTACACCCCTTCACTTTAATATTATTCTTGTTCAGAGTTTGTTTGTTTGTTGGTTGGTTGGTTATTTATTTAATGTATAAGCACAATTGTGATTTTCCCTATTTACAATGATTGGACAAATGTGATGCCACTTTCTCATATCGGCAGTTTTTCATATTATTTAGCTTTGTTATCACTTCAACTCCTAATTCTCCCAAAGATTCCATTTCCTCTACTAATATCTGGCCCAGGCGCTTCGCTTTTCTCCATGCGGCGCATAGCATCCTCTACCTCTGCGTATTGGAGGTCCTTCTCAGCTGTCCTGGTCGTTCAAATCTGGCCTTTCATCATAATACAGCTTCATGGTGCATTCTGTCCACCTTTCTGTTATGTTCTCATGCTCCATTAACAATGTTCCTCCTTTTGATTTCAAAACAGCCAGCATTGTGTGATGTCTGTTAACCCATTCTGTACATAGATTTTGTGTCTTTTTAAATTTTTTTTATCAAGCTCTAATCGGTTTTAATATTTGGTTATTTTGTTAAAATCTTTCTTCTCACACTGAAAAAATCTGGCTGCACTGTATCGTTGAACGTAAACAAAATAAATATGTCTATCACAGCTACACGTGGTGCTCCAAACATTATGATTGCAGGTAAGATATTCGATAGGTAGAGACAAAATTCATATTAATGTCAAGTATCTAGAGAACTAAAAAATTCCTAGTCATAGGAAACTACTTACATTACACCTAGGAATGGACAAATTAAAAAAATTGAAGAACCTTACTGAGCAGAACGTCTACATGAAAAATAATAGGCCTATAGCGCATTTCCTACTACAATTTAAGAAGTAGGCTAGGCTATAAACACCAGGGAGTAAAAATATTAGATTATTAGAAGGCATGCAATTCACCCATAACTGTATAATAGGTGTTGAGAACAGACAGACCTAGAGAACTAAACAATAGGCCTATAGTAAAACGGTATGCAACGAGCAAGAAATGTTTGAAATGAAGCACGGTGAGTCGTGTGTCCGATTAGCTACGGCTTTACACCCAAATCTCTATCGATTCGGCGAACAGTTAAGTCGCCCTCATATATACGGCCTTAAATTAGACTTCGGAGACGAAGTACCCCTTAATACTGCATCCCTAAAGAGTTTTTTGAGGTCGTATCGACTTAGGCCTAATTGTTTATTGGATCCATCTGGGCAGCCTGAGGTAGGTTTAACCGCAAGTGCGATCTTTTTCGTCTGCAGTTATCATTTCCGATACACCGTTAGGCTTACTACGTTAACGTGAAGATTAGGCCTAACCTTTATGCTTAATCTTACAATACTTCTTCCTCGTTCGCCCTGAAAAGGACGGTGGTTGCGTTGTGTCTGTTTACGCCTAGGCTGTGATATCTGCATCTTTCGGTCGACACATCCGACTTCAGCACGGCATTTTTTAGGGACCGGGTTTGCCTTCCCATTGCGATCCACACTCGCTCAGCCAGACTGCACTGCTGCAGACTGTTTCCAGGACCACCACATGGAGGTGGAGTGCGGTCTTGACCAGCTCTGGTTCGCTGGTCTGCTGGTTCTGATGCAAGCAGTACAGCTATGGGTCGCTGACTGCATTCACTATTGCTGCATCTTGGGGTCCCATCTTACAATACTAACACAGTCAAATATTTCCTTCATAAATAACGTCTAACATACAATCGTGAATATTACCATTTATTGCTGATTGTCTGCATTCTTAGTTAATGGTGTAGTGCATAGGCCTATCTACATTAAGCCATTACTAGTGTTCTTCTTTTCAACCTGACCCATGATGTTTTTACACTCTGAACATTAATAGCAATCCATAATCAATTCCTCGATCATACAGAAATTAAGTAGACCTACATATGTTTGTCCATTGTGCTCCCAAAAGTGTCATCTAAAACCACTTATCAAAATGTTTGACAAACAGGTGTGTTTGCCAGTCACTTCGATTACGGAAACAACAGCAAATGGATTGATTTGCCGTTGCCCTAAAGACGCCATTAGGCGTGATGGGAAACAATGGCAAAGAAAACCTATCTGCTGTTGCCCTAATACGCCACTAGGCGTAATGGCCACTGACTGCTTTGACGGTCGGTGGCTAAGGACGGAAGAAGAAGAAGAAGAAAACCACTTATAGATACAACCCAGATTAATTCCTCCAGGAAATAGAGCTTGAAAGTAATAACCGACCATACACTTAGGCCTAATAACTTACTTAGTCGTTCCCCTTCTACCGTGAGGTGTAGAGGTTTGGAAGAGAGAGCGCCACACTATCCTATCGGCTGTCTTCCTCCTGGCCTGGTTCCATTCTAGTCCTCGGTCCTTCAATGATTGTCTAATGTTGTCCTCCCAGCGGACTCTGGGTCATCCTGGGGGTCTGGATCCCTGGCTCTTTGTTTCCCATGCTTGTCGTGGTAGCCGATCTTCTCCCATTCTGCAGACATGGCCAAACCATCTTAGTTGGGACTGTTCTACTTGGGTCTGCAGGGGGTGGGATTTTAGGCCTTGACGTATCGTCTGGTTTTGGACCATGTCTCTTCTTGTTACTTGAACCACCTTCCTCATATACCTCATTTCTGAGGTTTTGATCTGGCCTTTGTGGACGGTAGTCACCGCCCATGACTCGCATCCATATGTCAAGACTGGGACATAGGTGGAGCGGTATACAGCCATCTTTGCCCTCTCTCCTGCCGAGGAACCCTCAATTTACAGGCCTAATAACACTTGAATAATATACATGAGCACAAATAATAGCAAATGGCAAACATGCACACACAAAATCGTTTTTGCCCAGCCATAGCCCACTTGTTTTACTAATTTGGCCACACCGCTATGTATCATTGTAATTCCCATGTCATTGGCTTAAGCTTAGGATGCAAAAGGAGACAGATATTTTAAAATGCTAACTTTATCCCTTGCTTTGTTTGGAGCTTTTTAACATAATGTATATAATAAAGCAAAAAATACTGAGGCTGTACGTTATTGAAAATTAAAAACATAAAACGTAATGGCAGACAATAAAGGCACACATGCACACTATCAATATTGCTTGGAATTGTTTTACTAATTTGGCTACAGTACTTTTTGTCACCATATTCTGTGATTTCATAGGCTTACGCTTAGGATGCAGATGCATAAAGATAGACCATAAACCTTAACTATACCCTAATCCTACACTTAAACTTGCACCTGACCCTGACGTAAACACCAAAGCCAACCCTAAAAATAACCCAAAACGTAACCATAAGACTATGCTTAACTTATACCCTAAACCTATAGCAAAATGTAACCCACAACCTTAAACCTAATCCTTCAACACCCATTGACGAGTTGGAAAAGATTACTCACCTCCAGCCGATGGAGGATAGAAGAGACAGCAGAGCCCAGCAACAAGCCGAGAAATTCAAGAGGATGATAGACCTCCCTATGCACCAGAGAATAAATGGACTTGGAAGTGGAAGACTGAAGCGAAGCAACTTTGTAGAGACAGTCAAAACAAAGATGAGAGCAGACCCCATAAACGCAATATCAACAGCTACGCCAATATGTACGAGAGTCCTTACCACAAAATATATAGAGAAACATTACCTGAGCAACACCTGGATCCATGCAAACACAGATGGATCAGCAACTAATGCAACAGAAGATGGGGGTTGTCGTGAGAAATTCTAATCCACATATATAAATTAAAACGTAAATGTAAAGCCAAACACATAAATTCAATAAAAGGAAAGAAAAATGGTAAAGAACAGTGCTGTCACAATGACTGTACTCGAAATCCCCCTTGTGTTCTCCTGCGTCTGCAAATTGTAACGTTTCACGTTGATAGTAAAAGCCTTCTGCAACATACACGCGTTTCCCAAACACCCTAAAAAATGTACTCCATTTCTAAGAAAAACCTTGAAATACGCAAGTTGACCTAGATTTAAAATTCCATTCATGTCTTTTTCTACACTATGTTACCAAAAACAAAAGACAGATGGACTAAAGGATAGAGAGAAGGGAGAGGCAGAAAGCAGGGACACAGGCAATACTAACACGAGTCGCGCGATACACAATTACTACCATCACGCGTGTAAGGCCACTAGCACTGGCTTTTTTTCAAATCGTCAGTGATAAAAAACACTACCCATACCAGAGTTAGGTTTTAAAATCCTGAAAAACGCTTATTGGGAAATATGACATTATACTGGTTTATGTTTGAAAACATTACAGTACCCAGACAGCACATCTTCGAAGTAAACAGGAGGTAGAAGAAATTGCATATTTTGAACGCAGCCACTTAGCTCTTTTAAATTTGCATATTTGGGTTCCTTAGGACTTGCTGACAAAGAATATGTAAAACGTTACGCAAATAGTCTAGGAATTACCAAATAAATTATAGCCAAAATAAAATAGTGGGGGTGCCTGACAGCATAAAATCATTTCTGCTCATAAAATTTTTTTATAACGTGTTTGAAAAAACATTACGTTACGGAAATAGCCTACCATGTTAACTCCTATTTGATTGGAGCGCAACAAATGTAAGGCTAAACACGATTAGTCGGACTATAAATACTATCTTGTGTTGTCAGGGGAAACGTGAGAAGGGGTACTTTTTTGAAAAGATGTGTAGACATGGCTTGATTGGTTAGAGCTGCGAATATACTCAATTCAGGGCGTCTGTTCCGGGCCACATCTTGTAATAAACCTACTAAGAAACAGTGCGTTGAGCACCAGGGTATATTTTTTCTAAATAAAAGCCTGGGACATCGGCAGATCGGAGTTGTGCTATATTCATTGCCATTCAACGTCACTGTGTATTATTTCCATGAATTGTGGTAGGTTTGAAATATTTGATATCTTTTAAAATGAAAATTGAATGTAAATTGATACTTATGTCTGTATATATGTGTGGTTCAGTAGCGAACATGAGGTAAAGCCTATAGTGCTCCAGCCTGAACAGAAGGTGTCGGAGGAAAGTAAAACTACATGGTATTGCCAAGCAGTACACTGACACCTAGATTATTGACTAGAAAGAAATAATGCTGGAATTGCAGAGGCGTAGTAACCATTAAGGAGGAATATACTGGTGTAAAGTCTTTCAGATGAAGCTGACAGTTGGCCTAACGCTCTGAACTCAGGTTTGTTATGTATTGTGCTCAGTGTAGAAATAGAGTATAAATTAGTTCTGAAGTAGGAGGTACAACCTTCTTGTTTCAGGGACCGTGGTCTTAAAGTTATTGAGCAGCACCTGGTCAGAGCTTTGCTGAATTCAGAGGCGGACAGCATACTCCTTGGTCCATATAGCAACCAGTGAGGTGGCTCCAGAACTCATTAAAGTAATCGAGCAGAGGAGTCTTTTACTGCAGTCATCACGAAAGTTAAGAAAGTGTGGCCATGGAGCTCAACATTATGTACCCCCATCTTAAACTGACATTGTAAAATAAAATTAAGAGGGGAATTTAATTGTTTTAATGCCAGGAACTGAGAACATCTCCAATACTAGTTCCAACAGAAACAAACTATTGAAGTCATGATGACAAATACCAACAGAGCTTGAAAAAACAAAACAAAACCAGTATTACCTCATATTACTACTACACAACTGACACACATAGGATACTATTAATAATATATGTCACTACAAGATTCATATTGATAAATTCTGTACATATAACTTGTAATTAAAATTGATTGTGATTCCTGGTTCACTTTGTATTTGAATCAGGACACATATACATTAATGACAGCACTGAATACATATTGATATTTGAAAATTTATCAGTGACTCGTAAGATATCCTCATAGAGTGTTATATGTATGTGAGTGTCACAGTGTTGTCAAGTGTGGTGGAATAAATTAAATTGTTTATCTGTCTGTTGTTGTTGTGACTTACACTTCATCATATACATACCCTAGACATTCAACGTAGTCATCACTATATTCCAGAATAACGTTTCTGACCCCCTAGAAGCCGATTTAACGCTCAGAGAGTCACTTTTGTGTTCCATACAATTTGTTCTGTATGTCAGCTTTCGGTCAGGTGATTATTGTTGTTTATACAGACAATGTCTAGCGAACCAACCACATCATGTTTATCAAAATGTAGGTCTTTTTTATCTGTAGAAAAGGCTAGGGAGCTGTGTATGTTTGATGAGTTTAGTGAAGATGATGTCATTGATGATTTCGAATGGGACGTTAATGAAGAAGCTAGTTCTAGTGACGAGGGGGCGTGGTCACAGCCAGGCTCTAGTGCTACAAAACGACAAAAAGTTTTGACCAAATCATCGACAAAAAGGGGGAAAAGCATTAGTACCAAGGAGCAACAAGGGGCAATTGGTAATGAATGGAATTCAGTACCAAACATCAGTATTACAGAGACCCAAAACGCATTCAGATTTCTTCCCAAATATGGTCGCAAACCAGGAGTACACAATGACTTAGGTCTTAGTGAGGCATCAACTCCTTTTGACTGCTATAGGACATTGTTTACTGATGACATTGCAAATTCAATAGTACATTCTGTAAATGAGTATGCAAAACTTCTTAAAAATAATCCATCCCTAAAAAGATCAAGATTTTCCAGCTGGACAGCACTATCAAACTATGAGTTGTTAAAATTTATGGCTACAATAAATGCTATGGGCATTGATCCAAGACCTTCTATTAGAGAGTATTATTCATCAGAAACTGATTGCCTTTATGCTCCATTTTATCACAAAAACTTTGAAAGAGATAAGATTTTTGTCTATCTATCAAACAATGTTGCATGTGGGAGAGCCTGGTGCTGAGGGGAAAAGTAAAGTGGAGCCATTCATCAATTCTTTGATTGAAAATTTCAATGCCTTTACGCCCTTTGAAAATGTTTCGGTTGATGAAATGATTGTAGGATTTAAAGGGAGATGGAAATACAAGCAATTTAATGCAACTAAGCCTAGTAAGTATCATGTAAAGAGTTTTGGTCTTGTTGGCAGAACCACTGGGTATGTTTTATCCCTGCTTACTTATTATGGAGCGGATACCTCATACGATCCAAGCACAGACACCAATAGTGGGATGGCAATAAAAGTCTTTGGAACTCTATTACAGCAAATTGGAACTGGTTATCATATATTTGCAGACAGGTTCAACACCACAAGGGCACTCATTGACTATTTGCTTCAGCAAAAGCAATACTATACTGGCACCCTCCAGTCAAACTGAATTTGCTTTCCATTATAAATAAAAGCACTTTCCATACCACACATGGAACGGAAATGCTGGCAAACTAAAGATTCATCTTTGCTTTGTATTGGATGGAGGGATAAGAAAGCAAAAAAGCCAGTAATCATTGTTTCCACCAAAACAAATACAGGAATGACTACTACGACAAAACCAAAGCCAATAACAGTCCATGACTATAATCAGAGCATGAATGGATGTGACCGTGCTGATCAAATGCTTGGGTATTATGGCATTCACAAACGACGCAGCAACAAGTGGTGGAAAAAAATATTCTACTGGATAATGGAAATTACTTGTACCAATGCTTTCATCCTCTATAGGCTCACAGGCAGTAGAAAAATGACATTAAAACAGTTCAAAATATCTCTGATTGATGCTTTGCTTCAGTGGGCCGCCCAGATTCTCCAAAAAGAACAAATTTTATTTGCGAGGGTTGCGATGATTATCCTCACCTCCACCCAAAACACTGCTTCAAGATATGGCATACACAAGCCACCATTGACTAAAATGTAAATATCCTTTCAGATAAAATTATGTACATATTGTTTATGCATAATAATGTAAGTACAATACAATATATGATTTACTTTGAATTTGACCTTTTTGTTTCCAAATTTTAATAATGATGGAGAGTCTCTTAATTAAACATTAACAAAACATCACAGAAAGCTGAAACTTGTAATTAATATTCATATATGGATTAGTGTTATTTAAAAAAAACCATGGAGCACTTTGGATAATATTTCAGTCTTTATGCAGGGGTTGGTGGGTACATTTTTCATTCACTAAAATGAATTTTTAAAAAAATTGTTTACATTATTACTCATAATTGAATATAATATGAAGAATAGCACTTAAAAGCCCCAATATTATAATTCTAAATATATTTATCTTTACTGTTAAACATAATTTGTGTGTTTTTGTTGTGTAATATCAACACAATATATGATTTAATTTAAAAGTTCACCCGGCCTTGAATATCTTCTTTTTTATTTTAATGATGATGGTACGATCTGCTGGATGGTCTGGTCTGTAAAACATTAACAAAATATCACAGGAAGCTGACACTTGTAAATAATATTCATATATGGATTAGTGTTATTCTAAAAGATGCTGGAGCACTCTGGATAATGTTTCAGTTTTTATGCATGGGTTGGTGAATACATTTTTCATTCACTAAAATGAGTTTTTATTAAAAAGTAGTCTATAAAATATGTAGAATATCACTAAAATTCTTCATATTCTAATTCTACATTCATTTATCTTTACTGTGATGTATAATATGTGTGTCTTTGTTGTATAATAACAATACAATATATTCTTCTTCTTCTTCTTCCGTCCTTAGCCACTGACCGACAAAGCAGTCCGTAGCCAATACGCCTAGAGGCGTCTTAGGGCAACAAGAAACTAATTGTTGTTCCGTTACACCTAATGGCGTTTATTGGTACAACAAAAAATTAATTGTTGTTTCCGTAATCAGTATGGCTGGCAAGCGGGTGATCAGCCCGCTGGTAATACAATATATGATTTAATTTAAAAGCTTCAAGCGGTCTATAATGTCCTTTTTCTTTCCAAATGTCTATAATGTTTATATGGTTCGCTGGATGGTCTGTAAAACATTAACAAAATATCACAGGAAGCTGACACTTGTAAATAATATTAATATATGGATTAGTGATATTTTAAAAGATGCTGCAGCTCTCTGGATAATATTTCAGTGTTTATGCATGGGTTGGTGAGTACATTTTTCATTCACTAAAATGAGTCTTTTCTTGAAAGTGGTCTATATTATGACTCATAACTGAATACTATATGTAGAATATCACTAAAAATCCTTCATATTCTAATTCTAAATTCATTTATCTTTACTGTGGTGTATAATATGTGTGTCTTTGTTGTGTAATAACTCAGAAACGTTAGTCGAATTTATAAAGGTACTGCTTTACAGTAAAAAAAAAATTCTGGCAAAACTGATGAAAAAATTCCGGCCTGCAAGAGTTAAGCAATGGCACACAAAAAAAAAGATAGCAGTCGCAACAGTGAAATTTTCAAGTAACTTCAGAGCAGAGGCCCTAAAAACTGCATCAGAAATTCTAATGACAGAAGAAAGCTCAGAGAGACCAGTAGCTATCTTCTCAGATGCACTGTCAGTGATTACAATGCTGAAAAGTCAAAGTAATGCTGAACTGGATGACCTAAGAATAACACTTCACAATGTCAGCAATACAAAAGAGTCGTGATACAGTGGATCCCTTCTCACTGCAACATCCCTGGAAATGAAGAGGCTGACAGATTGGCAAAGGAAGGGGGAAAGCTTCCTCAACTTGACACAAACATAACATGAGGAGGCCAAGAGTTTTATCAAGCGCAGGTACAGGCACAAGTGGCAAGAAGAGCATCCAGGCCACACAAAAAATGATCCATATTACCAGCTCAGCAGAAGTGAACAAGTGGTAATCTTCAGACTTCGCACAGGTCATAACTGAGATACCATCTATTCAACAAATGAAAGATAGGAACTACTGATGAGACTGTGGCACTGATAAAATGACATCTGCTTCAAAGGTGCCCAACATATGAGGAACAGAGAAAACGCATATGGCCATCACCTATACCATTCCTGGAGAAAATCTACAGAGATATCAACAGCCTCATGCTGACTACTGCTTTCTTTGAACTTATTCAAGTTGACATCTGAGGGTGAACGAAGAAGAAGAAACCTAACCCTGAAAGCTAACCTAAACCTAATAATAAAATTAACTGAAAACCTAAACCCCAACTAAGACGGTTTGGTCATGTCTGCAGAATGGGGGAAGATCGGCTGCCACGGCAGGTATGGGAGGCTAAGAGCCAGAGATCCAGACCTCCAGACCAACATTAAACAATCTCTGAAGGACAGAGGACTAGAATGGAACCAGGCCAGGAGGAAGACAGCCGATAGGATAGTATGGCACTCTCTTCCAAATCTCTACACCTCATGGTAGAAGAGGAACGACTAAGTAAGAAAACCTAAACCCTAAGCCTAAATCTAACCTTCGTGAGCTATAAGGGAAGAAATCTTTTTAACCATTTACTACTTCCGTCATCAATATGGGTTTTATTATTTATTTGATTGCCTGAATGATTTATTGAAATCCCACTTTTAATGGCGAATATATGTTATCACTGCTGTAGTTTTGGACTTAGGTGTTCTCAAAATAGTTTTAGGTTTTTCTTTTTTTAACTTTACAGGGACCCCTGGTACGGGTAAAACAACCATAGCCAGGGAGCTGGCTCAGCGAAGTGGGCTCAACTACATCAACGTAGGAGAAGTTGCAGAAAGTGCTGATTGTTTGGATGGCTATGATCAGGAGCTTCAATGTGGTATCCTTGATGAAGACAGGGTATAACTTTTTAAATCTCTTGTTCTACCGTAATTCACAAGATAACTTACAGCTGTATATTTGTTTATATAATAAGGGTATAGGAGAGAGATTTTTTATAAATCCTCAGAACATTGCAAGCTTGAAATGCATATGGCATCATCCGTGTTTCCTTCTGTGAAGAAACCATTACATTGACTTTTATCTTTTTTTGTACTTGTAGTGTTGAGGCTGTTGGTTTGTTAATTTACTTACATTACATTTTGTATTTGATTATTAAATATTAAACAAACACAGTCAGTATACTTTATGACCTAGTTTTTATTGCTTTGCATTCTTTCCTCTTTAAAGTTTAAGATGCCATCCAAAAAGGAGCAGTCATTCGTTTGATTTTTTTCCCCTGTATTCTTTTGTTTACAGTAAGAAGTAGATTATTAAGCTGGACAAACCTTAGTAGTCCTGAACCTTTAAACCTTTAACCTCTGCTTCTATGAATTCAGAAGCCATGATAGTTTAAAATTTCTATTAATGTTTCTTGTGATGGTTTTGAGTTAGACTATCTGCCATTTCTGTAGCCCTACTTTTTGACATCGCCAGTTTCATTTATCACAAATAACAATGCCATAACTATCAGTCTCTCTCTCATAAGAATAGAATTCCTTGTTGTCTATATTTAAATAAAATACAGCAGTCTAAGACAGTTTTTCTCCAACCATTTTACCAAATCAGAACCCTGTAGATGTTTTTTCAGTCAGCAGAACCCGTACGATGTTATTTCATTACCACTAAATTATTGTGATAAAAATGTAATTCTAAATATAATGCTGTTTAAAAATTACATAATTAAGTCAGCTGTCATTATAGGGGGGAAAATATTGAAACATTTTCCCTGTTGTTTAAAAAAAATAAGGGAATGTCTAACAACGTGCTGTATTGAAGGCATTGTCTCAAGAAACAGAAGCAAGCAGATGAAAAGCAGTATCTGATGAATGTCAGAACATAATAAAAGATGAAGGAAGTGAGACTGAGAGAAACTTAAAGAAGATAAATTGTGTTTTGTTTGGCTCTTGGGTGTAATGTATGTACATATTTTTATTCAGTGTCTTTTCATGTGGAACTCGTTAATAAGAATGTACTTTTTCGTGTCTTCTTCTTCTTTGATCCATAACCGCCAAAGCAGTCAGTGGCCATCACGCCTGGTGGCGTCTTGTAGGGCAGCAACAAATTGATTCCACTTTGCTCCGTCGGTGGCCATCCTTCGTACAGTGCCCCAACTCTTGTTCATTCTTTGCATCTCGGCTTCACAGTTCTCCGCCAAGTTGTTTTTGGTCGACCTCTCTTTCGCTTTCCCTCAGGGGTCCATAGCATAGCTGTTCTTGTGATGGTATCAGAGTCCCTTTTGAGGACATGGCCAACCCAACTCCAGCTATGATGGTGTGCATGTCCTCCTGGTTACTTCTTGGTTGCTGATGGTGTTTGGCCAAAAGATTCGGAGAATTTTCCTTGGGCAGATTGTGTGGAAGGACAGTTTCGACATTTCCTTCTCTGTTACTCTCCAGCATTCCGCACCATAGAGAAGCACAGAAAGTACACAGCTCTCATACAGTCTTAATTTGGTGTTTGTGCTGTACTGGGAAGATTTCCAAATGTTGTTGAGACTCGCAAAGGCTGTTCTCGCTTTATTCATTCTGTTGTTAATGTCCTTGCTTGTTCCGCCGTCAGGTGTTACTATGCATCCTAGGTAAGTAAATGTGTCTGTCTGTTCTAGCTTCTGGTTCCTTACTGTTATTGGCTCAGGATTGCCACATTTAGTGTCATGACCTCTGTCTTCTTCAGATTGATGTTCAGGTCAACCTGCTGGCATACTTATTCAGCCTATTGGTTTGTTCTTGCATGTGTTGATGTGAATGCGCGAGTAGTGCAAAGTCATCTGCATATTCCAGGTCTTCCAGTGTAGAAAACGTCCATCTAATTCCTCTTGGACTGCCCTCTATTGTCTGGCGCATCACCCAATCTATGTCTGTCAAAAATAATGTTGTTGATAAGGGGCATCCCTGTTGTACTCCTGTTTTCACTTCGAAAGTTACATTACTCAATCCAACATTGCATGTAAAATTAGAATAGAGGCTTTTTTATGATGGAAACAATGCGGCTGGGAATTCCATAAGCCCTCAGTATTTTCCATAGGCTGTCCCTGTGTATGCTGTCAAAAGCCTTTTCAAAATCAACAAAGTTAATGTATAGCTGTCTCTTCCATTCTGAGCACTGCTCTATAATGTTCCTGAGGGTGAGTATATGATCTGCACATCTTCTGTTCTTTCTAAAGCCCGCTTGTTCTTTCCTCAGTTTATGGTCAACTGCTTTTGAAATTCTCTGGATGATTATCCTGCCTAGTATTTTGCTAGGAACTGAGAGGAGAATAATTCCTCTACAGTTGTTGCAGTCTGCAAGGTCGCCCTTCTTGGACAATTTGACAATTATTCCTTTACTCCACTCTGTTGGTGTTGTCTCAGTTTCCCAGACTTGTGCAAATAGTGGTTCTAATAGTTCTGCTGCTAGTTCAGGGTCTGCCTTGAATAACTCAGCATTTAGATTGTTGTGACCAGGCGCTTTTCCATTTTTTAACCCTTTGATAGCTGTGATTTCTTTTTTTTCGTGGAATGTCTGTATTTACGTCTAAGTCACTTTCAGCCTTAGGAACATTCAGCTGAGTCTCTGGTGGTTCCTTATTCAGTGTTTCTCTGAAGTGCTGTGCCCATCTTGTTTCCTGCCCCTGTTCTGTGGGATGAGATTTCCTTGCTTGTCTCTTACTAGCGTTATGTTGTTTGCACCTCGTTTTCCACTGATAGTTTTAGTTATTTTATAAACTATGCTTTGTTCATCTCTCAGTGCTGCCTCTTCTGCCTGTCTTGCAAGGTCATCCAGAAATGTCCTTTTGTTAGCACTGGTTTGACGTTTTACTTCTTGTCTAGCTGACTACTGTTCACTATATATTGCCTTTAACCTGGGAGACTTAGCTTCTGTTTTCTTTCTTTTCATTTCCTTTCTCTTCGCTATGGTGTTTATCGTTTCTGGTGTTATCCAGTCTTGGCTTTTTCTTTCCTGGAATCCCAAGCATGACGTGCTGCTTTCCTTGTATATTGTTGAGATGGTGTTGAATTTCTTATCGACATCATCGGTCTCTGTTCTTTCCTGGCTTTTGGTAATCTGATATCGTCTCTTTCGTTGACCACAAAAGCTTTTCTGCTGAGGGGGGTCCTTAAGTTTCGTGATGTTATATCTTTTCTGTTTGACTGCAACTGGTCCAGCAGCTCTGAGTTTCACCTTCAGTCTTGCTACTACTAGGTGATGATCACTTCCCACATCTGCGCCTCTTCTTACTTTCACGTCTTGTAATGCATGTCTCCATCTGCCATTGATCATTATGTGATCTATCTGGTTTCTGTCCCGTCCGTTTGGTGATTCCCATGTTAACTTGTGCACTTTTATGTGTGGAAAAAATGTTCCTCCAATGACCAGGTTGTTAATACTGCAGAAGCTTATTAATTTGTCCCCATTCTCATTTACTGTTCCACTGCCGAATTTCCCCATTACTCTTTCGTTATAATTATTGTGTGTTCCAACTTTCGCATTTAGGTCTCCCATTACTATAATAAGATCGTACCTGGGTGCAGTTTCCATTTCCTTTTGTACCTGTTGATAGAACTCATCCTTGATCTCTTCATCGCTGTCATTTGTTGGTGCATAGCATTGTATAATTGTTGCGTTGGTGAATCTCCCTCTCAGTCTGTTGTTGATGGGTTTCCATTCCAGTAAAGACTTTTCCATTCCTTTCTTCAGGATAATGGCTACACCTTCGTTGTGCTGACAATCCTCTTTTACAGAATAAAGTACTGTTTCCCCTGTAGCTATTTTTATTCTCACCGCTTATTCCCAGGACATGTAATTTGTAGTTCCTCATCTCTGCTGTGATTTGTCTCAGCTTTCCTGCCTCTTTCATAGTTCTGACATTCCAAAATCCAATTCTGGTTTCGTGTTTTGCGGTCAGGGCATCCGAGTTCATGCCAATGGCTTCCTTTCAGCTTTCACCATTGGCAGTCATACGGGCCTGAGACTCTGGATGTCCGTGCCGCATCAAAGTTTTTCCATTTGTTGCTGTTTCCGTAACATGTGCGATTTTGTACATAGACAGGGGTGTCGGCCCTGTGCTAAAACCCCCAACCTGGATGACCAGGGTACCAGCTTTTGTCTGACCCTTACCTACACAGATCAGTCCAGCTTGGTTGAACCTACCAGGAGTAAAACTCCCACTGGCATAGCTCTGGGGATTGTCAGGGTACACAATCTGCCATACTGCTACAAGATATAGGTACCATTGATGGCAGACTTTTTCATGTGATGTACTGTTATGACATCTCTTCTATATTTATCTGTTCAGTATTACTATTTCTCAGATTAAAATTTGTCCTTTTAAATAAATAGGAAGAGTGTTATTGATCATACAAGTGTTTGAGATGTGACAGAGCTTTCATGTTCATGAAGTTCTCTACTATGCAGCACAGTT
This sequence comes from Oreohelix idahoensis, assembly GCA_024509875.1. Lineage (NCBI taxonomy): Eukaryota > Metazoa > Mollusca > Gastropoda > Stylommatophora > Oreohelicidae > Oreohelix > Oreohelix idahoensis. Next base: position 419,641 of record JAMPIV010014778.1, read on the forward strand.
ATGTCCTATTATAAGTGTCCATCAATCACTTATCTAGTTATTAAATGTCATGCTGATCTAAATTAACTTACTAAACAAATCTTCACTAATTTCATACATGGTTTAAATCAATATATATCTCCTCTTTTAAAGTTTCGCAACATATTTTACTTCAGCCCATGCTGCAGTTGCATGGTGTGAAATTAATTCTTTAATTTTTAACTATTTCTCAGTTCATAACAAACAAAGGTAACTAGATTTACTGCTTGTTGGTTTATAACCTAAAACTTAGCTATAAAATTGTGACACTACTGGAATTGGTGCAACACTCTAGAAATCTACTTTTTAAGTTGGTTGTTCTTTCATTGAGGGTCATTTGGTGACTGGTGACATTTTCTGGTACCTTGGAAGTCTCCTGTTTGTCCTTTCACATTTTTAATGCACTCAAAACTGCATCAAACTGACATGTAACCTATGAGTAGGACAAGAGATTTATGAAGAGTGGTTACAGGGAAGACAGAGCAGCCAGGCCACCAGAAAAATAATGCTTCTCACCAGCTCAACAGGAGAGACCAAGTAATCTGCACCAAGCATTCATATGTTCTTGCAATGATGGTGGTATCTTTAGTACGTAACCTGTTTTACATGATGGAAGTTTGGCAGCCTTATGCACAACCTTATATTAGTCGCCTGGTGAAGAAGTAAGCCTATCCTTTCTTTGTCTCATCAGAGACTCAGGAACTACACGGGGTATGTCACATTTTGACTGGCATTTAGTTTAGCATTAGGCAACCACAAACATTGGCAGTTATGAATATCACTGGATCTAATTTTTTTCTCTCTCTATTCTAGCTTATTGATGAGCTAGAGGACATCATGTCCAAAGGTGGGAATATTGTAGATTATCACTCATGTGAATTCTTCCCGGAAAGATGGTTTGACATTGTCTTTGTTCTGCGCACAGACAACACAATACTCCACACTCGTCTGACAGAAAGGTTTGTAAATAGATCAGTAGATGATACAGGGTGATTAAAAAAGAACACTTTCAAAAATGTATTACTCAGTCACTAGGTTTCGTATGAACATGTAGTCCATCAAATGCTAGAAAGGGTCTGGGATGAATTAGACTACAGGATTGATATACGCTGTGAGACACAAGAGGCTCATATTGAGCATTAATAAGATTATAACACAAATGATAGTTTCTTTACAAATTGGTTTAAACGACGTTCATATAAAACATGGATACTGAGTAATCAGTTTTTTAAAGCATTCAGTTTTATTTTTGGTGGTAATTTTTGTATGCTGTTTTGAGGTTCATGATTGTGTCTTCACTTTTTTATGCTGCGAATAAAAAAAAAATTCTTGTGCTTTATATATTCTTTTCCTAGTAGGGTTGTTCTTCTTCATACACTCTCAGACATCTACTTGAACGTGTTCAAAGAAAGCAGTAGTCAGCTTGAGGCTATTTGCATCTCTTTAGAACTTTTCCACGAAAAGTGTCATCATTAAGTGGCATACATTGCACTGTTTTGTTAGGCCTGTGGCCCAATATAATAGGCATTTATGCCGGGTTGCTTTCCTTAGCCTTTGACTGTCCCAGCTTACCTGCAAGACAGCAGTGTGGTCTCTCTGACTTGTTTCTAAAAAAATGTAGGAAAACGCTATCGTCAAAAGATGGTCGCCATATTGGCAAGGGGAGATCACTCGATAGTGTTCCCTTTCATTCTACAATATATTTTTGTCTTAAATTAAATTTGGACCTTGTGTTCAAAGTTGATGAGACAACTGAATTGGAAGAAATGCCATTAAGAACCTGCATTTCCCATGAAACGCATTCGGCACCAGGACAAAAGACCACTTAGCACTCTTTTTAGGCGATATTGCATCAGGGACTTCATAGCTGAAGCCATTTTCTCTATTTCTATACAGTATTTCTGCTTTTTTTTAATGTCAGGGATGCCTTTTATAGTATACTACCAAACATATTATAAAACTCGTTATGTCAGATTTAAAAAGAATGTTGCTTTCGTGACTGGTTGTTATTTTGGTACAAGAATCTCAAATTCAGTATTTTTTAATCCCAGAAATGGGGGGGGGGGGGGGGGGGGGGGGGGGGGGGGGGGGGGGGGGGGGGGGGGGGGGGGGGGGTGTGGGTGTTGTTGTTGTTGTTGTTGTTGTTGTTGTTGTTTTCTTGAAACTAGACACTCTAATATGTCTCATTTTCTTGTCTTGTACCACAGTTTATGCCATTGATTGTTGCAGATGTTACAATGAGAAGAAAATTGAGGCTAACATATCTTCTGAAATATTCCAAGTCATCCTTGAAGGTGCCAGGGAATCTTACCCAGAGGAAATAGTTCATGAATTGCCCTCTGACACTGCTGACCAACTTGAGTCAAACTTAGACAGGATATTAGAATGGATAGAGCTTTGGAAACAGCAGCATTGATTCTGAAATTCGTTTGGTTGGTAATTCTGATATATTTGCTTGTGTTTGGAGCTACTGTACTCTGATATTTTTTTGAGGTGGACATTTTCAGAATAAGAAAAATTTTTCAGGACTGGCAGTGAAATTTGTCATATCATGATGAAGAAGCTTAAAATGTGTATATTATATATGTACGTGTGTGTATGTGTAAACACACTTGGGTGAACATACACAAAAAATATCACAAACATGCATACCCCACCCTGTATTCTTGGTAGGCTGTTATTGGCTTACATTACTGGTAAGAGAACTAACACCAGGGCTATAATGTCAAACATGATATAGTTTATATCATGATTCTATTTATTTCATTGTAAATTGTTTGGTTTCATGACACTGGAAGATAGACATGTGTTCTCTATAGTAGGGGTTCCCAAACTAGGGTATGCATTTTCCTAAGGGGTATGAGAAGCTATCTGCTAAATAAATATACTATCCTGTTGAAATACACCAGTATATTTATTTTTTAAAATGTCATTTTATAACAACTTATCTCTGTGAATTGCTTAGTCATGTTGACAATCAAAACCAAGCAAGAAACAAACCGGAGGCTGAACATGATATGTGGTTATCTCTTTAAAAAATGACCAAGGACAGCTGTTGGTTGGCAAGAAACAGAATCACGGGTCTCAGTTTATTTGGCTGTGTTCTGATAAACATTTAGCAACTTTAAATATTTAAAACGTTATGTAACAAATAAAGTTCTTCTTCTTCTTCGTTCACCCTCAGATGTCAACTTGAATAAGTTCAAAGAAAGCAGTGGTTAGCCTGAGGCTGTTGATATTTCCGTAGATTTTCTCCAGGAATGGTACTGGTGATGGCCATATGCGTCTTCTCTGTTCCTCATATGTTGGGCACCTTTGAAGCAGGTGTTCGGCAGTCATTTTACCAGTGCCACAGTCACACTCATCCGTAGTTCCTATCTTTAATTTGTTGAACAGATGGTATCTCAATCTGTTATGACCAGTGCGAAGTCTGAAGATTACCACTTGTTCACTTCTGCTGAGCTGGTAATACGGATCATTTTTTGTGTGGCCTGGATGCTCTTCTTCCCACTTGTGCCTGTATCTGCGCTTGATAAAACTCTTGGACTCCTCATAGGTTATATTTGTGTCCAGCTGAGGAAGTTTTCCCCCTTCCTTTGCCAATCTGTCAGCCTCTTCATTTCCAGGGATGTTGCAGTGAGAAGGGATCCACTGTATCACAACTCTTTTGTATTGCTGACATAGTCTGTGAAGTGTTACTCTTAGGTCATCCAGTTCAGCATTTATTTGACTTTTCAGTGTTGTAATCACTGACAGCGCATCTGAGAAGATAACTACTGGTCTCTCTGAGCTTTTTTCTGTCATTAGAATTTCTGATGCAGTTTTTATGGCCTCTGCCTCTGCTCTGAAGTTAGTTGAAAACTTCCCTGTTGCGACTGCTATCTTTTTTTGTGTGCCATTGCTTAAGCTCAGGAAGACTCCTCCACCCCCATCTTCTGTTGCATTAGTTGCTGATCCATCTGTGTACGCATGGATCCAGGTGTTGCTTGGGTAATGTTTCTCTATATATTTTGTGGTTAGGACTCTCCTTTCTGTTTCAGTTTGACTGTTCTTTCTCTCAATACCAGGAACATTTTCTATCATTTCAGGGAAGCACTGTTGTTTCCAAATTGGTAGCTTGTGTGCAGTACATATTGGCGTAGCTGTTGATATTGCATTTATGGGGTCTGCTCTCATCTTTGTTTTGACTGTCTCTACAAAGTTGCTTCGCTTCAGTCTTCCCCTTCCAAGTCCATTTATCCTCTGGTGCATTGGGTGATCTATCAGCCTCCTGAATTTCTCGGCTTGTTGCTGAGCTCTGCTATCTCTTCTATCCTCCATAGGCTGGAGGTGAGTAATCTTTTCCAACTCTTTTATTGGTGTTGATTTCATGCCCCCAGTTATGATTCTCATTGCTTGGTTTTGGGTTCTGTTTATTTTGTCAAAGTTCGACTTAGCGGCTGTTGACCATGCTGCAATGCCATATTCTAAGACTGGTCTCACTCGCCCAGTATATAGATTCTTTAGTACTCTCTCGTCTGCTCCCCAAACCGTGCCAGCAAGTTTTTTCATGATTGCCATTCTCTGCCTTGCTCTTGTCCTGTTTTTCTCAATCTGGGTTTTCCAAGTCAAGCGGCGATCAAAGGTAATGCCTAGGTAGTTTGGGTTTTCATCCAGATGTAGATTTTTCCCATTTAGCACCAATTTGGAGATCTGTGGTTTGTTAGAGAGAGAAAACACTGTGAATGATGTTTTCTCCTCATTTATCTTTACTAGCCATGCCTTGGCCCACTCCTCCAGTGATGTTAGGGCTTGCTGCATCCGAATGCTTGCCGTAGAGATATATTCCTCTGAGATCCACAGGGCTAAGTCGTCTGCAAAGGAGGCATTGTGGGTTCTTCTTGGAATATTCTCTGATATGTCATTTATATATGTGAGGAACAATGTGGGTGACAGGACTCCCCCTTGGGGAACACCCTGCTCCAATACCATCTTCCTACTGGTCTGTCCTTGTAGTTGGACTCTGGCCGTTCTATTTTCAAGATAGTGGCTGATCCATTTGAACATTCTCCCACACACTTCACTTCTTTGCAGCTTGACTTTCAGTCCATCTTTCCACACTTTGTCAAATGCTTTTTCTAGGTCCACCCAAACCACCAGTGTGTGCTTTTTTTCTTGGAAAGCATCCTCAATTTTCTGAGTTATATAAGTGATCTGGTCTTCAGTGGATCTGTGTTTCCTGAATCCTGCTTGCTGTGGGGCTAAGAGATGTTTTTCCTCTAGATGCCACATAAGTCGAGTATTTATTATGCGCTCCATCAATTTTCCAACACAACTAAGTAGACTGATAGGTCTGTAGCCATTTGGTTCTGTCTGAACTTTGTCTTTCTTAGGTATTGGAATCAGTATGGCATCTTTCCTCTTTTCCAGCTGCAGTTTAGGATGGCCAGAAGCTTCTTTTTTGCCTTTGTTCCTAGGCCTGTTAGCATTTCATTGGTTATCCCATCTTTTCCGGGTGACTTCTTTTTCTTTAGCGCCCTCATTGCCTCTTCTAATTCTTGCATTGTTAACTTTGCCATCTTGTGTTCTTCTGGTGCAAGCTTTTTGTTATCATGATTCCTTTGTTCATCAATGATGGCCTTTCTTCTGTCTTTAGGGACATCAATGTGGTTTGCACCAGCATAGTGTTCCATGAGTGCATTTGCAGCTTTTTTTCCCGAGAGCATATTTTCACCTTGTTTGATTGTGATGTGACTTTTGTAAGGTTCTTCGTTGTTCAAAGCTCTAACTAGTTTCCACAGCTTGTTCCCTTCTTTATCTAGGTTGAGATTTTCTGTTGTTTGCTTCCAGCAGTCTCGTGTTGTTTGGTTTAATGTTCTTCTGTACTTTGCAGTGGTTGCTTTGAGCAAGATGTTTGCCTCAGTTGTTTGTTCTGTTTCTGCTGTGTCTCTGGCTTGTGCTACCTCATCTTCAAGTTTTTGCAGTTCTTCATTCCAGTATGGTTTATAGTTTTTTCTTGCCCCTCTCGGAATAGTCTCAATAGCTGCTTGAAGTATTGCTCTATTAAAGCTTTCAACCATATTTTTCATGCTGTTGTTTCGTGTGTTGATGGTTTCGCAAAGGCTGTCAGTCAGCACTGCAAAACTGTCCCAGTCAGCTCTTTTGTAATTCCATCGGGGCAATGGTTTCACTTCATGGGGAACATACTCCATATTAACCACTAGCTTTATTGGTCTGTGGTCGCTGCCTGCTAGCTGGCCAAGTACCTGTCTGTCAATTTTGTGAAATATGTCCCCTGTGGCAAAAGCTAGGTCTGGAGTGGAAGTGGTGTGCCATCTTCTAGAGTAGAAACTGGGTTTATCATCTAAATAAAGTTCAATTTATGAAAACTATTTAATCATTTTAATTATTTTCTTATGTGCATATGCATGGTAAACTGGAATTGGTATCCGATTTTCATGTTGGATAGGGGATACAAGGTTTACTAAAAACCAAAAAAGGGGGTACAGTGACTGAATAAGGGTTGGGAACCCCTGGTCTAGTGGAACACTTTAACAGTCATCATCATGTGCTCAGCTGTGAGGCATATGGGATCATGTCTGTCAACAGATTCTTGATCTTGATATCCTCCATCAGTTCTGTTGTTGATCTCTTCCAAGCTTTAGTGTCATGACATCCATCAGTTCTGTTGTTGATCTCTTCCAAGCTTTACTGTCATGACATCCATTTATTTTTCTGTCTCTTGTCCTCTGCTTCCATTTCCCTTTATTTTTTTCATTTGTTATGATATTCTCAGGTGTTTTTCCACCACCAGATGTCTTATGAAGGTTAATTCCAATACCCTTTAGCTCCCCAAGGAGCACAGGCCTTCAACAAACACATGCCAAGCCTTCCTGTCCTGTGCCATCCGCTCAAGTTCTTTCCATGTTTTCCTCATCATTTTCACCTCTGTTTCCAGTTCTCTTCTCCATGTGTTTTTTGGTCTACCTCTGCCTCTCTTTCCCTGTGGATTCCAGAACAAGGACTGCCTTGTAATGCTTTCAAAGGTTTCCTCAATGTGTGTCCTATCCATTGCCAGCGTCTTCTTCTCAACTCTTGTCATCAATTCCACATTTGTGACTTTGTCATACCATTTCAGTCCTATTCTACGCAAGCACCCGTTTATAAAAGTCTGTAGCTTATTGGTGAAGGTTAATTGTCTCCTAGTTATCCTTGTAAATATATTTCTTTCTATATATCACCTTTTTTTCTGTCAATTTCAAATCACACTTCATTATCTTTCACCAGTCCCTTTATTTATTCCCCCTTGCATATAGGCATTTCATTGCAAGATATGAACTTTGAAATTGTATTACAAGCACTATTACAATTATTCTTCTCTGGTGCTAGGCCGCTAATTGATAAAGTAGTCATTGAACATCATGACTGGTGACATCTTGTAGAGCACCAAAAAACTGTCTCCACTTTGCTCGGTTGGCGGCCATCCTTTGTGTGGTGCTCCGACTCTGGTTCAAGTTTTGCATCTCTGCTTCCACAGTTTTCCACCAAGTTGCGGTACAAAATTCCAGACAAGACTTAATTACTTCAGAAGTGCTGTCAATAATGAATTCTTATTTGCTTTGCTTTCACATAGCCACATCTACTACTGTCATGAAATTGACTGACTGTCTTAAGCTTTTCTCATCAACTTTCAGTTTCCTTATTAAGGAGATTGGAAGTGACCATGTTGTCAGTCTGCTTTACTGTTGGGGCTGACATTTTTAGAGTATGTATTATACTATTTGCTTTTGTTTCCACACGGACACATTTGTTTATTTAGTTTTTAACTTGTGCTAATGGTATTTTAGTTGGCAGTAGTAGCTGAATGAAATGTTAGCTTATGTATTGTGCTACATCGTGAAGAGTTGCTGTGTCTCAGAATTGCACTTGGTAACCTTTGTGCTTTGTTTTAAATTTGTGGATATCAGCACATTTGAGAACAGGTGATAGCATTGCACATGAAATGATTTGAGGTTGCACTTGTTTCAACTGAAACTTTATTTCCAGATAAAGATAAATATAGTAGCCTGTACTTAGCCAAGCCATCATTCTATTCTTCCTTCGCCAATAATTTAACACATTAACTACTGAATTGAAAAACAAACCGTGGCCGAATTAAATTTTTTCCCCATTTTCATCCTGTAGGTGTTTGCACAAAGTAAGCTGTAGTTTTCATAATTGTTTACAGATTTTTATGAATTAAATGCCATTTTAAAGATAAATGAATGTACTATTACATAAAACACCGGTTGTAACTCTAATAGAGGTTGTTGCTATTTAACGGCCCTCCGATGGCCGAGGACTTGCAATATTTTCACAATTATAACTGCTTGTGCCCCATCTCTATCAAAATCACAATTTCAATCAATGTGCACACCGTTTTCACTCTTGTCCTCGTCGCTAGATCTATCAGTCAATTGTTGAAACACGTTTCTATCCTATTCAGCCGTTAGACGAGATGTACACACATTTTTTGTAGTCCTATCACTAGTTGCCATGGTAAACAGTTTTACACGATTTGGTAACTAACCCAAAACGCTGAAAAATATGAACATAATATCAATTTTCCAGTGTTCTACAACAACCATGCTTTGGGAATTTGTTTTCTGGTGGCAACTTAAAATCTCGAACCAGATCAGAGAGTGTTTCAGTACATTTTTCATTCGTTTTATTACTAAAATTAGATTGGCGCTCTGAGCAGCTTGCGGTCCAAATGTGATTATTTTGTGAGCCGCTGACAGCGGCTTGCTGTAGTTAATGTGTTAAGGCCTTCGGAAAGAAATGAAATAGTGTGAAGCATTGGCAGTAATTGTTGTTGTTGTTGGGCTCTCATAGTTGATGTAAAATAGACATTATACCTTTCACTTCCCATAATATTCCTTACAAAAATGATTCTGTCTTTGGCTCTGATAATATCAGTGTGGTGGCTGGTATTCACTTAGGAGTGTTCTCTTTTGTCAAAGTTGAATTAGCATGGAGTACACCACGAAAGATCCTACTTGCTTATCACCAGTTGATGATATTCTTTAAATATGTACTCCTATAAAAGAGTGTAAAATGTCAACCAAAGCTGAATGATCTTTAAAACCTTTATGACACTGCCCAGAAGAAAGTCTTGCAAAATGTTTGCCATGCTGTATTTAAGTACAGGAAGAGGCTTGGAAAAACCGCTCAAAAACTTGTAGCCCTTGCGTCAGTTCTTCCAAATTGAACAACAGAACAAGATAAAAGGCACGTAATTGCATTTTCAAACATTCATAAGGTCAACTAACAGTGTTATTTGCCATGTTTTTTTTTAAGCATACATAACTTACTATCAGATGACGGTACATCTGCATTTGGAACAGCCTGTGATTCATAACTTGAGAAACAGTTAATATAGTCAAGGTATAGTCAGCCACTTTCTGCCCCGTGCTGTGATAGAAGCTCTTGAGATTGAGAAAGTGCAGTATAATTTGAAACGCAAAAAAAAAAAAAAAAGATTGCATTGATATTGTAATTGACTTAGCTAGGATAATTCCTGCAGTATCCAAAAGATCGCTGTTTAAGAGTGGCGGGGAAAAAAAAGTTCTTCGAAACAGTATACAGCCACTTTGAGGTGATGTGTTTCTGTTTTCTGCATTGTGATCTCTCTAGTGCAGTGTGGTTTATTCTTACAGTACTAAACTCCAGAAACCTTAGCTTAGGGAAGCCATAGAAGTTCTATTGGTTGTTATTGAGTAATAGATGTTAATGAAAGAAGATCTATAATTATAATATGGTTTTTTGGAATGTTAGTTGGAGCTAAAGGAAGGATCATTGAATTTTTTGTTGGAAAATTATGCAATAAATGAATATGTCAATATATGTAACAAAATGTGTTTTAATGTAGTGAAATCAAATAATTATTTGCTGTTTAAAATGTCATTTGAAATATTGTCAGTACAGTAATACTTTTCATATGTACAGCTGTTCACACATTTTTACATATTTGCAGTGAAAAATGCAATAAGGTAGCAGGAGTACACTGTCTCATCATAGAGTAACCAGGTCTGATGTTACCATGCAGCTCATTCTGTCATACATAGGCAGACTGGGTACTGTCCGGTCAGGAAAGTCATTGGAGGGCGCGAAGAAGTGTTTAGCGGACGTTATGGGTCCTTTCATCTTTCTTTAACTTCCACTTCTGCCACTAGCATCACAGGAAGTTCATGAGGTGTTCTCATGCATTTCACATGTCTTTTTATGTTGATGCATCCTTTCCTTGTGAAAGCTTCCAGTAACACTTTTCTTGATCATTGTTATGACTTACTTTTCTGGCCACATGACTAGACCATTTTAATCGTTGTTGCTCAACAAACTGGCAACATAACTTGCTCCAAGCTATTGCTCTTAATGTGTCATTGATTTTATCTCTGTTGGCTACATTTCTCGGGCAGTGCATTTCACATATTGTGATTTTATTTTCCTCTGTTATGTGTATTGTTAGTTTTTTTGCTTTCACACCACAGTGTGGGTACGAAGATGGTATTTATCTTTTGTCATTTAGCTTACTCAGAGCTGTTAGGATGTTTTAGAAATAGTATCAGCTGGTAGTTGACAGCATCATCTCTTTCATGTTCTTGTCTTTGTTTCTGTCTACACTTTCATTTTTTTTTTATTACTTTCTTTAGGTTTTTTTAACATGCTTAAATTTGATTATGATTGGATATTATAAATGTATGCTGTTATATTACCTTTATAATGTTGCATGCCTAAATAATGCTTAAAGTACATGTGGAACGAAAGTATACAGTATGCAAGATGAGAGAGGAAGGCAGAATGTTACATGGGCCTTCTTGCCCAATTCTTAACCCTTTGAAGTTCATTTTGGCTCTTCTGTAAAAATGCCTAGGCATTTGAATCTGGTAACATGTCTTATTTCTCTGTTTTCCTACAAAATTATAGATTGGCATATCCAGGGGTCTCTAAAGTAACAAAGACAGATAAGGACTAGTGCATGCACGTCAGACTAATATGAGGTTGTGTATGGGGGCTGGCAACCTCATCATGTAAAATAAATTGCCACAGAAACCACCACTACAGGAGCACGTGAATGCTAAGTGCAGGTTTCCTGTAAGGAGTGCAAAGACAAATGATGGTGATCTGATTAAGAGAAAAATACAAGGTTGAGCTTTTCACTTATCAGTTGGTATAAATGTGTCAAGGAAGAAATATATGTGTATAACAATTGAAAACAGTGGCCTGTTTGGATACATCAGTATGTTGCTGAATGTTAAACCTAATTTTCTCAGAATTTGATATTTCAGAAAAACACATAATCAGTTTGCCACATTTTACATGCAGAAGCTGTTTGACTGTCTGTAAGAAAAAACAAAAGGCTTAAGTGAATGTAAGTTGCTTGAATGCCAGTGTCATAGTTACAGTTATTCTTAAATGTTTTTTTTTATTTTACCAGTCGTTGGTCCTTCCAAACACTGTTTCAAAAAAAGTGTTTAGTTTCTTTTTCCCTTTCATTGTGCTTAATTTCTAAAAATCCACACGGTTTTGTTTGGCTATCAAACTTTATTTTCTGAACATTTTGTAAGGAAGAAGGTGTTAATAAAATAATGCAAAACTGCATAAACAGATTTTCGTGAAATGAAATGCATTAAAGTTAAACAAAGTAATTATCACACCTCAACATCTTATTTATCATAACATTCCACACAGTTTAACACATTGTTTCTCAAAACCTTTTAATTTTCCCACTTTTTCTCCAGTTAAGTACACTGTGCTCAGATGTTAGTAGTCTTTTGCTATAGGATTGCTGTCTAGTATGTTGTTGCATATTTTATATTACCATAAAACATTGTAAGTATTTGTTTCAATCAATTATTTTGTGCTTTAGGAATTAATGACCTTCATCTTATGACCAGCCAAAAAAGATTAAATCTACACAAGGGCTAATGAAATGTCAAATATTGTACTAAACATTTAAGTGCAAGGAATGAAAATCAGGAACACTGAGTCTGTGACACATTGCATTGCTAAATATGAACACAAAAATTGATAAAACTTAAGCATGTCATAAAACTGGTTTCTGGCATTTCTTGAAATTCACAGAGAACACTTCTTATTATGAAAGCAAACTCGCCCAAATCATATACAAATCATCATTTGCCATATAGACTGCAGACTGCGGTAGTGATCTTGTGTATCCACCACTTTTGTTGTCTCTTATTCCTCAAATTTTGCCAGTTATCAAAATGCTGTATATCTTCTTTTTTTTTCCAATCCAGCCTGGTGAAATAGATCTGCCTGTTTACATTTGTTGCAATGATTTTCTGTCACATTTTCTTCTGCCATGATGTTTTCGTTATTATTGTTCATTACTGTACATAATACTGTCTTGTGGCAGATGTGATCAGTACTGTACAAATACTGTAGCAATTCATTGCAAACATTTAACTCTCAAAATCATTCAAAACTTGCTAGAGCACAAATAAAAGTACATTTACAACTATTGTCAGACATTAGAATTTAGGTTGATCTGCTCCCACAGTGCACTTCTTCATACCACTCACATTGATGAGTTTTATCAGAAAAGACAGTGCCATGAGGACACTGGATTCTCTGCACCCTCTTGCCATGGAGACACTGAATAAAGTGACGACAGCTCTGTGGGTCAGGCACCTGTCCATTGTGTTTACACAAGGGATCTGCTTCGTCTGAGATGTTTTAAAAAAATCAGCTTTTAATATTGCAATAACTAGAGGAAATGCTAGCAGAGAAAATAATAGCCCTGTTCATATCTAAGGATTGTTAGCACATTGACAGGAAACAAGCATATAGCAAAGTAACTATGAAACAAAATTTAACCAGGAAATTGTCAGTTTAATGCAATTTGTAAATCAAACAGATCTTATGGATTGTTATTTATCTGTCTTTATTAGTTTGATTTCATCAGACTTTGGAGGGGACCACAAACAATAGACACTTGGGTACAAGACAGCAGTGTGTGTGCTGAAATTAATTTAAATATTTAATAGTCTGCGTAATGGCATATTAATTTGCTGTACATGCAAGACCAATGCTGCAAACATTCTTTGCTCTTAGGAATTTAACTGCCATGAGCCAAAAAATATAAGAAATGTGCTATGCCAGAACCACATATTATGCTATTGATTCCCAACCGGGGAAATCTGGGATTCCATGAGGTGGAGTAAAGAGTTCCACGAGACCCCCTGAACAAATTAATAATAGTTTGAAATGCTGAGATAATTTTTGTCCAGAGATTTGAAATATTGGACTGATTTCCATGCGCTCCCTAATTTATGATTTTGTTTACTATTTGGCGTGAAAGGCCATTTAGGAAAAGGCCTGGGAAAATTCCCTGTGCTGACTCGTTATGAGGATGAATAAAGGCAGGAACTTTCTGGAAGTTGTGTCCCTTTCTTTGGTTTGCTCTAAGGCAGTTCTTTTTGCCCACATACTTCTGAGCAGAATAATTCGCTTTTCTATGTTGCTTGATTTTTATTTTAGTTTAAAAAAAATTAAAAGCATAGTGATTGGCAAACAAGATAGTTTTTTAAATAGAAATTTGTCAGTGGGTCGCATTGATAGTGATTCATTCATCATCTTTCAACTCCTGAAGAAGCACAGGCCTTCAACAAATTCACGCCAAGCTGTCCTGGCCATCAGCTCAAGGTTGTTCCAAGTCATCTGTATCCCTGACATGCCTGTCTCCATCTGCCTTCTCCATGTTTTTTTTTTTTTACTCTGGCAATTCCAGAATAATGTTTGCTGTGTAATGCTTCCACAGTTTTCTCAAAATGTGCTTTCTAACACCAGCATCTCATATCCTGTGGCACTGACAGACTAGCATCAAGAGCACCCACAGTGGGGACATTGGATATGGATAAGGGAGGATACTGAGAACAATTAAAGATCACCTGTTAGAGAATGACACTGCACTAGATGAATCGTCTAAGTTAAGTGTTGGAATTTGGCACAAAACGTATGGCTAGCAGAGATGGACGTATGAGAGGATGCATCCATAGTGTATACAATTAGTGAACTACAGGAACAGTTAGCATTCACACTCTTCGACATATACTGAGGGAGACTGAGTACCTATGGGTTTGCCCGGAGTGCAATGATGTCGATTTTGTTTAACAATAACAATAGCTGACAGTAATACTCGGAGCAATCTGTGTCCCTGAGTGATTTCACAAGTTGTGTTTAGAATACATTACAGTCAGTGGCTCTTTGATGTGTCAACATTTGTTTATAATTGATGCCTTTACAGAACCTGTATCTATGTATGTTTTGTAAGTTAAAAAATGGGTAAAGGTCATCCCATATCAGATACTGACACAGGTGAGTGAAGTGTTAGAGACTTTACTATGCTGTGTCTCAGCTTTATGAGGTGAGGTGGTTCACTGCCTTTGTCTCCCCTTACCCCTTGGGGTATCCATTTGCAGCTGGGTAGACTGGAGCGTGACACTACCAGTGTTTCCCACCTGGTAAATTTACAACTAGAAGTGAGCTCTGTAACAACTCTGCCATTCAATGCTGTTGTACCTATACAAAATCTAGCCATGTAATAGTATTTTCATAGGTAGGGGTTTGTTACGGTGTTATTTTAAATGACGGCGTCTGCTAACCACCCCACGCAACAGGGTTCCCCAAGTAATGAAAAATTATGTTATGTGTTCCATCTTAGTAAAACTGTTGAGAAAGAATGCATTATCTACTCTAGTGCAGAAAATACTCACAAATATGAATGGACGCAGGAATTCTTCTTTGTCCACAGTCATTAGCCACTTCATCTGCAAACTCACAAGTTTCATTTTTGGGCCAATAAAGGGTTCCATCTGAACATCTCTGTTCAGCAATCATAGATCCATTTGAGCATGACAAGAATTTGGAGCAATCATCTGGGTGGGGGTTATTGCCAGTCTTTTTGTGGCATCTTAGATCACCTTCAAGCATGCACAAGAATAAACGTTATCTCACACAGAAAGTTGTTGTGTTATATAGGAATGTGGCTTCATTCAGTGGTCATTTCAGTTTCAAAATTAGTAATAATAATTGCTAATTAACCATACTCATAAGTACCTGAAACTCTTGAATTTTGTGAAGTTATAATTATTTTACATTACCACCTCATTTAAAAACTTAACTGAGGAATTTATCAGATATCAGACTGTACATTCTCACATTTGTTTAATACTGATGTTTCACATTGATTCAGTTTTCTGGAACAAAAAGTAATGGTTCTTTTGAAAAAAAAGCTGTCATCCCATAAAATTCTTAACCTGAACGGCAGCGGGTTGGGGTCCACATCACATTGTGCAAAATTCTGACTGTGAACCACAGTTTGAGGCGGCAATCACATTACTCAGATTCTTACTTAAATCACAATTTGAGGCACCAATTAAATTGCTGTGAGCTGCAGTGTGTGAGTGATCATTATATCACATAGTTCTTACCATGAACTGCAGTGTGTGGGTGATTATTATATCACACAAAATTCTTACTGTGAACTGCAGCGTGTGGGTGGCCATTACATTTTTACCATAAACCACTTCGAGGCAGCCATCAATTACACGCAATTCTTTCTGTAAACTTACAGTTTGAGGCAGCCATCAATTACACAAAATTCTTACTGTAAACTACAGTTTGAGGCAGCCATCAATTACACAAAATTCTTACTGTAAACTACAGTTTGAGGCAGCCATCAATTACACAAAATTCTTACTGTAAACTACAGTTTGAGGCAGCCATCAATTACACAAAATTCTTACTGTAAACTACAGTTTGAGGCAGCCATCAATTACACAAAATTCTTACTGTAAAATACAGTTTGAGGCAACCATCAATTACACAAAATTCTTACTGTAAAATACAGTTTGAGGCAACCATCAATTATACAAAATTCTTACTGTAACGTGCGGTATATGGGTGGTGGTCGTTATAATGCACACAATTCTTACCGTGAACTACAGTGTGTGGGCGGCCATTGCAATCATCCCTGTCTGGGTCCCATTCCCAAACACAAGCTGAGGCAAACTTAGACCAGACCTGACTAGAATTGCACTGAATTGACTGTACCACCTCCATGTCAAAGCCACACTGATGGGCTATGGTACAGTCCACTGTGTCTCTTACCTTCAGAAGTAAAAATTGTTTATTCTAAAACAGAGTTAATTTTTAATTATATGAGATTTTAATATTAATCACATGCAAGATAATTTCATATTTTAAGAGAAAAAAATGTAGCTTTCAATTTTTAAAAAACAAAATCCAAGTAAAATATACAGTTGCATATGAAAATGCAGTGTTAAAAATCTGGGACAATAAAACTGTAGTCACAGAAATATCTCCTGGTATTTTACTAAGCAGTAAAACATTAAACTAGATAAATGTTACTCACCCATAAACCTGGCTGCACATTTGTACAAATGGTTGGATCATAATAATAATAGTCAAAACAGTAAGTGGACACCACAGATGAGAATGTGAAGGCAATAATGTGGAGCAGCATTTTAGTTTATAGGTCACAATTATAAATCTAGCAACAAAGCTAGTAATGGTATTGTAAATTTACAAGGGCATGAAATAAATATTTTAAGTTATTAGAATCTGTCTTTTCTTGGCTGGTCTAAGAATTCAGGAATACTAAACTGGTGAGCCTCATTTCATTAAAATTTATCAGGAAAAGTCCCCACATTGTGTTTGAAGAAGGCTGGTGTCAAGTGGTGTTTTTTTCTTGTGTTCACTCTTTAAATAACAGGGTCTCATGTTTAGAGACACCAACTAGCACAAGGTAAACCAGTACTCTCTGGCCCTGTCATCTCGGTGTTATACACTGGGTCATGAGACAGGGAGACAACAACAGGAGCTTTATGTTTGTTGACCGTGTTGAGAGAGGACATGGCATGTGGTCAGCAAGGGAAGAGCAAATAACCAACTTAAATACAGAGCAGACTGCATTTGTATTTGTGTGTCCAATGCACACACTTGATTAGATTCTTGCCAGTGATGACAAAACTTCACAGCTCATGGTATGGTCAGGCTAGGACTCACTTAGCTCTTTCTTGTTTGCTGTCTTGTTTAAGCAAAATAGTATGGAACACCAAAAATACACCTATGGCCTAAATGAAAAACTAATCTATGTGCATAAATGGGAATATTCTTTTATTAGGCTTCATTAAAGTGAACCATTTATCACTCAGTCTTGACAAATGTAGATTTCAAATTCGATACGGTGTATTATTTATTTTTATTCTCAAATTGTTCCTTTTATTTTTTTCAGTTAAGCTCTGCAATGTATTCAGAAAGGAACCATATTAATAATCGTGGTTCCACAATTTCTTTACTTTTGTTGTGTTTTTCTACATGTTCCATGAAAGATCATGGTAGAAGCAAATTTATTTTTAGGCACAGAGTGTTGCTTTGGGCAGCATTTTATTAAATTTTTCAGGATTTCTCTAATACTGTCTGCCTGCCTTTATCTTGAGCATCCTCATACTCTGAAGTCAGATCCTTCACCGTTGGAGAGTTGTACTCTGGTAACTGATGTGGCTGCAATCTAGCAAAGGTGTTATACCATTTTATTTTATTTTTATGCTGTTGATGCATGGTATTCCCACCAACTTTCTGTTTTTTTCTTTTCTCATTCTGTCTCTCATGGTGACATTTGCAGCTTTTCTGAGTTATCTCACATGGTACTGTGGTTAATGAGGTAAGAGCAAATAACCACATTCATTACAGAGCAGACTGCACTTATAATTTATGTGGCAACTGCACTCAACCTGATCTGATTCCTGTCAGTGGTCTCCTTCTTTAAGCAGTGACCATGTTTGACATGGGTAGCACCTGTTTTGTAGAGATGCATGGGTGTCTGAGCAGTGGCATTGGTTGATAAGCCACAGCATTTGCCTTTTGACATTTATTTACATTTGTCTATCCACTCTACCTTCCTCAGTGAACGTTTTTCCACAGAATCTGAACTCTCTGGTTTGTTTGATTTCAGTATTGCTGACATATAAATATGGATGCATAGCGGGTTTGAATTTCTGTTGACCTTAATTACTTCTGTTTTAGACATATTGACTATCATTTTATATCTGTTGCATGTTGATTTTATTGTGTTTTTGGAGTCTTTTTATATCTGTGTGCAGTAGACTTTGGTCATCTACAAACAGTAGTTATTTTGTGGTGGTTCCAGATCTGCCTCAGAAGTTATCCTATCTATATGTTAAACAGTTGAAGTGACTTACTTACTTAGTCATTCCTCTTCTACCGTGAGGTGTAGAGGTTTGTAAGAGAGAGCGCCATACTATTCTATCGGCTGTCTTCCTCCTGGCTTGGTTCCATTCTAGTCCCCGGTCCTTCAAAGATTGTCTAATGTTGTCCTCCCAGCGGACTTTGGGTCGTCCTGGAGGTCTGGATCCCTGGCTCTTAGTTTCCCATGCTTGCTGTGGTAGCTGATCTTCTCCCATTCTGCAGACATGGCCAAACCATTTCAGTTGGGTCTGCAGGGGTTGGGTTTTTAGGCCTTGACGTATCATTTGGTTGCGGACAGTGTCTCTTCTTGTTACTTCAACCACCTTCCTCAGATACCTCATTTCTGAGGTTTGGATCTGGCTTTTGTGGGTTGTAGTCATTGACCATGACTCGCATCCATACGTCAAGACTGGGACATAGGTGGAGCGATATACAGCCATCTTCGTCTTCTTACCAACTTCTCTTTTGCTGAGGAATCCTCGATTTATGGCTTGAAAAAGTCTCCCAGCAGCTGCTCTTCGGGTAGCCAACTCTTCTTTGATGCCTCCCTTCCGGTCTATGACAGCTCCAAGGTATTTAAAGTGGCAGTTGAAGTGACATGCACTGGAAATATTGTTATTGTTAATCAGAATCGACCTCACTGCACTCCGGGCAAACCCATATGTGCTCAGTCTCCCTCAGCAAATGTCAAAGAGTATGAATGCTAATTGTACATGTAGCACGCTGGTTGTACATACGATGGATGCATCCTCTCTCGCGTCCATTTCTGCTAGTCCCACGTTTGATGCCGAACTCCAACAGCCTCAGTCTTGTTGATTCATCCATTGCAGTGTCATTATCCAGCAGGCGATCATTAATAGCCCTTAGTATCTCTCCCTTATCCATGTCCAGTGTCCCCACTATGGGTGCTATCGAGGCCAGTCTGTCAGCTCTCTCATTGCCACATACCCCTGCATGACCAGGACAGTAGATCCACACCAGTTCTTCAAGACTTGAGGATTCTATTGATGTTTTCCATTCCTGCCGCAGCCATCCGTTCTGAACTTTCCGAAGCATGGCTTGAGAGTCTGACAATATAACTGACCTGGTTGATGGAGTTTCATTGCTGCAGTAACTGCCTCTACCTCCATTCTCATGCTGGAGGTTGTTGTCATGTAGGCTTCACTCTGTTCAGCGATGACCCTGCCCTTTATTCTCGCAGAGAAGCCACATCCTGATTTCTCACAACGCACTACAGACCCATCAGTGTACACAATGGCATCATCATCCCAAGCATGATCACTTATCAGCTGAT
Organism: Oreohelix idahoensis; assembly: GCA_024509875.1. Taxonomy (NCBI): domain Eukaryota; kingdom Metazoa; phylum Mollusca; class Gastropoda; order Stylommatophora; family Oreohelicidae; genus Oreohelix; species Oreohelix idahoensis. The sequence continues at coordinate 439,226 of JAMPIV010014778.1, forward strand.
TAATCTCCAGCTCTGCTTTTCCATTGCCCCAATATCTGCACTCTCTGCCAAGGCTAATGATGACCAGCTGGTAGTTTATCCAGTTCTCCCTTGACTTACTCCACTCTTCCCCTTTGGATACATTTTCAACCCTGGTCACCTGACCAATCGTAGCCTCTGCTTGTGCCATCCATGACATCCCCCTCTTGATTCTTGCTCCTTTGGTGTCAGCTACATTCTCATGTAGGGGATATAAGTTTATAAACTAATAAAACGGTATTGAATCAGTTTTACAAATAACAGTTCACATGAGACAAGGGACGTTTCGGGTTTTACCCTTCGTCAGCCACAAACAGGTGACAAAGACAAAAATTACATATAGGTACTACAAAACTATACGATGATGAGAAATATACAACAAATAGGTGATACTAAATTATGGGGCTGCTGTAAAACTGGTAAGGAATATAAGTTTATATATATTTGTTGTATATTTCTCATCATCGTATAGTTTTGTAGTACCTATATGTAATTTTTGTCTTTGTCACCTGTTTGTGGCTGACGAAGGGTAAAACCCGAAACGTCCCTTGTCTCATGTGAACTGTTATTTGTAAAACTGATTCAATACCGTTTTATTAGTTTATAAACTTATATTCCTTACCAGTTTTACAGCAGCCCCTTAATTTATTTACTTATACTATCATGTAGGGGATGTCTTTTGTCGGTGGTTACCCGCATATATGCTTTTGCCTGGGCCATCACTAATCTGGATCTAATCGACAGCAATCTGAGCATGTATCTCATTGCCACAATGGGGGTATCAAGCGTACAGCCCAAAACTAGTCGCATCTCTTCATTTTGAATGCGTTCCAGTCGTTCACATTGTGACACTGACAGCGTGAGTATTTTTATCCCATACTCGATTACTGAAATCACGATCTGATGATCCATGAGAAACAACAGTCTCTGTTCTAAGCGAGCAGCAGCCATTGTTTTTAAGGCTGCCAGTTCTCGCTTGCATTTCTGTATGATCAATTTGACATGATACTTGAATGATAGCCCACGATCAAATGTTACTCCCAGATACTTCAGCCTGTCTTGCCTTTCAATGTTCTGCCCATTGAAAGTGATGTCTGGAAGGTCTGCTTTCACTATGGAGTTGTTCAAAGAGCACCACATCACACAGGCCTTGTTGGGAATGACCTTTGATCTGCTTTCCTCACACCATTTAGAAACCGCCTGTAGTGTCTCTTGTATACCTTGGACCATTTCCTGTCTGTCTGAGCCAGTTCTGTACATGAGTATGTCATCTGCGAAAGTTAATGTTCATCCCAGTCCTGTTGGTTGAAAGGTTGCTACTTTTGTTGTGTAGATGTTAAACAGCACTGGTGATAGTGGGGAACCCTGGGGTAGTCCCGGGCAAATGCGCATTGGTTCTGGTGTCCAAGTTCCCTAGTGAAATGCAACTGATCTCTCTATTAAGGCAGCTGCTATCTACCTAGTTATCCAAGGGTTTATATCACATGCCATTATGCAGTCTGTTAGGGTTGCAAAGTCCACACTGTTATAAGCATCCTCCAGGTCAATTGCGACAGCCACTGTATCTTTTTTACCCTGGAATCCCTTGTACACATCATACACAAACGTTCCAGCGTTACGCCATGATGTTTTCATAGGCCTGTAGCTACCCAGGGTATCAGGAAGGATGTGTGCATTTTCGAGGTGGCTCATTACATGTCTTACAACTATCTTTTCAAGTAATTCTGGATAGACTTTCTGTAGTGTGATAATTCTTCTTCTTCTTCGTTCGCCCTGAAAAGGACGGTGGTTGCGTTGTGTCTGTTTACGCCTAAGCTGTGATATCTGCACCTTTCGGTCGACACATCCGACTTCAGCACGGCATTTTTTAGGGACCGGGTTTGCCTTCCCATTGCGATCTGCACTCGCTCAGCCAGACTGCACTGCTGCAGACTGTTTCCAGGACCACCACGTGGAGGTGGAGTGCGGTCTTGACCAGCTCTGGTTCGCTGGTCCTGATGCAAGCAGTACAGCTATGGGTCGCTGACTGCATTCACTATTGCTGCATCTTGGGGTCCTGTGTGATAATTCGATAGCTGTTGAGCTGTGTGGGGTCTTTGCCAGGTTTAGGAAGTGGCCAAAGGTAACTGTGTAGCCAGTCATCCGGCACCTCAGCATTCTGTATGCTGGTATTGACATAGCTCACCATATTTATAATGGCTGTGTCGTTGAGCTGTTTAATGTGATGGTATTGTACACCATCAGGATCCGGAGCAGTGTTTCTGCTGGTTTTCAATGTGTACACCACTTCCTCTTCAGAAATGAGATCAAAGTATATCTGGCCCCTTTTAGGGCATTTTCCAGCACACTGTCCTTTATTTTCAGGCAGCCACTTTTGTCACCTTTATCCGTTTGCTTCACATATCGATTTAATAATGCTCTTCCCTTCTCTTTGTCCGTCTTCAGGCTTAGTCCTGCAGAGCTTTTGATATTAGGGATGGGTTGACTTGCACTTTTCCTATTCATTCTTCGATGTAAGGACCAGAATTTTTTCCGTGCCCACCTGTGTCACAAAGTCCTCCCACACTTTATCCTTGGCCTCCCTTACCAAGCTCTTGAATCTATTAACGGCTCTTTGCTTTTTCTCCTTCATCTCTTCAACCTCTCCCTCATTCATCATTCTTCTGTTTCATGCTTTATGCCATTCCTTTGTTGCTCTTTTCTGTCCATGCTTCCTCCACTGTCTTATTCCACCAGGGAAGTTGGGGGAAAGGTGTTCTCACTGTCTTTTGTTTGGAATTTTGACACAATGTGTGTAAAGGGTTTTTACTTTGGGAGCCACGCTGGTGTAATGGTTACCACATTGCGCTGGCGATCAGGTGTTCAAGGTTCAAGCCCGGGCGTGGGCATTTGACTGAATAACCTGAACGGCTCCTGAGATAAACCCTCTGTAGATGGGAAGAAGCGAAGTTCCTGACCAGGTTGGAAGGAAAGTCCACAGGCTCCCCAGCCTCGCAATGATATGTCATTGCTGAAAGCTCAAAAGCCGCTGGTTACGGAAAAAAAAAAAAGGTGATCACTTTCCTGTGTGCCTAATAGTCCCAACGTGCCATGGTGGTGGCAGCACTAGAAATGAATGCCAGATCTATGCCACCATTTGTATCCCCAGGTTTAGTTGCCAGTCTAGTTGGGCGTCCATCATTCAGGATGGCAAGGTTCATGTTAAGTAATGCCTGGCTCAAAGTTATGCCCTGCCTATTTTCCGTGATGTTCCCCCAATCCTTGGATCTAGCATTGAAATCGCCAGCAATTAAACACCTTATATTAGAATCTTCAGACAATTCTGCCAGAAAATTCCAGTCACTCTCTGCTGTAAGATGGTCGACATGAGCATATAAATTGTAGACTCGCCACTCCTGACCACCTATATTCACAGCAATGCCCTGCAATTCCGCATCCTCACTAGGTTGGGAACTTGTATCCAACCACGTATGAGGGAGCTCATGCTTATTACATACATTGCTTGCCCTCGTCTACCAGGCCCACATGGATTGGAGTAACATCTGTAGCCTGGGCAATTGATAACACTATTGGCTTTTAAATTTGTCTCCTGGATCATGAGGATATCGAAATTATTGATGATTGTTTATACTGGAAATATATGGAAGTCAAAGAGATCTAGTCCAAAAAAATGTCAGCTTCAGGGTGAAGGAAGTCCTGTTGTGTAGTAAACCACTGCATTGACCAGGCCTTAGCTGTGGGCTCAAGACCATCTAACCTATGGGCTGTCTATCAGAGGAAAAAAATGCAGCCTGAGCTTCAGTTGTTCCTATTGGTTTGGAGAGTAAAAAGCTTTTAATTAATTAGAAAATATTTGGCTTGTGCAGTTGTAAAGCATTTAGAATTAACTGCATATTACTGTACTGGATACTCAGTTAAGAATGTTTAATGTGTAATGCAAAATTAGTATTGGTTGAAACATGAACAAATGTTCATTTGCCTGGCGTGAAACGTGGAGAATAAAATAATGACCTACCACCCAAGTGTGACTAGTAGATATTTTATCTATTTTAATTAGTGTACTAGTAGATAGTACATTGACAAATTGACAGCTGCATCGGCAAAGCTGCAGCCATCTTTACCCACCTCACAATGCATGTTTGGGGAAACTCCAAACTCGCAATGAAAACCAAAACTGCGGTATATAATGCTTGCGTCACCAGCACACTTCTATATGGCAGTGAGACATAGATAACTTGTGCTAAGCAAGAAAGAAGGCTCAATACCTTCCATCTACGGTGTGTACTCTATATCCTTGGTATTTCATAGCATGCCTACACTGTACAGACTTGGCCATGTCCGCTGCATGGAAGATAGTCACATACCCAAAGATATTTTCTACAGGCAACTGCCAGATGGCAAGAACAGTCGATTGTCTGCAGCTGAGGATCAAAGATTTGTGTAAGGAGAGACATGAAGGCATTGGAAATAAATGCAGCAACCTGGGAGGATGAAACTTTCAATCGCACCAAGTGGTGATGCTCCCTATGGCACCTCCTCAGACTGGGCAAAAAAGAAGCTCTCACAACAAGCAGAAGAGAAAAGAACATGCTGAAAGGAACAGCAGGAAAAAAAGCACCAGAAGGTTGTCACCTCAGGGGTGCATTCCCATAGTAAGTTATGACTGTAGTGGGCTACTACTGGGGAGTACATAGGTAGCCTCTATTTGGATGTTTCATCACATCTCTCATTTTGCTTTCTATGGAGCCACCACTGCATCAGGTCCCCCCTGAAGCCTGCATCAAAGCATTCATGTACTCTTGCAATGGTGGATTCTGCAGAAACTCATTTTACATGAATCACGGGTTGTTTTATCTTTGGTGTGAAATTATTATTACATCAGTTAAAACTCTGTTTGAAGGTGATCAGTTATAGCTCATAGTTTGACTGCTGTCTAGTAATCGAATATCCGTATGCTACATGCAGACATACAGTTGGTGTAAATGAATATCGTTATCATTCCTTACCCTTCTTGCCAGGAAGCCTGCAACAAAGCTTATATATGCCCTTGCTTTGGTGGTTCTGCAGCAGTTTGTTTTACTTGATGAGGTTGCCAGCCCCAACCTCATATTGTCTCTCATGACATGTCTGAACCTCTACACCTCACGGTAGAAGGGGAACGACTAAGTAAGACATGTCTGATAGAGCAGTGATCTTGCTTTTTCCTGAGACTATAAATATTCATTCACCACCCTTCAGTTTACCAAGGAGCACATATCTTCAACAAACTTACACCAAGTCTCCTATCCTGTGTCGTCTGCTTAAGGTTTTTCATGTCTACCTTATTCCTTTCATGCCTGTCTCTAATTCTCTTCTCCATATGTTCTTTGGTCTCGTTCTACCTTTCTTATCTGGGGTACTCCAGAATAAGGACTGTCTTGTAATACTTTCAACAGGTTTCCTCAGTGTGCGTCCTTACCATCACTAATGTCTTCTAATCTCTTGTTCCACTGTCACTTGTCTGGTTTGTGTCATCAGTTCCACATTAGCGATCTTATCATAACATTTCAATCCTTCTATTCTATGCAAACACTCATTTATGAAGGACTGTAGCCTTTTGGTGGATTTTGTTGTTCTCCATGTTTCCGAGTCATACAGTAGAACTTACTTGACTTTGAGTTGAGGATTCTGATTTTTGTGTTCTCAATATCTCCCAAACATCCAGCCACAGAAGAGGAGCTACAAGTCAGCTGTGAAAGACTGAATAAGGAGGAAACAAAGAAAGCCATGAATCTTCTAAAAGATGAAAAAGCTGCTGGTCAGATGGCACCCCTGCAGAGGTCATCAAAGGAGATAGTGACACCTCTATGGAGATATTATAAAAATTACTTGGTAAAGTCTGGGAGAGAGAAGAAACACCAGTAGAATGGAAAGAAGGATACCTGCTCAAATTGCATAAGAAGGAAGATTTACAATAGTGAATAAATTACAGAGGAATAATATTAAACATGATCATCTCTGAGAGGTTAAAAGCATCCATAGATAGACAACTGAGAGATGAACAAGCAGGTATTTGACAAAACAGATCCTGTACAGACCAGATAGCTACATTGAGAATAATAGTTGAAAAAAGCCTGAAATTTAACTCAAATCTTTGCATTAGATTTGTGGACTATGAAAAGGCATTTAAGTTTGGAAATTGATAAGGCATTATGGAGTCCCCCTGAAGACCATTAACTTAATAAATAAAACGTATGAAGACATGATATGCGGCAAGTTCTTCAGGAAGGACAACTTACAGAACTGTTTGGGATAAGTACTGGAGTGCAGCAGGGATGTCTCCATTTCTCTTCTTATTGGCTATAGATGAAAACATCAACTTCATCCAACAGGAAAAGAATTCAATGGACTGGCGAAACTGCTTGACAATCTAGATTTTGCCAATGACTTGGCTCTTCTGTCCCATAACCATAATTGGATGCAAGACTAAATAGAAATACTGTATTTGATGAGAGATCAAGCTCACAGGGAAAAGACAAAGATAATAAGAATAAATGTGGGAAACGATAACAATATTGCAGTTGAAGAAACACCAATACAAGATGTAGAATCATACATTTATCTTGGCAGCAATAAAGTTGAGTTGGAGGGACAGACTGATGTCAAAAAACAACACAAAAGTCCAGAGCAGCTTTCATTGCCCTTGGAGATATATGTAGATGAGAAGAAATCAAGTCCAACACAGAAATAAGAATCTTCAATTCAAATGTCAAGTCAGTTATTGTATGGCTCTGAAACATCGGAGAACAACAAAACACCAACAAAGAAGTTAGACTTTCACAAATGGGGTGCTTGTGTTGACCAGAAAGACTGAGATGGTATGACAAGATCACTAATGTGGAACTGGTACGGACACACACTGAGGAAACCTGTTGACATTATTACAAGACAGTCCTTAGCCTGGAATCTCCAGGGCAAGAGAGGCAATGGGAGAGTGAATAACAAATAGAGAAGATAATTTGAGACATTCATGAAAGGAATGAGGACTACATGCATTGACCTTGAGCTGATGGCATGGGGCAGGAAGACCTGGCATATGTTTGTTGAAGGCCTATGCTCCTTGGGGAGTTGAAGATTGATGATGATCAAATTATTTGTCTTGATTTATAATAAAAGTCACTTTTTTTCTGATGCAAATCCAGCAGATGGCTGCTTACTGACTAAATAATAATAATAGTCTTCTTTTTGTTGTTTTGTCATCACTTTCCTTTGTGCTCCTTACAGAGCATGGAGCCACCAATGTAGCTAGTCTCCTGAACAAAACATGCACCATCAGTGGTGGTGTCTGTGGCAATTTGTTTTATATGATGAGGTTGCCAGCCCCCCCCCCCAACCTCATATAGGCATGCCTGAGGGTGTAGTGGTCCTACTCTGTCTTTGTCTCTACAGAGAGCCCTGGAAACTACACAAGGCTCTTTCTTTGTTGTTTGCTACCAGTAGGCCTACCGTCTATTCCTCTCATACAGTTGGCCATCTGTGTCACGCTTCTTTCATTGCCATAGGGTGTGTGTATAACAAGAATAGAAAAAGGTAATGCATCTAACTTGGACAAAAGACAGATAGTTGCCTATGTTGCGGCCACAAGGCCTTCATCAGAGACAGTAAAGGTCATCTCATTTTCTTTCATTGCCATACAGATTCACCCTCAAAGAGTCAGTGAAGGTCATGCTGTCAGTCTGCTCTTGTTGCTGAGCTGACAATTCCAGGAGGACATTTTCTCTTGTTTGTAGGTCTTCCTTGTCTGGATATTTGTTTCTTCTTCAAGTACCATGCCTGGTGATGAAGGCAATCATGTCTCTCGGACTCCACAACTTCCTGTCTCCAGTACCATTTATCAATTCTGTTGTTGACCTTTTTCCATGCCATGTCAAACCATGCAGTATCTCTCTTTCTCATCCTCTATTCTCTTTTCCCTTCAATATTTTGTGTTGTCACGATATACTCCAGCTTTCTTCTCATAACATGCCCGAGGAAAGTGGGTTGCTTCCTTCTAACATGAGGAAAAAGCTTCCTTTGCACATTGGCATCTTTCAGGACATCCTCATTACTCTTTTTAGCTGTCCATGGTATTTTTAACATTCTTCAGTAAATCCACATCTCTGGTCTGTAGTGCTTTCCCCACTTGTTTACTAATTGTCCGTGACTCACTTCCGTATGTTGACATATGTTTGTCCATTTTAAATGATAAGTGATGAATACAAACAATGTAAACTTGTACTGCTGAGTGCTGGCAGCCTTGCATTATTCACTTTGCAGTTTTGATAATAGACTATTGAGGTGTACCTGCATATCTGTTATATTGACATGATGGTTCAAACAGTGAGAGTGCTTTCAGTGTTGTGTAGCTGTTTTATCTTTCCCAACTTCTGAAGTGAGTGTTGATAGTTATTTTATGTTCTGGATTATGTTCAGCGACCACAGAGATGCTGTAAAACCTGACTTGCTTGAAGTTGTATTTGTTTTGAGAATGAATGGCTATCTGAATTCTGAACTGCAGCCATCAAGAGATTAAGAAACATCTGTTTTCATTTTTATAAGTTTAATTTTGCTCATTTTTCAATCATACTGTTGAGGCCACTTCATGGTGTGAAATTAACCATGGCGAATTATTATTAATAGCGGGTTTTGTTCACACTATGTCGTACCTCAACTGAACATTGCAGAGATGAGAGTAGAGTAAAATGTTACTAGGAGATGAGTATCTAAGTATGACGAAAAAGGGTAATTGGGTGTGTGACGCCATAGCGTCTCAATGTGTTTTGGCAGATAAGCCTTTATTGAAAGTGTATTCTTAATGTGTATATAAAGAATCTCCGGTAAGAGAAAGTACTTACTTACTTACTTAGTCGTTCCCCTTCTACCATGAGGTGTAGAGGTTTGGAAGAGAGAGCGCCAGACTATCCTATCGGCTGTCTTCCTCCTGGGCTGGTTCCATTCTAGTCCTCGGCCCTTCAAAGATTGTCTAATGTTGTCCTCCCAGCAGACTCTGGGTCGTCCTGAGGGTCTGGATCCCTGGCTCTTTGTTTCCCGTGCTTGTCGTGGTAGCCGATCTTCTCCCATTCTGCAGACATGGCCACACCATCTTAGTTGGGACTGTTCTACTTGGGTCTGCAGGGGGTGGGATTTTAGGCCTTGATGTATCGTCTGGTTGCGGACCATGTCTCTTCATGTTACTTCAACCACCTTCCTCAGATACCTCATTTCTGAGGTTTGGATCTGGCTTTTGTGGGTTGTAGTCATTGCCCATGACTCGCATCCATATGTCAAGACTGGGACATAGGGTAAGAGAAAGTGTTCTAATTAATTATTGGATTTAAATAGGATATAAATAATGGAAAGTGCTTATTATTTCAGGATGCCAAATCCCCCGACAAACGGAGATGTTTAATTGAGGAGATAAAATATGAGATAAAAATTATTGTTATTTCGGGATGCCAAATCCCCCGACAAATTGAGATGTTTATTATTAACTAGAAGATATTATCTAGTCCTCGAGAATAATAATATGAGATATATCGGAGTAAATAAATAAGGTGGAAAAATGGAAATGAAGTAAGAAATATTGACATAAATGTTAAATGCAGATTACAGTATTGAATAAATGAAAGTGGAACTTAAGAGAGAATGTCTTTGGAAAAATGATAATGAACATACATGGAACCATTGTTGTGCAGTGATGTTGAAATATGTAATTTTGTCATATTAAACAAGCAAGTCGTCAAAATCAAGGTGTCTATTTAATAATTCAAGTTCACTTCTACATTCGACTCAAATCGTTATCATGTTGATATTAGATTTTGAACAACCTGTTACTAAGAGAAGTGGCCAGTAGAAAAATATAAAGACTGAAGCCAAAACTAACAATGTTTAAAAGAGCCGATTTCACAACTTCGAAGAGATTCAATGATAAACAAATACCCCTAACAAAAATACAGAACTCGGGAACATTCATAATCACTTAACACATACATTTTTTTTTTCTCCATATAACCCAAATTTCTGATTCATTTTCTTTTTCATATAACCCAAATTTCTGATTCATTTTTTTTTTCATATATCCTAAATTTCTGATTCATTTTACCAGACCTAAGGGTCTTTTATATTTGGACATGCGCCCTAATATAACCGACTAGGTTGAACAGGACGTGCCTCGCCAAAACTTTATTAAAAAAAAAAAAATGCTGATTCATTGTCTCTTTTTCATATATCCTTAACATCCGATACAGTATTATTGAGTTATGGTTTCACTGGCATTTAAGTGCTTTAGTTACTGACAATAATCAAAGTGTGAAATTAAAATTTTTTTTTTTTTTTTTAAATAGAAAATCTTGAAATTAAAAACCACTTTATATTTGAGTTTATAATGCAGGTATAGAATAAATCTGACTGAGTTCCCAACATTTTTCAAGAATTTGTCAATTTTTTTTTTTGGGTGGTTGTTTGAGTGAGGTGGGTGGGTAGGGAATCTCACTTTTTTTTCTTAATCAAACATGCTGACCTGTTTCCCTATTTTATGAGGATCTATTTTTACAATCTAAATTCTTCTTCTTTCATTCGCTTGAAATATATTGTCTATATCTGTAATGTTGTTCCTGGCAATTTTCTGGACTGAAGTGCTTGGGGTGCTGATCTTGCATCTGTCAGGAATACTACAGGCTGTGGACCGAGATTGGTGTTCAACAGTTTCTCAGTTGCCACCTTGATTGCCTGGATTTCTGCATCATAGTTGTTACAGAATTTACAATCTAAATATTAATGTTCAATTAATATCCAATGCTGTTTTTGTTTATTTGTTTCATTGGTTGTTGCAGTTGTTGTGTACTTCAGGCCAAGACATTAACAATTTTGAATTACTAGCAATAACCCGTCAAACTTGACGGGTTTTTAATTATTGTGTGCTGTTTCCGTTCCCGGATGAGCAGATAGAAGTACATTCTTAGAGTGTTTTTGGTTTCTTTCCATTATACAGTGTAATCAAACTGTTCATGAACACCGTCATTTGAACGCTTTTCTTTGTTGATTGTAACTATTTTTGGGAGAGTATATATAATGGAAACAATAAAATTTTTCAACACAGTTGCATTCCTTAGCTGTGACCAATGTACACATGGCGAGAATTATGTTATTTTAGATTCAATTTAAAAGTCCTTTGATGACAACATTTTGTGTGAAAGTGCGTGGATTGTTTTCAAAGAGTGTTCCCTGATAATAAGTGGTTTTAACAAAAACTTTCAAGTTTTCATGATTTGTACATCGGGAGAGGGCACACCAATTTTTACGCACTTTTTCTTTGTCGAGCGCTACTAATTTCGTGAAAGAATTAAAAAAAAAATGAATAAAACCAAAATATTTGTTTTATATAACACCCACGGCGCGTAAGTTGCACACCGTGCGTTGCACACTTTTTTTTCTGGCACGAGTTACTATTTTGAGTGAGACCTACCGACGTAACATATATCGGTAATTATGTTAGTTGGGATTATGTTTGATCACATCCTTGAAATAGGGAAACCTGAGGCTTGCGTGTGGTGAATAAATAACAAAAACAGGTAATGGCAGGAACTCATATGAAAGACACTCACTACCAAAGCGAGGCCAATGGCTTCATTAGGATAGGCCTGGATCGAATCTATAGAGTGCATATTATTTCTTACTTTTCTGTTGTCTTGTGTCTTCCTTCTTACAAGTGCCTACCACTTTTGTTATTTGGAGACATCCTTGGATCAGCCCTCTTTTTTATATCAATCTACAGAGTAACCTTTGTCAGTACACTATTGCTACTTAAATTCCAGAAGAGACTATGAATTAGTCTTATGTCTTTTCCATCTGAACAAACTTCTTAGAGACTTCTTAATCAGTGTTCATGAACAACATAAACACATTGTTTTGGGAGTTCAGATTTGCTTTGAAATGCACAAAAAATTATAAAATAAAATTGTATACACTTAGGAAATGCTTGAGTATGCAGAAAAGGATTTGTATGTTAAAGTTCTGAGGATTCAAAAAAGGATTTCATAATGAAGAGCATATATAATTTCGAAAACCAAATCTGTTTAGCCCATACATTCAATCTTTCAGACAGATTTGCTTTTCAAAATTTAATAAAATGTACTTTACCTTATTAAATCAGTGTCAAAGCATTTAATACTGTACTGTAAGAAATCACTTTCTGAAAACCCAAGTGTATATTATTAAAATGCACATTAAAGTAGATTTAAAGTTTAAAATATGTTTTTTTATTAGTCTGTTTTGTGAAGATTAAAAACAACAGCTCTTAGCAATGGAAGGTTGACACTCCTTGTTGCTTCTTTACATGTTTATTGTGAGGCAATTTCATTTACAGATGGTTTCTTCAGACATCTGAACGATTAGGTTTTCCAAATAAGGAACAAACAAGCTAGTAAATAAATATCATGTGAAAATGAATGAAAGAAAATCTAATTAACCATAATTACTCACTACCTTAGTCATTCCTCTTTACCCTAGGGTGTAGAGGTTTGCCAGAGAGAACACCTTACTATCCTATCGGCTGTCTTTCTCCTGGCCTGGTTTCAATCTAGTCCTCGGTCCTTCTAATGTTGTCTTCCCAGCAAACTCTGGGTCATTCTGGATTCCTGGCTCTTAATTTTCAACATTTTTCGTGGTAGCCAGAATTAACCACATTTACGACACAAAATTATACATCTAATAAATAATTAAACCTGATTTTAAGAATATCACACACAAAGTTGCCTATGAATTACTACGGTCTGAAAAAGAAGCAAAGAGTAGTAACACTGTATCCTATCAGGCATGTGACGTACAGTATCACCACATAAAACAGCTTGACAAAACAGCATTATGAATGTGGTGAGGGATTTCAACACCAGTATACAGCATGCTGAGCTGCCGAAAGACTGGCTACATCGTTTAGTTACCTACGGCCACTTCCTAAATCTGGTAACGACCCCACACTTCTTCGCAACTATAGAATTATTACACTGCAGAATGTCCAAAGTAAACTATTAGAAAAGATAGCACGAAAAATAATGAATCACCCCAAAAATGCACAGGACCTACCTGATACCCTCGGAAGCTATAGACCCATGAAAGTAACATGGGGTAACGCTGAAACTTTTGCTTATGGTGTACGAGGGTTTCCAGGGTAAACGAGAAACGGTCGCTGTAGCTATTGACCTAGAGCAGTGGTTCCCAACCTTTTTTCACATGCGTACCCCTTGGCAGCCCATTTCTATAAATTGTACCCCTAATATTAGCAAAATATTTGAAATTAAAATAGTTGCTGTTATTCAAAATTTATAGATTATAACCAAAAATAAAGGGGCCAACCACGGGATTAAAAAAACAATGTAATAAAAAGGTGAACAAACAGTGCATATATTTTTACATTAAAAAAATCAGAAGTTACAATAAAAATTAACACATTTAATTTATTAACAATAATAATAAAAACGTTATTGTTAAAAGTTGAAATCACTTTTTATAACACATATGTCACGTGACCATGACAAATGTTCAGTGCGATCCTTGAGCTTGTTTTGAGGCACATAGTTTTTTTAAATCAGGTTCAAGTGATGTAAGATACAGTCTCAATTCTGGACCTGCATTCAGTTTACTACGGTATTTATTTTTTATAAAGGTATAAGAAGAGAAAGCCCTCTCCACCAGCTCAGTATTTGTAAATGGCAACAGAAACTTAAGCGCCTTGTCAGTCAGCTGTTCATATTCTCTGCTGATGTCTCCCCAGAAGTTAATAAGGAATTTTCCTTTGAATTCAGCTATTAAAGTAGTATCAGTCGAAAGTTCAATCAACTTCTCTTTTTCGTTGATTGATAATGTGGCTGCTTGGAAATATTCGTCTTCAAAGGGATTTACAATCCAGTAAGTCTCTTTTCCAGGTTTCGGAAAGTACTTCTCGAAAGATGATTTTAGCCCTTTCAAGTGTTCAATTATTTTCTCGCTCACTTCCTGGGAGAGGTGCAGCTCGTTCTCAGGTAGGAAATTGTGCAGAGTTTCAAATACCTCAGGCTGGCCTTTTTCAATACACCACCTCCAAAAATCTAATTTTTTAATCATAGATTCAATTTTTTCTGAAACACTGAAGATCGTTACCGAGCTATTCTGAAGTGCCAAATTTAGTTTGTTTATTTGTAGGAAAATATCCGATAAGTATGCAAGACTCTGAAGTCAATCACAGTCGTGTAACTTTGAAGTAAGTTGGAAAGGATGGTCTTCAAAAAAAAAGTTGGACTTCATGTCTAAGTTCGAACAGCCGGGTAAGGACTTTACCACGAGAGAGCCACCTTACTTGTGTATGAAGGAGCAGGGTAGAATGAAGACTATTCATCTCTTCACACAGTGCTTTGAAAAGCCTCGAAATTGTGGACTTTGACTTTATAAAATTAACCACTTTCACAGCTTCATCAAGAACGACTTTTAATTCACCAGGGAGGCGGTTAGATGCAAGGCTTTGCCTGTGGATGCAGCAGTGGCTCCAGGTTATATTGGGGGCTACCTTCATGACACGAGCGCGAAGACCGGAGTAGCAACCTGACATAGACTTGGCTCCGTCAGTGCATAGTCCACAACAATTAGACCAATTAATGTCATTTTCTTTGAAATAAGAATCAACAGCATGAAATATATCCTCACCTCTTGTAAGCCCTGACAGGATGACAAAGCAAAAGGTTTTCTTCAACTTCATTGCTTTTCAAATACCTCACAAAAACAGCGAATTAGCAATATCTGTGCTTTCGTCAACTTGAATAGCAAAGAATTTACTATTTTTAATTCTACTTATTATTGTCGCTTCAACATCGTCAGACATATCCTGCATTCTTCGAGAAATTGTGTTGTTCGAAAGAGGGATAGTGTTCATTTTGCGAACATGTTCCTCTCCGAGCAAGCTCAGAACGGCATCTTTTATACAAGGAGAAATTAAATTCTCAGCTATAGTATGATTTTTACTGCATTTAGCAATACGATAACTAATACGGTAGGAGGCTTCAACCGCATTTTCGTTATCTTTGTTAGCTGACGACATTCTGTTTTTTTGATAGGCGCTGAAAAAAATTGCGCTCCTTGTTTTCATAACTGGGGTGTTTTGTTTGTAAATGCCACAAGAGTAACGAAGGTTTCATGCTACCACTGGATGATACTTCCCGACACACTACACAGTAAGGCTTAGCACAGTCCTCATCTCCTATAAACGAAAACCCATACTTTATGTTTTCGTCACTGTATTTTCTCTTTTTAGCTCTATGTAAAACTGAAGATCGTGTCTTTTCACTATCCTGCACCAAAGTCTTAGGCGTGTCCTGAGAAGTACTTGGCGATTGATCACATTCCACATTATGTTTCAGCTTTTTTACTGTGCTGGTTTTCAACTACTGATCCATATCTGATAATACACGAATTGAACAATTAATCACTTTAAGTTAAGTTAAAACAATGACAAAAACTACTGTATATAGAAACACTGTCTCACGTTTGTAAAATTTGGGTCAAGAATCGACACTATTACTTCCAGGACATTAGACGTTCATAGATAGTGTGGAAGATCAAACAAGTCATATTTTTGATGAAATATTCAACGGCACAACTATAATCCCATAGTCATCATAATGAAGACTATTGTGTAAAAATATTGAATTGTGGTCACACGAAACGCCATAGATTTTCACACACGCCAGTCCAAGCAGACAGCACGCCAGTGGCGCGCAAGAAAAACGGCGGAGATTGTCTCACACAGTTCATGTTGTATAGTATAGCGTTGAATTAATTTCACAACTTTTGACTTGTCTTTTACACTGTTGACATATGTATCTTTTTTCCGCCATTACTCAATTTTTTTCGTGTATCCCTGAACGTCCTGTCGCGTACCCCCAGGGGTACGCGTACCACAGGTTGGGAACCGCTGACCTAGAGGATGCTTATAACAGTGTGAACTTTGAAACATTAATGAACTGTGTAATGGCTTGCGGTGTTAACCTTTGGCTAACAAGATGGATAGCAGCTGCCTTAACTGAGAGATGGGAGCCGCGCTGGTGTAATGGCTTCGGCGTTGTACTGGCGACCAGGTGTTCATGGTTCAAACCCGGGCGTCGGCGTTTGAAGAAATGTTTACGGCCGGAAATTTGACTGAATAGCCTGAACGGCTCCTGTGATAAACCCTCTGTGGATGGGAAGGAGCGAAGCTCCTGACCGGGTTGGAAGGAAAGTCCTCAGGTTCCCCAGCCTCGCAATGACATGTCATTTGGCCGAAGGGCTGAAAGCCCAAGTGCCGCTGGTTAAGAAAAAAAAAAAAAAAAAAAAACTGAGAGATCAGTGGCATTTCACTTGTGAACATGGACATCAGACCCAAGGCGCATTTGCCAGGGACTACCCCAGGGTTCTCCACTATCACTGGTGCTGTTTAATCTACACAGCAAAAGTAGCCACCATTCAACCAACTGGGTTGGGACAAACATTGACTTTTTCTGATGCCATACTCATTAACAGAACTGGCTCTGACCAACAGGAAATGGTTAGTAGCATACATGGGACACTACAGGAGGTATTTAAATGGTGCGAGGAAATTGGCCCCAAAGTAAATCCCAACAAGGCCTGCGTGATGTGGTACTCCTTAAACAACTCCATAGTTAAAACAGACCTTCCAGATATTATTCTCAATGGACAGAAAACTGAAAGGCAAGAAAAGCTGAAATACCTTGGAGTTACATTCGATCGTGGGCTATTGTATAAGCACCATGTTGATCGCATTATATAGAAATGCAGGAGAGGTCTTTCAGCCCTAAAAATAATGGCCGCAGCGCACCTGGAGCAGAGATTGCTATTTCTTCTGTATCATCAGCTAGTCATATCGGTCGTTGAGTATGGGCTGGGAATACTCACGCTGTCAGTAACACAATGTGAATGACTAGTACGCATTCAAAATGAAGGGATGCGTATAGTTTTGGGCTGTACGCAAGATACCCTCATTGGGACAACGAGGTACATGCTTGGAGTGTTGTTGATTAGATCCAGATATGAGATGGCCCAGGCAAAAACCTATATTCGAGTAACCACAGACAAACAGCACCCCCTGCATGGAAACATAGCTGACATTAAGGGAGCAAGGATAAAGAGGGGGATGTCATGGATGGCACAGGCAGAGGCAACAATCAAGCTGGTGACCACAGAAGAAAATATATTCAAAGGGGAAGAGTGGAGCAAGTCGGATGAGAACTGGATTAACTACCAGCAAGGCATCATCAGCCTTGGGAGAGAGTTCAGAACTTGGGGCAATGGGAAAGCAGAACTGGAAATTAATCAACTGATACATGATCATGCCGGGGATAATGATGCAATTGTGTATACTGATGGGTCTGTGATCCATGATGAGAAATCAGGTTGGGGCATCTCTGCTAGAGTAAAGGGCAGAATCGTCTCTGAACATAGCAGGGCTTACAAGATAACAACTTCCAGCATGAGAATGGAGGTAGAGGTAGCTACTGCAGCCTTAAACTGACTGAAACATCATTAACAAAGGCAGTCATTGTGTCAGACTCTCAGTCCATGCTTTGAAAGGTTCAAAATGATTGGCTACGGCATGAATGGAAAACAGAAGCTTCGAATCTGCAGGAACTGGTGTGGATCTACTGGTCATGAGGGGCACGTTGTAATGAGAGAGCTGACAGATTAGTATCAAGAGCACCCACAATGGGGACACTGGATATGAATAACGGAGAGATACTGAGAACAAGTAATGATCGCCTGTTAGAGAACGACACTGCAATAGATTCGTCAAGGTTAAGACTGTTGGAATTTGGCATCAAATGTAAGGCTAGCAGAGATGGACGTATGAGTGGATGCATCGGTCATGTATACAACCAGCAAGCTACAGGAAAACTTAGCATTCACACTCTTCCACATATACTGATGGAGACTGAGCACCTATGGATTTGCCCAACGATGTCGATTCTGTTCAACAATAACAATCCTACCAGGCATGCTGTTAAAAGACTTTAAAGAGGATGGGGCATGGTGTTGGCTGCACTGCAGAAACTTTAAACTAACAATGTTCAACAACATAAACAAGTCATCCAAAGCAAATAAATAAAATATTTCATCTGAGCCTTCCAAGATGGAAGAAGGTCCTCTCTTTTGGAGATATGCCTGAGAAGGAGCCAAAAAAGTCTGGGCTACTCATTCACCTTTTTTCTTTGGAGAAATTTTCTACACTGGGCATCTAGAGTATTAAAATATGGAAAAACTGCATAGGAGGCAGTAGACAATTATAAAAGACATCCTGTCATGTGCAAAACAAAGTAGATGGAAATAGAAAGGAAGAAACAGAAACCAGGAAAAACAGTGTTGCCCCCAGGATTTTGGGAAAATACGCACACCATAAAGGTTTGGCTTTAATCCTGTCAAAGGAAGCATAGCAGGCACTCACAGAATGGAAAGCAATGAGACCAAGACTAATGTCAGCAACATTCAAAACTGCCAAAAGAAGAATAAAGTTGAAAACCATCAAATGTCATTCACCAACTAATGACAAAGATGAATCCAAGAAATATAGAATTTTACACAAGGCTTTAAAATATCACAGATAAAATGAGAAGTAAAGATAATGTAATCTTTATCATCATCATGTGACATATTCTTTCCAGAACGTTGTCTCCATTACAGCTGCTCTGAACGCATCACGATTCTGGGCAAGTCGACCTGCATCAGCCAAAGACAAGTTAAGACTCTCTGTGATGTCCTGGGTCCACCGTCGTCTAGGTCGACCCCTTCCCCTTTTTCCAGGGACCATGCCTTCCATCACTGTTTTTTCCAGACTATTATGTCTTTTTATATGACCGAAAAATTTCAGCTTCCTTATTGCGATGGTATTTAGGAGCCAATGTTTCTGTACGTTTAGTGAGTGCAGTACTTCTCTGTTGGTCTTTTTTTCTGTCCAGGGTATTCTCAACATCCTTCTGTAGCATTTCATTTCGAATGATGTAATCTTTTTTGCAACTGTTTTATTGAGTGTCCAAGTCTCGCAGCCGTATGTTGCTACTGGGAATATACATGCTCTGATCAGTTGTAACTTTGTTTCTTTGCTTGTGCCTTGCCATAGGTTTTTCATCTGTATTAGTTTATGTGAAGCAATTGCAAGTCTTCTTTTAATTTCTACTGCACAGTCGCCAGAGCTGTTGATGATTGATCCTAAGTATTCGAATTCATTAACACTTTCCAGTTCTTCGTTATCAATTTCAATTTCTGGTTTGGTCTTTACTTTGTCTGTTGTCAATACTTTGGTCTTCTTGGTGTTTAGGTATAGATTCTGGGCCTCGCTGTGTTTTTTGGTGGACAGAATTAATTGTTCAAGTCCTTCTGGGTTGGTCGATAGGAGGACTGTGTCGTCAGCATATCTGATTTCCGGGATCTGGTACCCACCGATGTTAAATGAGTCAAACTCTGTGTGTTCTTGGTCATCTCTTACATTTCTCATGATATTCTCGGCATAAATGTTAAACAGGTAAGGGGAAAGGATACAGCCTTGTCTTACTCCTTTCTGTACTTCAAACCATTCTGATGTTTCCCCCTCTACTCTTACGGCTGCCTGTTGTTCTTGGTACAGCAGTGCGATGAGTTGTATAAGGTGGTTTGGAAATCCCATATTTTTCATAATAGCCCATAACTGCTGATGTTGTACACAATCGAAAGCTTTGGTGTAATCAATGAAACAAGTATGTAGGTCAACGTTGAATTCTCTACACTTTTCTATGATGATCCTCATGTTGAATATATGATCTCTAGTGCCTCTACCTGGTCGAAAACCCGCCTGTACTTCGTTTATTTCTGTTTCTAGCTTTTGTTGCATCCTTTTCACTATGATTTGTAATAGTATTTTGCTGGCATGGCTTATAAGAGCTATAGTTCTGTAGTTTGTGCACAGTTTCAGGTTGCCCTTTTTTGGCAAGGGTATGTAAATTGATCTTTTCCATTCCTTGGGCCAAATTCCGCTTTGCCAGATCTTGCAGCATAATGCATGGTATATACGAGCGCTGCCTTCTCCTCCTGCCTGTATCATTTCAGCTGTTATTTCATCACAACCAGGAGATTTTCCACTTTTTAAGTGTTTGATTGCGTTCCGGAAAGATGGAAGAACTGAAGGCAGCACTGGAGAAAATCAAGATGGGCAAAGCAGCAGGGCATGATGGTATAACACCAGAAATGGTTAAGTACATGGGAGCATCAGGCGACCTGTTACTCTTAAGGGTCCTACAGGCAGCATGGTGCAACAAGACCATACCAAAGGATTGGGAGATCGCCATAATAACACCAATTTTCAAAAAGGGTGACAATCGACAGTGTGGAAACCATAGAGGCATATCCCTTCTCAGTGTCCCTGGAAAAATCTACTCTAGAATCCTAGAGCAGAGACTCCGACGCCTAGCTGAGCCACAATTGGATGAGGTCCAGTGCGGATTCCGAGCAAACCGAAGTACTCAAGACCTAATCTTCACACTCAGACAGCTGAGTGAAAAGGCCCTTGAGTATAAGAGTGAGATCCATCTTTGTTTCATAGATCTGGAAAAGGCGTTTGACAGGGTCCCTTGGAGCAAACTTTGGGACTGTTTGGCAAGAAAGAATATTCCAGCACCTCTGATTCATGCTATACAGAGCTTCTACAAGTCTTGCAGAAATTATGTGAGGACAGCAAACCATAAGTCAGAAGAGTTCAGGACCACCACTGGTGTAAGACAAGGTGATATCCTATCACCTTACCTCTTCATACTCCTTATGGACGATGTCATCAAGGCATGTAAGGAGAGAACAAGAAAGTATTCAGTGGGGTACTGGAAGATGAGACAGGTCTATATTTCAGAGCTGGCATTTGCTGATGATGTTGCCCTGATTGCTAAATCAGAGGCACATCTCCAATCCAACCTGCAAGTATGGAAGGAAGAGCTGGAGAAGAGAGGGATGGTCATAAGCAGCTCTAAAACAAAATCCATGGTGATATCACGAGAAGAAAGAAGACATCAGATTAAGCTGGGAGAACAGATCCTGGAGCAGGTCGACCACTTTAAATACCTCGGAGCTATTATAGACCGAAAGGGAGGCATCAAAGAAGAGTTGGCCACTCGAAAAGCAGCAGCTGGGAGACTTTTTCAGGCCATAAATCGAGGATTCCTCAGCAAGAGAGAGGTTGGTAAGAAAACGAAGATGGCTGTATACCGCTCCACCTATGTCCCAGTCTTGACATATGGATGCGAGTCATGGGCAATGACTACAACCCATAAAAGCCAGATCCAAACCTCAGAAATGAGATATCTGAGGAAGGTGGTTGAAGTAACAAGAAGAGACATGGTACGCAACCAGACGATACGTCAAGGCCTAAAATGCCACCCCCTACAGACCCAAGTAGAACAGTCCCAACTAAGATGGTTTGGCCATGTCTGCAGAATGGGAGAAGATCGGCTACCACGACAAGCATGGGAAACAAAGAGCCAAGGATCCAGACCCCGAGGACGACCCAGAGTCCGCTGGGAGGACAACATTAGACAATCTTTGAAGGACCGAGGACTAGAATGGAACCAGGCCAGGAGGAAGACAGCCGATAGAATAGTCTGGCGCTCTCTCTTCCAAACCTCTACACCTCACGGTAGAAGGGGAAGGACTAAGTAAGTAAGATTGCGTTCCGGACTTCCTCTATGGTAGGTTCTGGTTCACGTTCTGCTTCATTCATGACGTTGTTATCTGCCGCTTTGTTTATTTCCGTATACATTTCTTGACAGTACTCCTTCCATCTGTTCAGAATATCTTTACGTTCTGTTAGAGTGTCGGCTTTCTTGTCGTTTATTGCTCGAGGTGATGATTTAAAGTTGCTGTTCTTCAATGTTCTTACTTCAGAAAACATATTCTTACTCAATCCCTGTTCGCGCATTTCCTCTATTTTCCTGCAGGTGTCGTTTATGTATTGTTGTCTTTTCTGACTCGTTCTTTAATCTGCTTTGTGTATTCCTTGTACAACTCCTGATTTTCTGTATCTTTTTTGGACTTCATTTTTCTTCTCTCTACCACCAACTTCAGTGTTTCGTCTGAGATGTATTCTCGTCTCTTTATACTTCTTTTAGGAATTAACCTCTGTGCATTTGTAATATAAACATCTCTGATGTTATTGGCAAGTTCATCTGGTGTCATTTCCTCCTGTACTGCCATAAGAATGTCAAATTTGTTCTGAATATCGACACTGTACTCTTCTGGTATGGCGCTTGTGTCATAACGTATTACTTTGTCGCTTGTAACAACTTTTTTCAATTCGATCTTGAAGTTTGCAGCAAGAAGTTCATGGTCGGAGTCACAGTCTGCTCCTGGGAGCGTCTTGATGGATGAGATACAAGATCGCCACCTTTGTTGTATTAAGATGTAATCTATTTGGTTCTTGCTTTTTCCGTCCGGTGACGTCCATGTATATAGTCTTCTAGGGTGTTGCATGAAAAGAGTATTTGTGATGACTAGGTTGTTTTATAGGCAGAATGTTGTCAAGCGTTCTCCTCTCTCATTTCTCTGGCCCAATCCATAACTTCCTTTCACTCTTTTTTCATGTTCTAATCTTTCGTTTCCAACTTTGGCATTAAAATCTCCCATTATTATCCTAATATCTTGCTTATTTGCTTTCTCTAATGTGTATTGCAGTTCATTGTAAAAATCTTCAATTTCCTGTTTTTCAGCAGCTGCTGTTGGCGTAATCTTTATGGATAATCTAAATGCAAAGATAAGAACAGATGACAACGACTCTGAAAAGAGACTGGCAATCATGGACTTGAGACAATGTACAAAAATGGAAAAATATTTACAAACTTCTGTTCTTCAAATCTGACAATAGGAGGAAGCATGTTTCCACATAAAAGAATATATAAAGCTACATGGACTTTATCAGACCACAGGACAATCAGGTTGATTAAATATGCATAAAAATGAAGTTTAGATCATCATTACATGACGTAAATGTACACAGATGAGCAGATATGACACTAGATCACTATCCTGTTAGCTAAAATAAAGATGAAACTGTGAAAACACAGCTTAAGACACCGGTTCAATGTGGGATATCTTAAAAATCAAGAAACAATAGAAAAATCAATGGTTACAATATCCAATAAGTTCCAAGTGCTTCAATAACTGGAAGATGAAGCAAATTCAAAAGACCACAGGCAACAGGTAAACAATACGTGGAATGAGACGTGGAGAAGTTCTGGAAAAAACAATTCCAGCACAAACCATGGATGACAAATGAAATCTTCAATAATATAAAGGAAAGCAAAAAAAAAAAAGAAAGTAGATTTAAATAAACAAAACCAGAAGTTCTATAGCCAAGGCTCATGACCTTCACACAGACGCAAACAGAGAAGTTAAAAAGAGACACTCAGATATATATTGATGAGCTATCAAGAGAAGCTGCAGTCAAAGGAAATATGGTGGACCTGTATAATTAAGTTAATAGGGATATATAACCAATTGAAAGGCCTTATTAACTCTTACGATGGCTCGCTAGCTGAAGTGGCGCGGGATTAGTACCAATATTAGGGCTCGCCAGTTGAACTGGCGCACGATGATAAGTCTCTATCAGCAAAGTTTAATAAAAAACTGTTGATGTTTTATCCAATCCAATATTTATAAAGTCCCTTCCTGTATATTTCTTCTTGGATTGAAAATGAGGATGATCAGTTATCGAGCGATGATGACAGTTCAGATTCAGATTATATTTTGCCCAGCGATGATATCTATAATCAAAACACTGAATCAGATGAGAAGAGGGCGTTTCCCCTAGCTGGTTCTAGCAGTAGTACTCATACTAGAAATGCCAGGCCAGTGAAAAGACAAAAAGGAAAAGGTAAAGCTCTCATGAAGAAAAGATTAAGAGAAGATAGGTCTACATCTAGATCACCCCATAAAGAAGCAGAACCCACAAGTACTGATGATAATACAAGTGCAGTGAATGAGGAGATTAGGTAGAATGAAGTTGATGCTGGCTCAAAACAAAATGCTTTCCGCTTTGTACCGCCTCAAGCTAGGTTTATAGGTGTGAATCCAAATATTATACCTGATGATTCTTCTGCTGTTTGGGGAAACTCTAAACTCACAATGAAGACCAAAGCTGCGGTATATAATGCCTGCGTCACCAGCACACTCCTATATGGCAGCGAGACCTGGACGACCTATGCTAAGCAAGAAAAAAGGCTCAATACCTTCCATTTGCGGTGTCTACGCCGCATCCTCGGCATCTCGTGGAAAGATAAAGTGACAAATGTCGAGGTGTTGTCACGTGCTGGCCTTCAAAGTATGTATACGCTTCTTAGCGCAGACTTCGCTGGCTTGGCCATGTTCGCCGCATGGAAGATGGTCGCATCCCAAAAGATATCTTCTACGGACAATTAGCAGATGGCAAGAGAACAGTTGGGCAACCACAGCTGAGGTTCAAAGATGTGTGCAAGAGAGATATGAGGGCACTGGACATGGATCCAGCAACATGGGAGGATGAAGCTGCCGATCGCACTAAGTGGCGATGCTATTTACGGCGCCACCTCAGATTGGGCGAAGAGAGGCTCACACAAGAAGCAGAGGTGAGGAGAAAACGTCGAAAGGAGCACCAGGAAAATAAGCAGCTGAGGGCTGTCACCTCAGGGGCGCATTCCCATAGTCAGTTATGACTGAAGGGGCTATTATTATTATTATGATTCTTCTGCATTTTATTGTCTCAAAGCTCTTTTAACTAATGAGATTATAGAAGAGCTTACTGTTTCTATAAATGAATATGCCGGACGACTCTGTCAGTCAAAATCAGAAACGGCGACAAAAAGATCTATCACAGTCCAGAAGTTGATGTAAATAGCCAGAAAGCCATCAAAGTATTTGATACTTTGCTACAACCATGTGGAAAAGGTCATCACATCTATGCTGATCGATATTACACAAGTGTGCCATTGCTTCAATATCTGAATAACAGGAGTCATTATTTCACTGGGACTGTCAACGTTAATCAAAAGAACTTCCCAAAAGAGCTGAAAACTACACCGCTAATGCATATGGAAATGAAATGGTATATGGAGCAAGAAAAAAGATTTTTATTTGTAATGTTTAGGGACAAAAAAGCAAAAAAACCATGCATTCTTGTATCAAGCTGAGCAACAGTGGAAAGCAAGGACATCACCAATCGCTCTGGTGAAACAGAAAATAAACCACTGATGATTGAGGACTACAACCAACGCATGAATGGATGTGACAGAGTGGACCAAAGCAATGTAACATATGGCACATTCAGCAGAAGAACAAGAAAGTAGTGGAAACAAATTTTCTTCTGGATTCTTGAAATCACTCAGCTCAATGCATATAAATTATTTGCACTGTCAAGAACAACAAATGCCAAAACACAGAGCCGTCTTCAATTTAAACGGCAACTTGTCAGTGAGCTCTCTCTTGTAGCTGATGTGGATTTCCAGCAAATTCCTCCCAGGATTGGACATGGCAATCAAGTGAACAATCCAGTTAACAGACTAGGAGGAACAAACGATATTAAAAAATCAAAATTTTATTGCATCTGTGTTGTTTGCAGCAACCCTCAAGTAAGAATCAGGACATACTTTTATTGTGAAGGATGCACAAATAATCCCTATCTACATCCAAATAACTGTTTTGCTAATTATCATGAAAGGAAATAGTTTTTGGCAAATGTATCAGTTGTGTATAAAGTTGTGTACATAGTTTATTTTCGTCATAATTTTTCAATTTGTAACCCGAACATTTCAAAATGACACAAAATTTTTATTTATTATCCAAAACAAATGAAACTTGTCTGTGTTCTGTATAACTGGATACAACCTAAAAGGAAAATGATGTTAGGAATTCCAGACCTGTGCAAAGCTGTATATATGAAGGTAAGATTACATTTTGTTTTTTAAATTAAATAAAAAAAAAGAAAATTGTTTACAACATTTGTTTGATGCTATTTGCGTATTATTTACATTTAGAAACAATAATTGGTTTTTATATAATAGTCCTTTCAATTCTGCACATTTTAATGTATAACACAGTCCTCCAGTGTATAAAATAAAATAAAAAAGATAAAATGTTTGAGACCAAAAAATATAATCCTGGAAACTAGCGCGTAAAAACGTGGTGTTAGCTCACGTACACTAAGAGTTAAGGACAAGAATGAACTGATTTGCAACATACAATAGCAAATGAAAAGATGGAGAAAACATTTCAGGAACCTTTTAAATAGACCATCTGCACATGATTCCCCAGACATCCAGACGGCAGAAACGGAGTTACAACCAAATAGGAAGAAATAAAGAATTCCCTAAAGTTTTTAGAAGTGGAAAAGCTACTAGCCCAGATGTCATTCAGCAGAAACTATTAAAGCATTGAGAAATACGTGGAAATCAAAAGAAATCAAGTTCAGCATAAAAATAAGAATCTTTAACTCAAATGTCCAAATCAGTCCTACAGTGTGGCTCTCAAACAAGGGAAAAAAAATGACAATGAAGAAGCTACAGACTTCCATAAATATTCACACTTGCGATGAATGGCAGAATGTAAGTGGTATAACAAAGTCACTAATACAGAACTGATGGAAAGAACAAGGCTGATATGTATGGAACAACAAATGAGGAAAATGTGCTGGTTTTGTACAGGACACACTGAGGAAATCTGCTGATAATAGTATGGAGCAGTCTTTGCTGTGGAATCCCCATGGTAGGAGAAATAGAAGGAGACTAAATAACACATGGAGAAGAGAACTGGAGACAGACATGAAAGGGACAAAGAAATACCTTGAATGGATGGCCCAGCACAGGAGGGCTTGTCAATTGGTTAAAGGCCTTTGCTTCACTGGGAGCTAAAAGTAAATCATCTTCGATGATGAAACACAAAATACTCAAATGATAATCGTGATTGAAGGGAAGTTGAGATATTTTTAACAATAGTAAATAATGATTTCTTTTGTACTTTGGGTCAAACTAAATGCTTTCAGCAGATATTTTCTAAAAGAAATCTAAATATTTCATACTGATGTTAACTGAGTCAGTACAAGTTGGCTGATGTTACTCGAATCAAACCAAATGCTTTGGGCAGATGTTTAGATGGCTCCTTGCTGGACAGCATGTTGGAGTACAGCACAAATGTCTGAATCAAACTTGTAGCACTGTAAATAACAATACCAAAAGTAGAAAATAAATTTAGATTTTTGTATTATTAATTTAAAACAAAAACAATAGACATTAAGTACATTTACATTAAGTACATAACACTTTTAATTACAGAAGATAATGTATTAACACAAGTTACTTTAAAATATGTTATTTTAAACAAATTCTAATTGAACAGAGATGATAAATGAACTTGCACTCCAATTAGACGGGAGCAGCGGTAGCGCAGTGGTTAGTGCACTGGCTTCCTAAGCTCTGTGGTCCATGGTTCGATCCCCAATTGAGGTGGGATTTTTTAGACCGCAAACGGCTCAGGGGTCAACCCAGCCTCATGAATTGGGTACTAGAGCGGCCGGCGTGGTGCTGACCACATCACTCTTATAATATACGAGGGGCGTTCAGAAAGTAATGCACCACATCGTTTTTCTCAGCTAATAATGAAGATAGAAGCATGAAATTTCGCACACTTCAAATCTGGCATGTGCCAATTGTGTGCAGCAAATTGCACCGCAACCGGCCAAATAATACAGCTGCCCTTGAAATGGAGCGTGTTAGCAACTTGCGTTATAAGCAGCGAATTGTGATAGAATTTCTCGTTGCAGA
Organism: Oreohelix idahoensis; assembly: GCA_024509875.1. Lineage (NCBI taxonomy): Eukaryota > Metazoa > Mollusca > Gastropoda > Stylommatophora > Oreohelicidae > Oreohelix > Oreohelix idahoensis. The sequence continues at coordinate 467,074 of JAMPIV010014778.1, forward strand.
GAAGGAAACTGTTGTGAACATTCACAAGCGTCTATGTGATGTGTATGGAAGTTTTGCAGTTGACAGGAGTACAGTCAGTTGCTGGGCTCAGAGAATCAAAGAATCAGGAAGTGGAGATACGGAGCTGCTTGATCGGCCGCACTGTGGATGTCCTGCCACAGCCACCAACGCAGAAATGTTGAAATGCGCTGAGGGCATTATTCTTACGGATAGGCGAATCACTACTCAACAATTGGCCTTACAGCTGTCAGTCAGCATTGGTAGTGCAAATGCAGTTATAAAAACTCTCAGATTTTCTAAGGTTTGCGCAAGATGGGTTCCTCGAAGTCTCACAAATGACAACCGATTGCAAAGGAAAGCAATTTCTTCTGAATTGTTGGAGCATTTCAATGCTGATGGAGAGAACTTTTTGGCTAAGATCGTTACAGGTGACGAAACCTGGGCACATCATTTTGAACCTGAGACAAAAAGACAGTCAATGGAGTGGCATCATCCGCAATCACCACGAAGAAAGAAATTCAAGACAATTCCTTCAGCTGGAAAGGTCATGATCACTGTCTTTTGGGACATTGAAGGTGTGATTCTTGTGGACGTTATGCCAAGAGGAGAGACAATCAATTCGCAAGCTTACATTAAGACATTGAAAAAACTCAATCAACGTTTTCGCAGAGTTCGGCCGCACAAGAATCCAGCAGACCTGCTTCTCCTTCATGACACTGCGCGACCTCACACAAGTCTGGCAACACGGGAAGCAATCACCAAATTGGGTTGGACTGTACTACCCCATCCACCCTATAGTCCCGATTTGGCACCCTCTGATTTTCATCTATTTGGTCCACTTAAAGATGCACTCCATGGGACAAGGTTTGAAGATGATGAAGGAGTGATTCATGCAGCGAAGAAATGGCTCCATGATCAAGACAAAATCTGGTACGGGCTAGGAATACATGCACTTGTTTCGCGCTGGCATAAAGCCGTACAAGTTGATGGGGATTATGTTGAATAATACCGATGTTTACACGACATATCCATGTATATTGTGTATAAATTTCATGCTTTTTGAATAAACAGCTCCTGAGAAAAACGATGTGGTGCATTACTTTCTGAATGCCCCTCGTAGGATATGCCTCAATGGGCGTGTAACAGGATCCTTCTCAAACCCCCACCACCCAATTAGAGGTTTACAGACAAAAATGTATTAATTCATTCTATCCCAAGAATCATTTTATCAGCCCAATACTCTTTTAACAGAAACCCAACTGCTAACCACAACAGAAATGGAATTCAGTGGATTCTGACTAAACAGCTTGATGATCTGGATTTTGCAGATGACTCGGATCTTCTGTCCCATAACCATAATCAGATGCAAGAGAAAATGAAAATTCTCGATGAGAGGTCACAACAAGTGGGCCTGAAAATACACAGGGAAAAGACAAAGATTATGAGAATAAATGCAAGAAATGATAACAAGGTTGAACTTGAAGAAACACCACTAAAGGATGTAGAATCGTACACATATCTTGGCAGTAATATAGACAGAGTTGGAGGGACAGACAATGATATCAAAATAAGAATACAAAAAGCAAGAGGAGCTTTCATTGCATTGGGAAACATATGGAGAACAAGAGAAATCAAGTCCAACACAAAAATAAGAATCTTCAACTCATATGTCAAGTCAGTCCTATTGTATGGCTCTGAGACATGGAGAGCAACAAAAACAACAACCAAAAAGCTACAGACTTTTATAAACGGGTGCTTGCGTAGAATAGGACTGAAATGGTATGACAAAGTCACAAATGTGGAATTGATGACAAGAACCAGACAAGTGTCAGTGGAACAAGAGTTGAGAAGAAGATGCTGGCGATGGATAGGACACACATTAAGGAAACCTGTTGATAGCATTACAAGGCAGTCTTTGTTCTGGAATCCACAGGGAAAGAGAGGCAGAGATAGACCAAAAAACACACGGAGAAGAGAACTGGATACAGAGGTGAAAATGATGAGGAAAGGGAAAGCATGGAAAGAACTTGAGCGGATGACACAGGACAGGAAGACTTGGCATGTGTTTGAAGGTCTATGCTCTTCGGGGAGCTAAAGAGTATTGACTGATTGAACTGCTAACCAAAGAGCTTGTTGGAGTTGCTCACATTTTGTTTCACTTGTTTTGCAGATTCACAATTTTAATGTTAAACAAGCTAATTTAAAAAAAAAAAAACCATAACAATTACTACTTCCTTTTCTGTGAAACAGACTTGTGCTAGCAGATGTTTTGTTCCGTGTTTGTTTCAGCAGTTTTTAAACAAATTTTCTATGGCTTCTACTTTTACACACAGCAGGGCTAATAGATGTCAGATCAATAAAATAGCTATCTGAAGACATTCTTAATAAAACAGTTAACAAAGAATGATCAACAGAAGCTCAGTATGCAATGAAGTAGAGAAAAGAATTGGGGCCCAGGCAACTATTATTTTAAATATCATTAATACCTTTTAGGTTCCCAAAGTGCTTAGGCTTTCAACAACATTATACCAAGTCCTCCTGTCCTGTGGCATCAGCTCAAGGCCTTTCCTTGTCATCCTTATCCCTTTACTTTCTGCCTCCATTTATCTTCTTCATGTTTTTTCCTTTGGCTTCCCTCTACCTCGCTTACCCTGGGAATTCAAGAACGAAGACTGCCTTTGTAGTGCTATCAACAGGTTTCCTCAGTGTTTGTCATATCCATTGCCAGTTGTTCTTCTCATCTCTTGTCCCACTGGCACTTGTCTGGTTCTTGTCATCAGTTCTACATTGGTGATCTTGTCATACTATTACAACAATCCTTCTGTTCTATGCAAGTGCCCATTTATGAAAGTTTGTAACTACAACTCTGTTTGCACTGAATGTAGCAGCATGCCCCATCTCTGTCCTAAAAAAAATGTTCTGAAATGTACCATTGTCAAGGGAAGACTGCATATCAGTTTACTACATACCTTAGGTTTAGATTTATCAGTTTACTACATACCTTAGGTTTAGATTTATCAGTTTACTACATACCTTAGGTTTAGATTTATCAGTTTACTACATACCTTAGGTTTAGATTTAGATAACAGAATCAGGACATAATAAGTCAGATATTTTTCCACCAGTTTTATTTTTTCATTCATCTTTCCATCATACGTGCAATCAAATTATACTTAATTATGAACGTCTTCAAATTTGACAGCAAAATATGATTCTATGCTGTTTCCTTTAAAAAATGTATAATATAGGATAAATTATAATAAATTAGCTTGCCAGAACTAATTAATGAATAAAAACCTATCATCACATTTTCTGGACGCCATTTTTGTTTTGTCAAAGTGGTTTTGGTGAATATTCTGTTCTGTAGGTAAAGGTAGTTTGTAATCCCAGATGCCGTAATAAAGCATAATTTTTGAATGCAGAGTGAAAAAATATGCACCAGAAAAGCCGCACTCATACCTTTGAATAAAATCCTTTAGCCAGGTCTTTGTTTGGCTTAAGACTAAGACCAGATGCCAAACAACGTGCATAGATAAAACAAGCTATTGCTATGCCTTTGATGATGTACCATGGAAGGCAGTCTGTCTCAGCTGCTAACAATGGTATGTCTTCCTCATTCAGTTGGGAAACTCTTCAAAATTTATAAAGAGAATAGCATTCATTATGAAACAGAGCATCTAGTAAGTATTTTTGCCACCATCAAAACATGTAATATGTTAATTTTTTGTTTTACAGAACAGATTTTGAAAATACAGATACCACAGAACAGTTCTGAATGAGATTTTTATTTTGGTTCCTAAATACCACAGAATACAAATTAATTAACCATAATATTTGATGGCATATCAATAATTAAAACATACAATGCTAACAATATACAACTATAGAATACATGGCTATCTTCATAAGATTTAGCACACACATACTAATACATACATATATAACATACAGTTGCTAATAACATAAAACTACAGCATACAAGAGCTAATAACCAACATTTATAGCAAACAAGCCCTAATAAAATACAAATATAAAATGTTAATCTGCATTTGTTAAACAATTACAACAGGTTTTAAAAAAAAATTATCTATTTTTAACCCATTGTGGAATTTACAAGAGATGATTAATTTAAGATGACCAGAATTCTGAAATAAAATGACTTAAAATGGTGGGTAAAAATGCTTGAAATGTATTTCTTGTGAAAATTAACTAAAAAGCTGACAAAACATTGTAAGGAAAATGACAAAACCTATACATGCTATATTTCTAATAAACATTTTACACACTGGATGAGAATAGGAAGACTGCCAGATTATATTATCTTCTTCATTTATAGTAATTTTTTTCTTTTCATGATAGGATGTCAGAAGGAGTTTGATGTCTGTTTTTGTTGGAACATATAGAAGCTGGAGAAGGAAACATCCTGAAAATGATGTGTTATTGAGAGCACTGCTTTGACATTTTCTGCTTCAATTAAGTCATTTAAGAAGTTCATAATGCTGTAATGACAGACAGGACTCCACATCTCCATTTGAACTTGGAATGACATAAGTTAATTTTACAAGTACAGTGCAGACCTGATAAGGAGAACTCACCAGGGACCCAAGAAATAGTTCTTCTTATCAGAAATTCCTCTTATCCAGATAAGAGTTCAAGCATATGGTAATGCATTTACAACGTACAATACAATAATGAATTAGCATTGAATATGACAGATGTATGACACAGAAAATATGTAAATCACCAAAAGTGTTAATGTACAAAGTTGGCACAAATATCTAGAGAATAACAGCACTTTTTACACTTTGAAATGAAAAAGCTGCAATTTTCCTCTGTATCTTACTTAGTCATCAAGGCATGTAAGGAGAGAACAAGAAAGTATTCAGTGGGGTACTGGAAGATGAGACAGGTCTATATTTCAGAGCTGGCATTTGCTGATGATGTTGCCCTGATTGCTAAATCAGAGGCACATCTCCAATCCAACCTGCAAGTCTGGAAGGAAGAGCTGGAGAAGAGAGGGATGGTCATAAGCAGCTCTAAAACAAAATCCATGGTGATATCACGAGAAGAAAGAAGGCATCAGATTAAGCTGGGAGAACAGGTCCTGGAGCAGGTTGACCACTTTAAATACCTCGGAGCTATTATAGACCGAAAGGGAGGCATCAAAGAAGAGTTGGCCACTCGAAAAGCAGCAGCTGGGAGACTTTTTCAGGCCATAAATCGAGGATTCCTCAGCAAGAGAGAGGTTGGTAAGAAAACGAAGATGGCTGTATACCGCTCCACCTATGTCCCAGTCTTGACATATGGATGCGAGTCATGGGCAATGACTACAACCCATAAAAGCCAGATCCAAACCTCAGAAATGAGGTATCTGAGGAAGGTGGTTGAAGTAACAAGAAGAGACATGGTACGCAACCAGACGATACGTCAAGGCCTAAAATGCCACCCCCTACAGACCCAAGTAGAACAGTCCCAACTAAGATGGTTTGGCCATGTCTGTAGAATGGGAGAAGATTGGCTACCACGACAAGCATGGGAAACAAAGAGCCAAGGATCCAGACCCTGAGGACGACCCAGAGTCCGCTGGGAGGACAACATTAGACAATCTTTGAAGGACCGAGGACTAGAATGGAACCAGGCCAGGAGGAAGACAGCTGATAGAATAGTCTGGCACTCTCTTTTCCAAACCTCTACACCTTACGGTAGAAGGGGAACGACTAAGTAAGTAAGTATCTTACTTAGTACCTGTACTTGAGTTAATAAAAATGTCTTTCCATGACATCCTTAAATTCAAAGAAATGATAAATTAAATCATCTTGGCATCCAGCCTGCATTATATGCATGTTAGTTTTATCCATGCAATTTGAAACTTCCAACTGTGAAATAGTTTGTACCGTTAACCCACAGTCATCATTATCTCTAGAATTTGCACTCTTAAATGATAAAGCACTCTTAAATGAAAAAGTCTGTAATTTTCCTCTGTACTGCATCAATGTGACCTACAAGTTTGGACAACATTGCTGACCTATAATGAACCTTCAGATTTTGAATAATACCTTGGTCACAAGGCTGAAGTTTGGATGTCGCATTTGGTGGTAAAAATAAAAGTTATGTTGCTTTTAGATTTTGAACATTTATGTGGGCTGAACAGTTGTAAAGCACCAAAAGAACTTTGTGATGTTGACGTTCCATAGAATGATCAAATGAATATAGCCACTTGGTGAAAATGTATGATGTCATCCAGGCTATTGAATTAGCTGCATAATCAACACACAATTTTTTCAAACCTTTAAAACAGCGTGGATTTTTTAATTTACCGATTTCAAGTAATGGCAATTTATCTGAACCATCCATATTTGTACACACAACAATTGTGATTCTTTCTTTCCCCCCCCGCACTTTTCATTTCTGAAGGAAAAAGTCTTGTCAGGCAGCAATCTCCAAAACAATCCAGTTTCATCAGCATTAAACACATCAACGGAATTATACCTACTCATGGCTGGTTTTAGCACCTCCTCCGTCCATGACTCGGTAGTCGTTTCATTAACAGAATGCCTTTCCCCACACACAAAAAAAAAGGTAAAGGAACCCGTTACACGCCCATTGAGGCATATTGGGAATATGGTGTTAGGCCCATATTATCTTGACCGTCGGCACACTAGGGGTGATGTGGTTGGCATCACGCCAGCCGCCTTAACCTTCACAGGGTTGCTCTGGTACCCATTTGGGGCTGGGTCGACCCAGGAGCCGTTTGTAACCTAAAAAATTCCCACCTCATCTGGGGATCGAACCATAGACTACTGCGCTAGGAAGCCAGTGCACTAACCACTATGCTACCGCGGCTTTGTAAGTAATGTGCCGTTTTTTAAAACAACCCAACCAGCCAGGACTACATTTCCAGCCAGTCCGACCTTCCAGAAGTACTAACTCTTCTGCCTTTGCAGTTAATATAGGTCCATTTACAGGAACATTTGCTGATCTCGCCATGGTGAACCATTTTAGGAGTGCCGTGTCAACCACATCACAAGTCGCTTTTCGGTTCTTCATTCTGTGACGATCAACTTGTCCACCATAAAACATTTTTCTGTACCGATCCTTATTTTTTATGATTCCTGAAAGCGTTGATTTTGGAATGTCGAATTCCTTTGCTATTTCCATTTTCTTTTTGCCACTATTTTCCACTTCTTGTACTAGCTCAATCTTTCTTTTCAAAGATATGGATTTAAACTTTCCAGCCATTTTTAAAGGGGAAATAACTCAAATTCTAACACTGACGAAGCGAGCAATTTCCGAAAAGTTGTACAAATGTCCAGGTACTGTATTTGAAAAAAAGTTCGCCTTAAGCATAACAAATTATATAGTCGTAACACGTTTAATTGTTCGGCATATCCGAAAATTCGTAATAAACGGATTCCGCTTAACCAGACATTTTTTACAAAGACAAAGAAGAAATATTGCCGGGGATAAACAAATTGTTCTTCACAACAGAAATTCGCCACATCCGAGATCGCCTTAAGCGGTTTGCACTGTAGTAATAAGTTTTAAGAAGAAATATTTTAATGATTTAAAGAAACTGAATAATGTGCACCATTTTCCTCCTAGTTAACTATTATGGTATTCCACTGCACAGTCCTAATTTCAGCCACACATTTAACATAGCTTGTTTTATAAACACAAAAATCTTCAATAAAAGCTTCAGATGCAAATTTATCAATATCAGCAACAAAAGTTTGTGGTCTGAACAGATTATGAAAGATTTTAGCTGAATCCAGATAAATAGCTTTACAGACTGAAAAAGGTTTGCCCATTTTTCCAGGTATATTTAGGTGTTATGAAATAAATTTGGAGTGTACAGAAATTAAGATTTTATAATTAAGGCTGCCATCTTCTACATCAGATGTCAGCAGAAATACGTGTGTGGTCTGAAAATGTTTTTCTTTCCTACATGATTTTCTCTGCTTCAAATCCAGGTCTTTTGCAACCTCACTTGCTGAAATGACTTTACCTTTATTGTTTTTATCACAACTAAAACTTGTAATGAAGATGAGTGTTTTAAATAAAAATGAAACTAGCTATGTCAAAGTTGTAGCAAGTGCTTTGAGTAGGGTCTGTAGAGACAAGGGCAAAGACTGAGAATATTAAAACAGATTTCTAATATAGTGTAGAAATTTTTTCCAACTCGTCAATAGTACATGGTTTACGCTCCTGCAAATATGCAAAAAATGGCTGGCTAACCGAAGATAATACCTTATCCCGTAGTAGTAAATCAACTAATTTGTCGTACGATTTAGGGTGAAGGTGTTCATACAACTCAGTAGCATGGTATGAAGAAGTAGTTCATGTAACTTGAACTCAGCAACATTAATGAAGTAATTAATGCCTTCAGATTGAGTCCGTAATATTTAATCACATGTACACACAGGATGATCATTTCAAACAGGAACAGAACATAAGTCCTTATAAGTCATGCATAAATTAATCAATAACGTAGACTGCTGGTTTACGTGTCAATGTCCGTTTAAGGATACAATGCAGTATTGTCGTCAGAACATCACAGCTATATGCACGCGCAGCTAGACATGGCTACCTGCCGACAGTGAGACTGCGAGTCTGAATATTTCATACGAATTTGACGATTATTCTCCTCCTTCTGAGAATTCTAGTTAAATACTAACCTCCATAAATTTTCCTCTCATATAGAGTTCTAGGACTGACCCTGGTCCATCAAAAATGCACATATAAATGGCTATATCATGCCATTGAATTGGAAGGTTAGAAAAACGCAGCTATTCAGCTTGGCGGTCAAGTAACAAAGGGTAGCGTCTCCTAGTTACCGACTGTGTCCTAAACAACGCTAGACACGTCATAATCGATCGTGTATGGAGCGTTCAATAATTGAAACATCTATCGCAATATATAATGAAGTAATTAATGCCTTCAGATTGAGTCCGTAATATTTAATCACATGTACACACAGGATGATCATTTCAAATAGGAACAGAACATAAGTCCTTATAAGTCATGCATAAATTAATCAATAACGTAGACTGCTGGTTTACGTGTCAATGTCCGTTTAAGGATACAATGCAGTATTGTCGTCTGTCGTATTAGTATGTCATATAGGAATTAATTTGACTAATTAAAATTAAATTAATTAATTAAACTAAGAGTTAAATTATTAAGATTCTAATGTAACGCGATGTTATGAGAGAAGAAAAGACAAAATAAGTGAGAAGAAATAGAAAGAAATTCGAATATAAGTTTAACTTAATCCATGTATGCGTCCTAATGTAAGATCAGCTGATGGATTCTGTAGCATGCACACCTTGACATTACCTGAAAAAAATGGTGTATTAACATGTACTATGGCAGTGGGGTGTCTAGCGTTGTTTGTTCGTCTTCTGCCATCATGCAATGGGCAGAATAGACAGGCGATGGTTACATTTCATAACAATCGAGACGCTCGTTGGGTAATCGAGCGTGATAATGGTGTTTATTTTCATCACCGTTATCTAAAGTTACAATTAGTACCTGATTCTGCGCCACGCAGATAATGGTGTACGCTCACCCTTTTGTCTTATTTCTTGATGACTCAGCTCTAGTCAGTCATCATTTCTTTTCCTTATTGGTCATTTATTCTTATACGTCTTAGATATCAAGGGACACAAAAAGATATTTCATATTAACATGCTCAAGCAATTTCATACACGTCCTGAACACTTACAGTCAATTTTTCATGAACTAGATGACAACACAGTATCTACTTGTTATTATTCTAACTTATCCGTCATCCAGGAAGAAGAATCTTCTTTTCCTGAGGTACAGTTACCGTTACCGGTACCAGTAGTTCAACCTACTGAATCTTGGCGGGATGTAACCATCTCTTCAACGGTTACACCGCAACAGCGTCTACAGATTGCTAATCTATTACAATCTTATCCAGATGTGTTGACCAACGTCCCGGGTCGCACATCGGCTATTAGTCATGACATTACTCTCAATGATGATACACCTATTCGTGTACATCCCTATTCGGTTCCTTTACATTTCCTTGCTAAAACTACTAAGGAACTTGAACAGATGTTGTCTCTGGGAATCATTGAGACTAGTAATTCGCCATTCTCTTCTCCATTAGTGATTGTCCGGAAGAAGGACAATAACATCAGACTATGTGTTGATTATAGGAAATTAAATGCTAAGACTATAGTTGACAGCGAACCACATCCACTTATCGACGACTTACTGCCACGTCTATCCAACGCAACTATATTTAGTAAGATAGACTTAACTAAAGGTTATTGGCAGATACCACTGACCGAAAAGGCTAAGTACTACACCGCATTTTCCACTCCACAAGGTCTATACCAGTGGAATGTGATGCCTTTTGGGCTTGTTAATGCGCCAGCTACCTTCATTCGCCTGATGCGACAAATTTTATCAGGTAGACCAGACGTTATTACATATATTGACGACATATGCTTGTTTAGTTCGTCGTTTGAGGAACATGTTTCGGGACTTAGATATGTTTTCGACACTCTAAGGAATTATCATCTAACTGCTAAACCTACAAAGGTGCAAATCGCGTGTAATGAGATAACCTTTTTGGGACATATCATTGGATCGGGATATATCCGAACGTTACCTAGTACAGTCTCCAAAATTCTAAACATAGCAGTTCCTCAGATGAAGAAACAAGTCAGGAGTTTGTTAGGACTTGTTCAATATTACAGTAGATTCATACCAAACTTGTCATCCATCACGGCTGTATTGTCTTCATTGTTAAAAAAAGACATGCCGGTGAAGGTGACATGGACTGGTACATGCAATGAAACTTTCAACAAAATTATAAATTTGTTCTCGCATGAACCAATTTTAAGACTTCCCGATGCTTCCAAAAGATTTTTCTTACGAACAGATGCTAGTAACTACGGCATTGGTGCATGCCTGCTCCAGAACCATGATGGCATTCTACATCCTACCTTATATATTTCAAGAAAGCTAAAGCCGGCAGAAACAAAGTATTCCACAGTGGACAAGGAACTTTTATCAGTGATATGGGCAATAACTAAACTTGAAAAGTTCTTGCTTGGTGCTCCCTTCACCATACAGACGGACCAACGTGCTGTAGCATCTTTGCGTCGATCTAATCATAAGAGCCAAAAAACTCGCCAGATATGCAATCATCCTACAGCCATTTGAATTCTCCATTGAACATATTCCTGGCACTGAAAACATTGTGGCGGATGCGTTGTCACGTAATCCTATTGACGACGAATAATCAACATTAACATTCCTAAAACATATCAACTATAAGGGAACTAACCTTGCCTTCAATTTAAACTTTATAAACACTATATGCATCACAGAACGAACTAAAGACAACCAAGGTATACATATTGACATTGAAACTTCGTCTAACGTCCATACACGATATATGAATATTCGTTGAACAATCATGGAACAATATCTGACGACAAGTCGAACTTATTATCCTATGTGCACTTAATTCTTGGATGCTGGGATAAATGACATTTCTTTCCAACGTAAACGTTTGAACATTTTTGCCTAAAAGAATTCATCAGGATCAAGACTACGGATGGATCATCATATCCTATACTAATTAATTAGTTAACTTAACTTCTTAATTGAATTATTATCAATAAAATGAAATGTGAGAAAAAAATGAAATGAAAGAACAAAAAAAAAAGAGAACGAAATATAAAAAGAAGAATTTATGAAAAGAGAAAATAAATCTCACACAAGTATTAGATTAATATTTTTTTTAATGTACCTATACGTTATTTAGTTAGTTAAATTAGATAGTTATTATTCACTAACACTTAACACACACAATTAAGTTAAACTTATATTCGAATTTCTTTCTATTTCTTCTCACTTATTTTGTCTTTTCTTCTCTCATAACATCGCGTTACATTAGAATCTTAATAATTTAACTCTTAGTTTAATTAATTAATTTAATTTTAATTAGTCAAATTAATCTAATGTCTAAGTTCAACTAATAGACAATATTTTGTAACAATATTGTATCTAAATAATAACTATATCATAAATAGTTATGATATCTGTTAACTATAATGTAATTACATCACACAATTAATCTCAATATCCAATAATGTTGGGTATGATTCCTAGTAATTATATTGTTCAATGTACTAAGTCACTCTCTTAGTACCAGAAAAGTATATTAAATAATATACAATGGGTCTAATACCTCAAAGGTAGACTATAAGATTATTTTATTTGGTCAATATATATATTATATTATTATGCCCTAGGCATCTCTTATAAATTGTAGTGCTACTTTCTTGGACTATCACTGCATAATTATGCAATGTCCCATATTAACCTTAAATATCAGAAAAAATTAATTAAATTAAATTACAAGTGTATTATTGCATATAATATCATATTATTAATGTAGCATTTAATATATATCATGAGGACAAACAAAACAATGATGCAACTAAAGGGTACAAACATCTGTACCATAATGTTTTGCTTTCGAGTATGGTTTCTTTGTATCGTTCTCCTCTCGTTTGTGTTTTCAGTTTAGCAGATGTTACAATGTAGGCCTATTAAAACAAATCTCTTCGCATGACGTGGAAATCAAGGTGGATTGCTTTTGTTCTTTTCTTTTCAGTGTCATTTTTTATTTGATTACTTACCTCTTTTTGTTCAGACTGCAGTCCGCTGGATTCTTTTATATTTTGTTTCAGTAAAACAGACCAGCGAGCTCCTAGTTTACGTATCATTGGAGAATTATTATTGATTAGGGCCTACCTAGGTCCATTGATACAGACAAGAGAATATTAACAGCTGAGAAGTGAATTAGGTAGCCTGTAACCTTACCCATAATTAAAAGTGTTCCATTATCTTCCTCAAATAAATATAAATAAATTGTCTGTTTTCAATCTGTGCACGCTGAAATCACGGAGCGCCTATTGACTCCGTGAAAGGCCTAGACGCCAATCCGTATATTCTTGCAGTCGCTTCCCTTATGTCGCTCCGAGTTTCCATGACACCATTTCTGTGGCGGAAGGCGGGAAGGTGGCGAGGATTTAAAGCAGCAAAACCTTGTATCTTGTGTTCAAGCTTCGTGATTATACTTCGTAACGTGAGTATGTATGACAGCCAGCCACGTCTCATTATATCGTACAATATTTACTACACACGAAGGTAAATATCAACATGGTGGCAGCGGTGTTTATTTCTACAGAATTCGAACAATTCTGCTGAATATTTTGTAACACGTGTGCTGAATGTCATTAGACTTGAGGTGAGATTACTGGTTATTGCTTGCATACCATTATTAGACATTTCGTCATGGCAGAACGGCCCTTATTTCGGTTACCACCCTGCCTAGACATAAATAACGTCGAACCAGACACATTTCGTAAATGGAGACGACAGTTAGAACTATACATGCATGCATCAGAGGTGGCCTCTAAACCTGATCCTGTTCGGGCGGCCATTATTCTACACTGTGCTGGACCTCAAGCTGTTGAAGTTTTTGATCAACTTGCAGAGGAAGGAGACCACTCTAATCCTACTAAAATTCTCGATTTGCTCCAGAACCATTGTAGCTCACGAAGCAATGAAGTATTACATACGTTCAGATTCTGGAACACACCTCTTCAAGATCCTTTTAATTCCTTTTTTAACTGAGCTGAGAACTAAGGCAGATTTGTGCAACTTTAACGACAAGGATCGTATGATAAGAGACAAAATTGTCTTTACTGTCAACAAAAGGTTACAAGAGAAGCTCTTGAGAGAAGCTGACCTCGATCTAAAGAAAGCCATTCACATATGCAGAGTCTTCGAGCAAACTGGAAAAGACATAAGTGAGATGAATAATACAGTACAACCTTCTGAAGCAAGGGTTGAAAAGGTACAGAAAAAATCACTCAACCATAAACCTCCCAAGAGAGACACTGGGCATGCTGCTGGTAAAGCCTGTCAAAGTAACACTGACAGTGGGTACTTTGAACCTAGAAAGGAGTGTCATTACTGCGGACAGAAACATCTATTAATTAAGAAAAAGTGTCCTGCATGGGGGAAGTTTTGCTCAAACTGTGGGGGAAGAAACCATTTCAAAGTTAAATGCAAGAAAGTTCACACTGTTCACACAGAGTCAGTGGAAGATTCTGAAGTTTTTCTTAATTGTGTGAAGTCTAGCAAAGCTTGTACATCTGCACAACTCATTATCAATGGAAAAAATGGTAAAATTTCAGCTAGACACAGCAGCTGATGTGAATACAATCTGTCAACGCTTTGTGATGCAAGAACAATTGTTACCCACTAAACAGAGGCTTGTTATGTGGAATGGTACTAAGATGACTCCACTGGGAGAAGTTCTATTAACTGCTGAGAATCCTAAGACTGGGACAAAACACAATATAAGGTTTACTGTTGTGAAAAATAGATTCACATGTTTGCTGGGCAACAACACACTGCAGGATCTACAGTTTGTGACAGTCAACACAAACAAATTTATTGCTAAGGTGGCTACTGACAGTTCAGATAATGATCATAACTCTGATAACCATCTAGGTGTCCTGGGTGAAGCTGTGTTGCATATTGATCCTAATATTCGTCCAAAGGCACTGCCGTGCAGAAAAAATACCATTTTCACTTAAGAGCAAGGTAAAGTCAGAGCTTCAAAATCTAATGAACAGAGGTATATTAATACCAGTAGAGGAACCGACTGAATGGGTTAACCAAATGGCTGTTGTTGAAAAGTCTGATGGTTCTTTAAGAATATGCATTGATCCTAGACCCCTGAATGAGGCTTTGCAGAGAGAGCATTACAGATTACCAACTTTGGATGATGTATTGCCTGAACTCAATAATGCCAAGATTTTCACAAAGCTGGATATCAAGGAAGCATTCTGGCATATCAAACTTGATGAGAAGTCTAGTAAACTTACAACAATGATTACACCTTATGGTAGGTTCAGATGGTCTAGATTACCATTTGGGTTGAATGTAAGCAGTGAAATTTTCCAGAGGCATCTAGCACAAGCTCTTGAAGGTCTTCATGGTTGCATCAATGTTGCTGATGACATAGTTATTGCAGGTTGTGGATCAAACAGACAGCAAGCAATTAAGGACCATGATCTGAAGCTTAAAGCACTGAAACATAGGTGTAAAGAGAAAGGCATTAAACTGAATGATGCTAAAGCTCAAGAGAAGAAAGAAGAAATTACCTTCATGGGTCACCTTATTACTGCTCGAGGTGTGAACCAGACAAGAAAAAGGTTGAGACAATACTAAACATGCCCGTTCCTAAGGACTGTCATGAGGTTCGCAGATTTTGCGGCATGATACAGTATCTAGCAAAGTTTCTCAACAATCTTTCAGAAGTTCTTCATCCAATAAGAGAACTTACCCGTAAGGATACTCCCTTTATCTGGTCTGCTGAATGTGAACAAGCTTTCAAGAGAGTCAAGAAACTGATTACTTCTACTCCAGTACTCGCATACTATGATCCTGATGAATCTTTGTGTATTCAAGTTGATAGTAGCAGCTATGGACTTGGGGCTGTCCTCCTACAAAATGGTCAGCCAATAGAGTTTGCTTCTAGAGCTCTAACTGAAACAGAACAACGCTGGGCTCAAATTGAGAAGGAGCTCTTAGCTGTTGTATATGGTTTGGAACGCTTTGACCAGTACACTTATGGAAGGAAAGTTACAGTCATCAACGACCATAAACCTTTGGCAGCCATCGTTAAGAAACCTCTGAGTCAAATTCCTCGAAGACTGCAGAATTTACTGATGCGCAGCCATCGATATGACTTTGAATTCCAATGGGTACAAGGTTCCGATCTTCTTATAGCCGACACACTGTCCAGAGTTTGTATTCATAATGTCACATTGGATTCCTTAGCTGATAGAGAGAGCAATGCAGGAGCTGATGCACCTGTAAGATTACCTGAAATACCAGATGTGATGATGGAAAAGATTAAAGCTGAAACTCTCAAAGACAGCGTGCTCCAGAGGTTGAAGTCGACCATTTTGGATGGGTGGCCTAAAAGAAAGTCTGATGTACCAGCTGAGCTTATGCCTTATTTTGACATTCGTGATACTCTGACAACAGAACAAGGCATAATACTTAAAGGAGAGCGTATTCTTATCCCAAAAGCACTGAGGCCTGAAATCAAGCAGAAGCTACACGCTGCTCATCTTGCATTTGACAGCATGATGCGCCGGGCCAGAAGTTGTCTGTTTTGGATCGGCATGACGGCTGAGATTCGACAGATAGCTGACAGTTGTCCAGAATGTCAAGAAACGAAGGCAAGGAATACTAAAGAACCTTTAAACCAACACTCAAGAGGTTTATCACCCTGGGAGAAAGTTGGCACTGACATCTTTATTATAGAAGGCCGATATTATTTATTGAGTCCTGATTGACTACTTCTCCAACTTCATTGAAGTAGACTTTCTACCTACAATGACAGCACAGTTAGTCATCAGAAAATTGAAGTCTCATTTTGCTCGTTATGGTGTCCCTAAAGTTATTGTATCCGACCAAGGTACTCAGTTTACGTCTGCACAGTTCAGATCATTTACTGCTAGATGGGGAATACTTCATATTAAATCAGCACCAGGTCACCATAAAGCCAATGGATTAGCTGAATCTGCTGTGAAACTCATCAAGGGTATGATGAGAAAGACTGTTCAAAATAATACAGATGCATATGAGGCACTACTTGAACTTCGTAATACGCCGAGACAAGGGTTTGATCAAAGTCCAGCAGAAATACTGTTCAACAGGAAACTGCGTACACTGATACCTTCTGCAGTGAAACCCGTTGCATCTCACAGTAGAGTTATTGAAAGTAGAGGCAAGAGAGACAGATCAGTGAAGAAGTATTATGATAAAACTGCTCATGATCTGCCCAAGTTGTCTCACCAGCCAGTCTACTATCAAGACCCTGAATAACCAAACTGGCAACCTGGAAGGATCGATAAGAGGCTCTACGAAAGACCTAAAACAACACCTTTCACACCTGATCCCGAGGACCTGGAAATTGATGTCTCATCTCCAGTTCTACCCGAGCAACAGGTTGTTTTGCCAGACATGGAAAACACTAGTGAAGTGAACATTTCCAATCTTCCAGAAGTTGATCCTTCAACTCCAGCTACTTCTAGTCCTGGGAAAGCTGGCAAAGAACATTCTCTCCTACCATCTTGCCCTAAGAGACCCCAAAAAGATCGCAAGAAACCCTCTTGGATGAATGACTGTTTTCTAAGATGGTGAATTAAACATGTTGATCCTTGTATCCTGTGTTCAAGCTTCGTGATTATGCTTCGTAACGTGAGATGTATGACAGCCAGCCACGTCTCATTATAATTAACAATATCTACTACCCACAAAGGTAAATATCAACAGCCAGCATAGTCTATGACTCAGCTGCAGCTTCTAACAAAGCAAAACTAGACAACATTCAAAATGCAGCCATGAGAACCATTACAGGTGCATTTATATCGACACCAGTAGAAGCACTGGAAGTAGCTCTTGGCATAACGCCCCTTGGTCTAAGACGGAAAGAACTAAGATTAAATTATTGGAGTAAAGTAGCACAAGAAGTGACCCACCCAGCACATAAAGCATTTGTCAAAAACCAACCAAGTGTATGGGACGTCCCCTTAAATAAAGTTAGATATCCAACAGGGTGGAGAACTATAGAAGATCTAACGCAGTTCAAAGAACTGTCAAACACAATTGAAAATAGTAATAAATATAGAAGCAAAATACCACCCTGGGAACTAAAAACACCAATCATAGACTACTCACTTATTGAAAAGATCAAACAAAACATAGAAGATAAGAAAGCCAAAATGATAAGTAGAAAGTTCATAGATCAACTAACAAAACAAAGTCTGGCTGTCTACACTGATGGATCCAAGGGTGATAGTGGGCAACTAGGTTCAGGAGTTGTAATACCGCAGTGGGGAATTAAAAAGAGCTACAGTGTAACTGAAGGGGCTTCTATTTTTACCGCAGAGATGGTAGCAATTCTAAAAAGCTTAGAAATAATCGAAGATAACCCACCAGAAGCTGTTACGATATTTACAGACTCACTATCATCACTACAAGCACTAGAACACCCAGGTAAATGTAGCCGGCCAGACATAAAGGAAGAAATTCTAGCAATTAATACATCACTAGGGAACAGAGGATGTAGTGTGAGGCTAGTGTGGGTTCCAGCACACATAGGTATAGCTGGTAACGAGTTGGCAGACCAGAACGCCAAGAATGGAAGAATAAGTAAAAACAATATAAGAGCAGGACTTGGAAGGTCGGAGATCAAGAGCCAAGTGAAGCTAACTATAAACGAGGAATGGAAGACAACATGGAAGAACAGTAAAAAAGGTAGACACGCGTTCAAACTGCTGAGAGAACCAACAAGGACGTGCCAGGTCAGAGAAGAATTAAAGATACCATCGAACAGAAAACTGTGGCGACACCGTCTCGGTGCAGCATACTTTATGATAGAGGAACCACACTGCCAAGAATGTCAGGAAGAGAATGACATAGACCACTACCTGATCCACTGTAAAAAGTACGAACAACAAAGGCTAGAATTAAAAACTTACTATAGAAGTCACAATATAGGCATGACAGGTGATAATGTCTTAAGTATAGATGCCCCAGGAGAGGCCCAATCGATACTTAAAAGATATATACATAAAACAAAGAAAAACATATAAGGTTAGTACTTCAGAAAAGACATTCAACCAAATAGAAATTAAGCAACAAAAACTAACAAATCATTAAAAAAAAAAAAAAAATAATAAAACCAGCAAATATTAGCAAACCCATTAACTACTCAAAGGACAAGGAAAGGCAAAGAGATTTAAAAAAAAAAACACTAATACAAATTAAAACCAAGTGCAAAGGACAATAGTTATCTATATACAATGCAAAAAATGAAAATAAAACGGCAAATACTAATATAAATTAAAACCAGCAACTGCAAAAAGACAAGTTACTTAAACTTAATACAAAATTAGTAAATAAAATGACACTAAATACCCCAATTATAACCAATTTTCAGGTTGAACAGGGTAGACCAAGATGGAAGGAGAAGAGGCAATAATGGTCAGCTGTTAAGTGCCCGCTCTCCACTCATCACCGTTTCAAAACAACAACAACAACTACAGGGGCAACAAGTGAGTACAGTCCAAACCACCCGATTTCTAGGAATGACACTAGACCAGCGGTGGCCAAACTACGGCCCGCGGGCCACATCCGGCCCGCCAACCAGTTTTGACCGGCCCGCCAACCTGTTTTGGCCGGCCTTTTATTGTTGATTGAAGCCACACTCTTCGCAATGAAATAACACACAAATGGATGTTTGAAATAAATAATTACATGTCATATTACAAATTACAAAACAAATTAAAACAAAGATTCATTATATTGTTTTTACAGTAATTTCAGTCCGAAGACTGGTGTACATGTCTTGGCAGATGTGCAGTACAGTAGTTTGCCGTTGCGTTCTGTACGTGGTTCATTATATATGTAAAACTAAATCTCAGAACGTTATTTTTTTAAGGATTTTATAGGTCTGGCCCTCTGGTGTTACCCTTTACCATAATCTGGCCCTCGGCCAACCTTAGCTTGGCCACCACTGCACTAGACCATGGGCCGGATTATCCATTAGGCTAAGTAGGCTCAAGTCTAGGGGCCCGTGCATAAGTCAAATAAATTTCAAAATGCATAAATATATGTATAAAAAGAAAATGTTTGCACTTTGTAATAGCGTTCATATTGTTCTTAACAGACAGTAAAAACAAAAAATAGCTTAAAAGACATAATAATGCACCCCGGCAAAATCGTAACGGCTCTTGAACTATTTTGTTTACCTTAATAATATTTAAAATAATAGGCCTACTAATACACATTAAAAAAATAATTACTAATAAAAGTAGTAAGCAATGCTAACAAACTAACATACCAGTCTATTAACAATACTAGTAGCCTATATACCAGCACCATGCTGGGGCGTTTGAAAAAAAAATTAATATTATTGCCCATTAGGTGAAAAAAGGGGAGGGGGAGGCCCAAACACCAAAAAGCCTAGAGGCCCTGCTTGGCTTAATCCCGCCCTGCCTAGACCATCAGTTAAACTGGAACAAACACATAGACTTGTAAGACTTGCAGAGGACTAACTAACATGCTAAAATATGTGAAAGGTTACTGATTTGGTAGAAGCAGTAAGAAAATGATCATGTTCTATAAATCTTTCATTAGAGGCAAAATTCTTCTTCTTCTTCTTCTTCGTTCACCCTCAGATGTCAACTTGAATAAGTTCAAAGAAAGCGGTGGTCAGCCTGAAGCTGTTGATATCTCCGTAGATTTTCTCAGGAATGGTACTGGCGATGGCCATATGCGTCTTCTCCTCTCCTCATATGTTGGGCACCTCTGAAGCAGGTGTTCGGCAGTCATTTTACCAGTGCCACAGTCACATTCATCCGTAGTTCTTATCTTTAATTTGTTGAACAGATGGTATCTCAATCTGTTATGACCAGTGCGAAGTCTGAAGATTACCACTTGTTCACTTCTGCTGAGCTGGTAATACGGATCATTTTTTGTGTGGCCTGGATGCTCTTCTTCCCACTTGTGCCTGTATCTGCGCTTGATAAAACTCTTGGACTCCTCATAGGTTATATTTGTGTCCAGCTGAGGAAGTTTTCCCCCTTCCTTTGCCAATCTGTCAGCCTCTTCATTTCCAGGGATGTTGCAGTGAGAAGGGATCCACTGTATCACAACTCTTTTGTATTGCTGACATAGTCTGTGAAGTGTTACTCTTAGGTCATCCAGTTCAGCATTTATTTGACTTTTCAGTGTTGTAATCACAGAGGCAAAATTGATTCCGGAGGCAATTATTGCACAGGTGATATGATACCACTCTCGCATATCGGCAGTCGAACATATTTTGACACGAAGGCACTATATATCCTATTATAACTCTTCAGTGCTTGAAAGGGATGTTCTTCATCAGTTATTTAAAACAAAGGCGTTGTAGCTTATGTGACTGCAGCACATAGTCACAAGATTAAGTTATATAGAATTCCGCACCAAGCATTATGTGCTATAACAGGCGCAATCAGATCAACATCGATGGGTTCTTTGAGGGTGGCTTTAGGAGGCCTACCTTTGGAACCTCGGAGAAAGGAACTAAAACTAATATTACATGACCACAGTTATGCCAGACAAGACTAACCCAGAGTATCCGGCGTTCGCCAGGTGTCAACTAACAATCCAGAACAGGTCCACGAGTATCAGTAAATACTCAACAGGATGGAAATGATTGGAAGAACTAGCACACTTGGATGCTCTAACTATATCAATTAATAACATTAGTATATACTAGCCGGTGGTGCTACCCTGGGAGCCCAGGAACCCAGATACAAACTATTAACTGACAGACAGGAAAAAATACAACAAATATCAAAGGACTGTATTACATGCAAATAAAGCTCATCTGATGCAATTCCTATCTCTTCACATTTCTAGAAAAAAAAAAGCCAACAAATAAATAGTAAAAAATTCACCCTTTTGGGACGGTTTGAGACAAGCGAGAAGGGAGAAAGAAGAGAAACACTGAACCTAGGAGAAACAAGATCCCAATACACTTATGAGGGAATCTGGAGGAATAAAAAGAAAAAGGAAGACATTAAAGACAAGAGAGTTTGATAAAGACCTGACTACGTATATGCACAGCATCGAACTGAAAGGCTAAGAGAAGACCCATCAAAGAAGACACATCAGAGAAAACACATCAGATATACTTCAGGCTTGTATACAACAAGAACGCTATAGGAACAATCAGCATACATACACTTTGTCGTTTGCTGAAAAAGCCTATGGGTTTGCTCGAAATATGGTGATGTCGATTCTGAACAACAACAATAATAACAACAACAAGAACAAAATTAGTTTGTTGTTTCTTGAGAGTATGTCCTATACTTCTTCACTGTCTTTTTTATAACCTCCAACTAACAAATGCAGGATTACATGAACAGATTCAGGGTAATTGAAGAAGTACTGAAATACTTTACTTATGGACGAAAAGCTGTGAAGTTAACAAATATTGTTAATCTGAAGAAAGGGACATTGAAAACGTGAATATCATAATATGGTTTGGTTTGGTTTTAAGGACTATCTTCATTGCGCACGGACAACTCCATCAGTGTTCCGATATCCTCCCTTAGATCACACAAGTAGGATCTCAGCATAGTGCACGAACTCCGTAGCAACGGCGAGGATCCTAATGTGTGTACACAGGAATCAACATTCTATAAATATTTTTGTGGTGGGTAATTTTCCAAATTTTGTCAATTCTGCCAGGGCAGCAGCCGTATGGCCTACTCTTTACGATTTCCAACCGACGAGGGATTTTTAACGTGCGCAACGTGCACACGGGGCCTCCTATTTTTTCACCCTTATCAGAGAAAGCCAGACATCCGATCTCACTACACATGAGATCTCACTACACATGAGATCTCACTACACATGAGATCTCACTACACATGAGATCAGGGGGGAGTATGACATCATTACGACAAACACAAACACATATATGTATATTCCACCATACTTTTAAAAAAGCAATGCATTTAATGAGTTATCTTTTCTTATAATATAAAGAAAAAGAGAAAGCACATTTATAAACGCATAATAATAATAATAGCCCCTTCAGTCATAACTGACTATGGGAATGCGCACCTGAGGTGACAGCTCTCATCTGCTTATTTTCCTGATTTTCGACGTTTTCTCCTCTCTTCGGCTTGTTGTGAGAGCTCCTTTTCGCCCAATCTGAGGTGGCGCCGTAAATAGCATCGCCACTTGGTGCAATCGGCAGCTTCATCCTCCCACGTTGCTAGATTTATGTCCAGTGCCCTCATATCTCTATTGCACACATCTTTGAACTTCAGCTTCAACTGTATAAAAGCATAGTTATATTAAATATGTGTTTAAGTACGGAATTATATACACCACAGGTTCATTATCCTTGAATTACTAATTGGCGGAGAAAATGATATAAAATTAGTTCTTATAACTCTATAACTATCATAATCATATCATTTTAATAGCGCCTAAATGACTGCATATGTATCTTCAAATCTGAATATTTAAGCCTCTCCTTATGTAACCACATGAAAAAATTGGAAAAATTATTAGTTGATAATAATGATATAATTATATAAAAATTCATTTACCAATGAAGCTTAATGAGATCCTTGCGCTTGGTGTGACTCAGCCAGTTTTGTAATATTTGATTCCAAGTTTGTTAAAAGAAGTCTCAAATCTCCTGTTACAAATCTGCAGTCGGTTTCGTTGCTTTTGTAGTAGCAACACTATTGCACTGAACCCCTTCTCCACCAAATACGACGTTGGGAATGCTGTAATTAGCAATTTAGTTTCACGCCAAAGAACGGAATACGCAAGCCTCTGCTGGATCCACAATTTTTCGTAATGTGTGTGACTGAATCGTGCTTTTGCCTCGAAATCATTTTGTAGCTCAATTAATTCTTCTGGTAAATGTTGACTAACTTGTTCCACGTCTGATTCAAACGGATTAATCACCCAGTCCGGTATTATTAGTTCTTGCAAGTCCTTAAATCTTATGCTCATATCATTTTTAATAGCGTCCAAATGACTGCAATAAACCTATAAATCGGAATCTTTAAGCCTGTCCCCACCTAACTGTAGTACTAGTGGAAAATGAGAAAGTTCTCGGCGACTAAGATTATTTTTATATAGGCTTAATGTCAATTTGTTGATGAACCCCATGATAATTCATTTCACTTTAATCAGACTGATCTCATTTCCTTGTAGCTTAAGAAGAACCTCATTTAACTTTTCAAATAAATCTGAAATATAGGCCACATCGTTTCGCAATACTTCTCTTTCGATGCTAAATTCTTCTTTGATTGAATCCAAAAACTCTACAACAGAATCAAAAATGCCAATAATCTTTTTAAACAGTTATCCTTGGACAGCCATCGTACTTCCGTGTGTAGGAGAAGACGTTCAAACTCTTCACCATTATCACAACAAAGTTTACGAAATAATCTATCGTTCAACGAATGCTCCTTAATTTTGTTAATAACACTGATAACACAGTTCAATGATTTGTGGAGTCTGTCGCTAAGATGCTTGGCGACTAAATATTGTCGATGAATAACACAATGAATTGTTAAAACACCTGGTGCCACATTTTTTAAGTAGGCCTGAAACCCACGATGACGACCAACCATAGCTGGTGCTCCGTCTGTCGCACATGCGATGACATTGGAAAAAGGAATTTTTTTCTCCAACAAAAATGTGTTTCCAGAAGAAAATATGTGTCGAGAGTGGAGAGAGAAGGTTAGCTTGGGTGTGTCGAGAGGCTTTTGAATGTTTCGAGTGTTGAAGGGACATAAATCTCCGCCTACTGTCTCCTGACAATGGTAATATCCCAGGTACTAACATTTTGCGTTTGGAATCCTTGAAACACTCTGTGGGACGCAAGGCAAATAAAAACTATCGTGTTACAAGCTATGCGAAGGCCCCCCCCCCCCCCTTGAATGGAAGCAGCGACCCCCAATCATTGCGACCCATCAGAACGCCCCAAGACATCTTGAAAACTCCCCCCAGGGGGCGGTACCACCCCCGTTGAGAAACACTGATCTACGGTGTCTACGCCACATCCTCGGTATTTCGTGGAAGAACAAAGTGGCAAATGTCATTGTGTTGTCACGTGCTGGCCTTCAAAGCATGAATACACGCAGATTACGTTGGCCTGGCCATGTCTGCCGCATGGAAGATAGTCGCATCCCGAAAGATATCTTATACGAACAACTAGCAGATGGCGAAATAACAGTTGGGCGACCGCAGATGAGGTTCAAAGATGTGTGCAAGAGAGACATGAGGGCACTGTTCTTAAATCCAGCAACTTGAGAGGATGAAGCTGCTGTGCGCACCAAGTGGCGACGCGCTCTACGGCGCCACCTCTGATTGGACGAAAAGAAGCTCTCACGGCAAGCAGAAGAGAGGAGAAAACATCGAAAGGAACACCAGGTAAATAAGCTGCTGAGGGCTGTCACCTCAGGGGTGCATTCCTATAGTCAGTAATGACTGAAGGGGCTATTATTATTATTATCGGTGGGCGCCAAGCGGCTCTCAGGGTAGAAAAGGTTCTGATTAGTTTCAGTGCGTATAATGATTTTTGCGTTAAATACTTTTTTATCCTACCGAGTTTCGCATCCACTTAATCGCCTTTAAATTTTCCTGTCAAACAATGCCTAATTGTGCGATAGACTTATTTACGATCTACAACCACCATTCTAATTTGCATTTAACAAGCTAACAGTTGAAATCCCACTCAACAAATCTACCAGATTGGCACATCTCTACTAAATGTGAGCTCCTATCAGTGAATTCATGGCGTTAGTAAGCATACTAATGTAAATATAGATGCAATTTCAATACAATAACTGGAGATCAATAAAAAGGCATGGGTTAGAACAGGTTGATGTGAAAGCGATGACATCAAATAGTAATCTGATTAGTTTAAAGCACCATTATGTCAGTTTGAAAGGTTTTCGTTAGTTCCAGCCTCGCCACGGGATGGTTAAAAAAAAACCGATATCAGCGTTTGCTCGCGGACACAACTTTCGCAACACGAACCTGGCCAATTCATTCAATCCAGCTTGTATTTTTCTTAACCACTCCAGTCTCTCGTGGAGCATCACGTTTACGATAAAAATATAGTATAGATATGAGAGTTAACTGCAAAATAATATTTGAAAGAGTTGTATAACAGTAGAAAGATTAGAAATAGCAATAAGAACAACATCATCATCATCATCATCAGTTGCCATCTCCACAACGAAGGTTGGCTGTAATGGATCTCCAAAGTCTTCTGTCTCTTGTCTTGGTGGTGCACTCTGATAGACTCTTTCCTGTCCATCTCTTGATGTTATCTTCCCACTTATAGCGCTGTCTTCCCTTTGCACGTTTGCCTTCAACTCTCCCTTCTGTTATGGTCTTCTGCAAGGTGTTATGCCTTTTTATGTGGCCAAAGTATTTTAGCTGCCGAACTTTGACCTCCCTCATTAGTTCTCTTTTCATACCTAGATTTTCTAGGACCTCCTTATTTGTTTTCATCTCTGTCCATGAGATACGCCCCATTCTTCTATATATCCACATTTCAAGAGCCTCAATTCTTTCTTCCAAACGCTTATTCATCGTCCATGTTTCTGCACCATACAGAAATGCAGAATATATATAACACTTTATGATTCTCAGTTTTAATTTGTGAGATAACTGTTTGGATGTCAGTATATTTTTCATGTTGTTGAATGTAGCTTTGGCCATTCCTATTCTCTTCTTGATTTCTGTTTCACATCTGCCATCTTCTGTTATTATATGACCAAGATATACGTAGCTCTTGACTTGTTCCAGGATTTTCCCATTTACGCTTATCTTTAATGTGGGTTTATCGTCTGTTTTGCTAATTATCATAGTTTTTGTTTTCTCAATATTAATGTCGAGTCCATATTCATGACTTATACTGTTCACTTGCTTCACTAGTTCTTGTAACTCCTGTTCGCTTTCAGCTAACAACACGGTATCATCTGCATATCTAAGGTTGTTTATTGACCTTCCACTGATGTTCAGTCCTGGTATTTCCTGTATCTGTTTGAAAATTTTTTCGGTGTATAAATTAAATAGGCAGGGGGACAGCACACAACCTTGTCTGACACCTCTTTTTATGTCTATGTATGGTGAATAATTCCTTCCCGATCTTACTGTGGCAGTTTGCTCCCAATAAAGGTTACTGAGTATTCTTATATCTTTTCCATCAATACCTATGTCTTCGAGGCATTCAATTATTTTCTCATGAAGGACTCTGTCAAAAGCCTTCTTATAGTCAATGAAGCACATATACATACTTTTTTGGAGCTCTGTATATTTTTCTGCTAATATTCTTAGGCAAAATATTGCCTCTCTTGTTCCACTGTTCCGTCTAAAACCAAACTGTTCTTCTTGGATTTCGATCTCTACTTTACTTTTTATTCTTTCCTGTATGATTTTGAGCAGTATCTTAATTGCATGACTCATCAGGCTGATTGTTCTGAAGTCTGAACATTCTGTTGCATTTGGTTTTTTGGGCAATGTTATGAAAACTGATGTCTTCATGTCGTGTGGTATATATCCTGTATTGTATATATCGTTGCATATTTCTGTGATTGTATCTATACCAAAGCTCTCCAGAGCTTCTATCATTTCAATTTTTATGTTATCCATGCCTGCTGATTTTCCTTTTTGTATCATATGAATGGCATTCTCTACTTCTGATCTGAGAATGTTTGGGCCTTCATTAGAATCTGGTGATGGTTTTTTACCTCTGTTGTCCTCGAATAGTTCTTTTACGTATTCTGCCCATCTTTTTGATATGTCTTTCTCATCAAGTAATATTGCACCATTTTTGTTCTTAATACAGCTTCCTCCTTGTGCAAACCGCGACCGATTTGATAATTTCTTTATTTCATCATGCATATCTCTTGTCATGTGCTTTGCTTCCAAGTCTTCTATTTCCTTGCATTTTGTTTCTATCCACCGCTCTTTTGCTTCTCTACACATAGTACGTATGTCATTGTCTATTGTTTTATATTCTGGAGTGTTTTTTGCTTTCTTTCTTTCTGCCATTTTATTCAAGATGTCATCTGTCATCCAAATTTGATTTTTCTTAGATTCCTTTTTAGGTAAATTTGCATTTGCTGATTGTATGCTTGTTTTTAAGCATTCCGATTTTGCGGTTGCTTTTTCTTCTGGGTTTTCTCTTCTATACTGCTCCATGCTTTCTGTCAATAACTGTTGATATTTATTTTTGACATCGATTAAATATTTCTGTTTTATATCTGGTTGTTTCAGTGCTGATATTTCTATCTGGGGTTCCTCCTGTCTTCTGTTTCCTGCTCTTTTCAGCTTTATATTTACTTTGATGACGACTGGATTGTGATCTGAATTTATGTCGGCACCAGGATGTGTCTTTGCACTTGTGACACTGTTCTTAAATCTATGTTTTATCATGATATAGTCGATTTGATTTCGTGTTACATCTCCTGGGCTTTTCCATGTGTATAATTTCCTTGGGTGGTGTTCAAAAAAGGTGTTACATATGACCAGCTGGTTTTCTTCACAGAACTGGATAAGTCTGTCTCCTCTATCATTTCTTGTCCCTAATCCATACTGTCCTACTATTTTCTTGTATTTCCCTTTTCCTACTTTTGCATTCATATCACCCATTACTATCAACACATCTGTAGATTTGACTGGTTTAAGTGTGTGTTGTAGCTCTTCATAGTATTCCTCTATTTCTTCCTCACTGTAATCGTTAGTTGGTGCATAAGTTTGTAAGATTGATATGTCAAATGGCTTTGCTCTCATCTTTAGTAACATCATTCTGCCATTGTGTGTCCAGTATCCACATACGTATTTTTCTAACTCCTTCTTTATCAACATTCCTACCCCTCTTTCATGTTTTTCTCCTCCTGAGTGTATAAGCGTGTACTGGTCTCTTGTTATGTAGCCTGTATCCAAAAGTCTTGCCTCTGCAACTCCCAGTATATCGAGTTTCATGTCTGTTGCCTCTAATATAAGATTGTCAAGCTTTCCTTCTCCGTTTAGAGCTCTAACATTCCATGTTCCTATTTTTAGGCTTCTCCTACTAGTTTTTAGGTGGTCTTTCTCAGAATGCTCCCTTTCAACAGAATTTAAGGAACACTCGTCATTATGTACTTCCTTACTCATTGGAGGAGTTGCCTCTTCCCTGTTAATTTGTACAGTAGATTCTTCCCCAGGGGACAGAGAGTTCTCTACATATCGGTTCTTATCTTCTTGTTGTGATCCCATTACGTTCTGTAGGAAGTACGTGGTAAGGCCCCAATCTCTTCCACGGTGGCTAGCCATTGTCTTTTTCTATGTCCGACATGCCTCTAGTGCGCCACACACTTTGCTGTTTCGCTTTGCGAGCCGTTGATCTTCTCAGATTCCTCCGCCTCACTCACCGTCTCAGTCTTTGTGTACTAGGGATGGACATTCCCTTGAGTAAGATTGCTCCTACTCCACCCATGTAGTTTAGCCAGTCAGCCAAGACTGTTGCCCGGGATGTGGCCACCGCCGTACACAAGCGGTATTCGAGGAGCCATACATGAGCTAGATAAAGAGAGGAGAACCAAATAGGATCCTGACTATCCTAAAAAGGACATGGCTGTCTCTCACCGTGAGGTACTATCCCTCTCTCTTTATCCTACAGAACAACAACAGACAATTAATTAAAGAATATAAGTATAGCACCACAAAACATGATTAAACAACTATTACATAATATTATGGCAGAAAAGAACACATAAAGAAAGCAGTTAACGTCATTGTTAAAGAAGTAGAGCTGAGAAGAAACAAACTTAACTACTGTAATTACATAAACATCTGAGTTTGGCAGTACATAAATGTACTATATAGATGTTTCACAGCGTAGCTGGCGAGTCATTTTCAGGACAAGTCCTTTTCAGGGATATATGCTAGCAGATGGATAACTTTAGTCCTTTTCAATACTCAGTATCTATCAACGCTGGACGGGCTAGCAATCTGTTTAGATTACTTAAGAGTTCACTACAACCGGTGTTCGCTGAACACTGAGGGAATACGGGCAGCGTTGGCGTGGCCGGCAAATCCTTTTTAGGGCAAGTTTTTTTCTAGGCTTCAGGCTAGCAGATGAATAATGTTAGTCTTTTTCAGGACTTCGTATCTATCAACGCTGATCGGGCTAACAGTCCTATTCAGGGCTTTTTCATGCTAGATGATAGATGCTAGTAGTCCTTTTTAGGGCTTAGAGTTTATCAACACATCGCTTCAGTTAACAGGGTTCACTTATTTTTGAATGGCTAATTTCCCTCTTATATAACCAAATGACTTGTCTAGGTTTAAAGAAATGTGCCTCGCCACAAGAAGGCAAAACCCTAAAAAAAAAAAAATAAAAAAAATACCAAAACATCTAGATACTGTACTACGTCGATCTTTAGAGTTGTGATAATACTTGTGACCTGTTTGAAAATAGCGACAGCATCGATTAATGCCGAATTCGAACACCGTATTAATAGAATTACCACTATTAAAGCTACTGATTTTACGTTTAAAAGACAGCACGATATCACTGAATGGTCTCCTAACAAAACTGCTTCGCGGTTGGTCACGACTAATGATTTTTCCTTTTTTCCAATGCGCATGCGATTGGTCGTTCATGCGGTTCCCGCTTCTCCATTGTTGGATTGTTGCTTCTTATTATTAGTTCCAGCATTCTCTTGATGATGATGTTGGCTGCGTCGACAACGTAAAAAAATGGTTTCCGGGACGATATTATCCACGGTGGTTCGGACTTCCAACATTCTTGATGATGGTGTTGCAGTATGAAATGTTGATAATTGATGATGGTATATGACATTCTTTGTGATGGCTTGAGAGAATGCATCAAAGTTATTTTCTTTGGACATATGATACTCTTTGTGATGATTTGAGAGTATTGAACATTTTTGTTTTGTTTGGGCATATGCTATTCTTTGTGATTGTTTGAACATATCATGTTCTCAATAACGCAACGTACTCATCTATTCTCAGAAGTCAGTTTATTTATAGTAAATATTTACTCCGTTAGAAATAAAGAAAATTGTCTTACTAAAAGAGCGTGCACGAAGGGTAAAAAGAAAATATTGGAGTATGAAAAGCAAGCTGATGTATTCGAATGGTACAATGAATAAAAAACAGAAAACAAAACAAAAGTGATGCAACATAATGTTGAAGCAGATTAGGCGTATCAAACACTCGACTTAGGGCCCTCCTTCCAGCCCCGGCATCCGTCAGTGCAGTCCCCTCCACTGCTTCAACCTTCTTCGACTGTGTGATACATTTAATAATATTTCATACAATAAAAGAATCATTATCTTCTCCTTCTATTACTCTTGCCTTATAAATTCCAGAGCATTGACGCCCTGTAAATTCTATCAGTTGGTTTTCTTAGTGTGTGTCCTATCAAATTTCAACGTTTTCTTCTTACCTTTTGTTCCATTTGTGTTTGTCTGGTTCTTTCCGTCACGTCCAAATCAGTGCTGTCTATTAATTACGCCGCACCTAGTGTTTTCTATTAATTATGCTGCCCTCAGTGCTGTCTATTAATTACGCTGCACCTAGTGCTGTCTATTAATTATGCTGCCCTTAGTGCTGACCACATCACCCCTAGTGTGCCGATGGTCAAGAAAATATGTGCCAAACACCATATTCCCAATATGCCTCAATGGGCATGTAACGGGATCCTTTACCTTTTTTTAGTGCTGTCTATTAATTATGCTGCCCTTAGTGCTGTCTAAACGACACCTGCAGGAAAATAGAGGAAATGCGCGAACAGGGATTGAATAAGAATAAGTTTTCTGAAGTAAGAACATTGAAGAACAGCAACTTTAAATCATCACCTGGAGCAATAAACAACAAGAAAGGCGACACTCTAACAGAACGTAAAGATATTCTGAACAGATGGAAGGAGTACTGTCAAGAAATGTATACGGAAATAAACAAAGCGGCAGATAACAACGTCATGAATGAAGTGGAACGTGAACCAGAACCTACCATAGAGGAAGTCCGGAACGCAATCAAACACTTAAAAAGTGGAAAATCTCCTGGTTGTGATGAAATAACAGCTGAAATGATACAGGCAGGAGGAGAAGGCAGCGCTCGTATATACCATGCATTATGCTGCAAGATCTGGCAAAGCGGAATTTGGCCCAAGGAATGGAAAAGATCAATTTACATACCCTTGCCAAAAAAGGGCAACCTGAAACTGTGCACAAACTACAGAACTATAGCTCTTATAAGCCATGCCAGCAAAATACTATTACAAATCATAATGAAAAGGATGCAACAAAAGCTAGAAACAGAAATAAAAGAAGTACAGGCGGGTTTTCGACCAGGTAGAGGCACTAGAGATCATATATTCAACATGAGGATCATCATAGAAAAGTGTAGAGAATTGTACATTTATGCCGAGAATATCATGA
Source organism: Oreohelix idahoensis (assembly GCA_024509875.1). NCBI lineage: Eukaryota > Metazoa > Mollusca > Gastropoda > Stylommatophora > Oreohelicidae > Oreohelix > Oreohelix idahoensis. The sequence goes on from JAMPIV010014778.1 coordinate 499,200, forward strand.
GAAACGTAAGAGATGACCAAGAACACACAGAGTTTGACTCATTTAACATCGGTGGGTACCAGATCCCGGAAATCAGATATGCTGACGACACAGTCCTCCTATCGACCAACCCAGAAGGACTTGAACAATTAATTCTGTCCACCAAAAAACACAGCGAGGCCCAGAATCTATACCTAAACACCAAGAAGACCAAAGTATTGACAACAGACAAAGTAAAGACCAAACCAGAAATTGAAATTGATAACGAGGAACTGGAAAGTGTTAATGAATTCGAATACTTAGGATCAATCATCAACAGCTCTGGCGACTGTGCAGTAGAAATTAAAAGAAGACTTGCAATTGCTTCACATAAACTAATACAGATGAAAAACCTATGGCAAGGCACAAGCAAAGAAACAAAGTTACAACTGATCAGAGCATGTATATTCCCAGTAGCAACATACGGCTGCGAGACTTGGACACTCAATAAAACAGTTGCAAAAAAGATTACATCATTCGAAATGAAATGCTACAGAAGGATGTTGAGAATACCCTGGACAGAAAAAAAGACCAACAGAGAAGTACTGCACTCACTAAACGTACAGGAACATTGGCTCCTAAATACCATCGCAATAAGGAAGCTGAAATTTTTCGGTCATATAAAAAGACATAATAGTCTGGAAAAAACAGTGATGGAAAGAATACGTCACATGATGAGTGCTGTCTATTAATTACGATGCACCTAGTGCTGTCTATTAATTATGATGCTCTAGTGATGTCTATTAATTATACTGCCCTTAGTGCTGTCTATTAATTACGCTGCACCTAGTGCTGTCTATTATTTATGCTGCCCTTAGTGCTGTCTATTAATTATGCTGCCCTTAGTGCTGTCTATTAATTACGCTGCACCTAGTGCTGTCTATTAATTATACTGCTCATAGTGCTGTCTATTAATTATGCTGTCCCTAGTGATGTCTGTTAATTATGCTGCCCCTATTGCTATCTATTAATTATGCTGCCCCTAGTGCTGTCTTTTAATTATGCTACCCCTAGTGCTGTCTATTAATCATGCTGCCCCTAGAGTTGTCTATTAATTATGCTGCTCCTAGTGTTGTCTATTAATTATGCTGCCCCTAGTGATGTCTATTATATATGCTGCCTCTAGTGCTGTCTATTAATTATGCTGCCCCTAGTGCTGTCTATTAATTATGCTGCCCCTAGAGTTGTCTATTAATTATGCTGCTCCTAGTGTTGTCTATTAATTATGCTGCCCCTAGTGATGTCTATTAATTATCCTGCTCCTAGTGTTGTCTATTAATTAATCTGCTCCTAGTGTTGTCTATTAATTATGCTGCCCCTAGTGCTGTCTATTAATTATGCTGCCCTTAGTGCTATCTATTAATTATGCTGCCCCTAGTGCTATCTATTAATTATGCTGCCCCTAGTGCTGTCTATTAATTAGGCTGTCCTAGTGCTGTCTGGATTTCTTGGCATTGTACATCCAGTAGTTTGCCATTGCTTTCTGGATGGTTCTGGCCGCTTACCATTACAGTCCATGGTGCGCCCTCAGCCCGATACCAGGCCTTTCCAACTCCTGCCCTAAAAGCCGTTGTCAAAATATTATTGATCATCCGCCCGTTCGGCCAGCAGTTGTGTGTACTGTTTAAGGGAAAGTGTCAATGAATTCGAATACTTAGGATCAATCATTAACAGCTCTGGCGACTGTGCAGTAGAAATTAAAAGAAGACTTGCAATTGCTTCACATAAGCTAATACAGATGAAAAACCTATGGCAAGGCACAAGCAAAGAAACAAAGTTACAACTGATCAGAGCATGTATATTTCCAGTAGCAACATACGGCTGCGAGACTTGGACACTCAATAAAACAGTTGCAAAAAAGATTACATCATTCGAAATGAAATGCTACAGAAGGATGTTGAGAATACCCTGGACAGAAAAAAAGACCAACAGAGAAGTACTGCACTCACTAAACGTACAGGAACATTGGCTCCTAAATACCATCGCAATAAGGAAGCTGAAATTTTTCGGTCATATAAAAAGACATAATAGTCTGAAAAAAAACAGTGATGGAAGGCATGGTCCCTGGAAAAAGGGGAAGGGGTCGACCTAGACGACGGTGGACCCAGGACATCACAGAGAGTCTGAACTTGTCTTTGGCTGATGCAGGTCGATTTGCCCAGAATCGTGATGCGTTCAGAGCAGCTGTAATGGAGACAACGTTCTGGAAAGAATATGTCACATGATGAGTGCTATCTATTAATTATGCTGCTCCTAGTGTTGCCTATTAATTATGTTGTTGACTTTTTCAATGTTATGATAGTAAACTATCAAGAATCGTCTTTTCTTTCTTGCATTATATTGGCTTCTCTCCTCAGCACCGCAACTATTGGCAGCACATCTGCGAAGAAAGGTACTGGTAGGGTTTTTGCAGCAGTTTTCAAGACCTCTGCCTCTGCTCTGAAGTCACTTGAGAATTTTCCTGTTGCTACAGACATCATTGTGTGTGTGTGTGTACCTTTACTGAGACTCAGAAAGATTCTTCCATCTTCGTTTTTCATTGTATTAGTCTTTATGTGTGTGAGTATGCGTATTAGAAAATAAGTTCCCTATGCATGTATAATTATCCTGAAATTCTCATCCACTTGTAAATAAGCTAGGAAGTTGAATATTTGCAAAGTACATAAACGCTTAGTAAAAAATGTTACAGTTTACATTTAAGGTTACGTATAGGGACTCCCTAGAACCCATTCTCGGTCCATGGATCGCAGGTTAAGAAAACCCTGCTCTAAATCATATTGTAAGAACCGATGCTGTCCTTCATTTTATTTAAAAAAAAAAAAAAAAAAAAAAAACGAAATCTCCTTATCTCACAAAACAAATTGAAGGAATCTCTAGTCGGCATTGGACTTGCGCACTTGCCAATTCTTGGCAACAAGTTTGACAGCTATTGATTACAAACTATGAATAGGTGAATTTTACTCGTTTCCCCCTACGTTCCTTAATTGCCCAATTAGTATATTTTTAACATTAGAGCTTGCGAGGGAAAAGGAAGCTGAAGATTAATCTGCGGAGGACTTCCCACTTAATTGTTAAAGGTATGAAAGATCTCCACGAATAGAATATACTGTATATAAACGTTAGTTCACCGTTTTCAGCAGAAACGCGTTAAGAATAGACAGAGCTGTGGAGTAGTATAACATTATAACTAGACTAAGTATGGTGTAAAACAATCGACTAAGGTATGGTAGATGATTAGTGAAATATATTGACAGTGATAAAGTGGGAAAGTGCTATAGTGATTAAAGTAAATTCTTCACACAAATCTAAACCTCATTACAAATAATTATGAAATATAATACACCAACAATTAAAATTGACGCAAGTAAAATAAATGAATAATTAGGTACATGTTTAATGAAACAGTTACACTCAAATCCAATTATTTATCGGAGTAATGAAAATAGATATGCACCTGAACGTCTCAGCACAACATAATAATGTGTGTAACATATATTACACTGACAGAATGAGCTAATAATACTCTAAATCAGTGGTTCTCAAAGAGGGCCATATGGCCCCCAGGGGGCCATGCCATATTTCTAGGGGGCCACAGTAAGATGGTAAAGTACCTTTTTCCAGCTAACATCGACTATGAGGGGGACCACAGAGGTAAATGAAGCTCAGGCGTGGACCATGAGTGTGACGACATTCGCGCGTAGTTTTACGCCTCTTCTTTTTCTCCTACATTATCCATTTATTTCTTCATTTTACGCACATAAATCTTAGATATGTTGACCTTTTCCATACTGTAATCGTGTCATTTCATGGCTATTTGACCCCCGACCAGCAGATTAATTTGATCCCCGAGCCAGTAAACCCAGACAGGCAAGATGCGATGGACGTAAAATGGGTTGACTTTTACGTAACTCATTTCCGCCCAGGCAGACATAGAGATTAAACACATGTGGTGTTGACCGCTCATTGCGACAATACTGCATCAGACTAAAAAGGAAGACCAAATTGTTGTTTGTGAAAAACTTCTGTGGTCAGCGAATGTCAACGATTATCAGTCTAGTGAACGAATTCAAGTACGGGTGATAATTGCGTAAGCACTTCCGTCCATAAGTTTCTGTAATAATTATTACAGAGAAACCCGTCTGATGAGCCGCGGTAGCATAGTGGTTAGTGCACTGGCTTCCTAGCGCAGTGGTCTATGGTTCGATCCCCAGATAAGGTGGGATATTTTTAGGCCACAAACGGCTCCTGGTTCGGACCAGCCCCAATTGGGTACCAGAGCAACTCTAGGAAGGTTAAGGCGGCCGGCGTGATGCCGACCACATCACCCCTAGTGTGCCGACGGTCAAGAAAATATGGGCCTAACACCATATTCCCAATATGCCTCAATGGGCGTGTAACGGATTCCTTTACCTTTACTTTTTTTTTACTGTCTTGCAGGAATGAGGTTACAAATCTGATTTGAAAGGTTACCTCAGAGTACCGGAAGAAACCATGCCGTATATGGAGATGAAGTCATGTGTTAAAATTTTCCAATGAAACTTTAAAACACGAGGGTGAAGGTAATAACTAATGGCCCGACTTACTTCATTCTTGCTCCTGGATTCGATCAAATAAGAGCAAGAAATATACATTCGTTCTGATTGGAAGCCGGTCAGAAAACCAGATGGACACGTGGATAGGAAAACTGCGATATAACGTAGCACATTCAAGATATACGACACTGCATTCCAAAACCGTCAGAGTAGACAACCTAGACAAAGCCAGCAAAAATAGAGTAAGGATTCTGAACTTATAGGACCGAACAAAACGTATTGGAGCATCTTCTGAAACATTAAAAGAAAAACATCAACTTTTTAATACGAAAACCGGAGCCCTACAGGACCGCTCACAAGTCACATAGACATTCTAAATAGAAATAATACCCCAGACGCATGTTCGAGGACTCTTTATCAAGTTGCCAAGACTATTCAACTGAGCAAGAAGTCTAGATTTTCCAACTATTGGGGTGAGTTGTACCACATATTTTATACTTTGAACTTATTAACATGTGAAAATCGCTCGTAGATGTCCTAGTCATGCGAGGCTAGCAACCTCAGCATATAGAATGATGGTTTCATGAACCAACACTGCAAGAGCTGGTGACTGCTTTGTCTCTACTATCAAGCAGATATTTTTTACTTTCAAATAATCTTCCACTCCTCTCAGTGATAAATCTTCATGAACCCAGAGGGACCGGTCAGCGACCGAGCGTTGGGTTTACCTAAGGCGTGCCGGGCGATGAATTACCCGTCTGTGGACAGATTACAGACACGCACTTATCAGTCGGACACATCTGAGCGGAAATGTTGTAATAGTCCGGGCAGATGTAAGAAGTTATTTGTAAACATTGCCGAGAGAGGATCTGATGTTTTCATTCCATATTTGGGAGACATGACCTCTGCAGTAACGCGCAGAAATTTCCACGAGGAAATAATTTGAATTACCGAACAAAACACGCATGTTTGAAACGATTGGCAGACACTCGGAATGAAGGCATAGCACCCCTTCCAATTGGAGCCCTGCTTAACATCGTAACAAACAAATGCGTGGGAAAACAGGCAATATAACCTGACACTTCAGCCAGAGTAGAACACTGGGAAAATTCACTCGCTCCAGGAAGACATCCAGACCTTGCCAGAGTAAAGACTAAAATCAACTTTCATTTATCAGCCCGGACCTTGATGAGCTTTCTCAGGACTTAAAAACCCAGGAAAAATTCTACCATTTTAACACGGAAAACCGGAATCTGAGGGAACTGGAACTGTCACGGATTGCCTCCCCTGCTTTGCAGTAGTGGTCCAACAGTAGCCAAACTCAAGAGTATCTAAATGGGTCATCAAAGAGGTATACCTTCGCACAACATTACTCTTGCAGAGATGTAGATAGAAAAGTAATGACGGTCCTTAAGGGAGCTTTCACAAGATAATTCAGAAGTCAAGAACAATGCTGCTTAGCGCTGAACATTTGTTAACTTATATCTGCCCGTCACCTTTTGTGAAGGATTTAAGCAATGATTTTTAGCCCGTTCAAGCCCCCAGCTGAGTTAATTCAGCAAATTTCCTCTTGAAGTAATATAGCTCTGTTTAGAGGTATATAAATAAATAAATAAAAATAAATAAATAAAAATAAATAAATAAATAAATAAACAAATAAATAAATAAATAAATAAATAAATATATATAAATATAAATATATATAAATATATATATATAAATATATATAAATATATATATATATATATATAAATATATAAATATATAAATAGATAGAATAGTGTAAATGTAAAACATATTCACTCTAAATGTAATAGTGTTAGGCTTTACATGTACCTTTTAATTTATATATGTGAGGCATACAAGCCTAACACATACACAGTGAGAAACAGGATAGTGGGTAGGTTTGGTATTGTATAAACATTTATTACACATAATTGAGGGAAACCCGAGGCCTGTAAACAGTAAATTAATATGAAACAAATATAAAGGTATGTTATCAGGCACTCTAAACTCACTGTTCTAGTCTACTATCATTTACTGGACACAGTATTAAGGTCCTTGTCTTGTTGGATTCGGCCTATACTGCTTGATAGAAATACAACAGAAGTGATTGCGTCATTAATAGGCTGTACTGCCCATGGTGGACTTCTGGTGTCATGTATTGTGGTTCGCACTGTTGACCTGCCATTGAAACATCATTTTTTGATGATGCGTAGATGGCAGGGCGGATAGTGTGATTCGCTTGCATGGCTAGGCGGGGTTGTCGCACGGAAGGTCCAGTGTTCAAATCCTGGGTAAGCCACTCATGTCTGTTGTTTTTCTGTTGTCTGGTGTTCTACTTCTTTATTTCCTGCGAGTGCCTGATAACATACCTTTATATTTGTTTCATATTAATTTACTGTTTACAGGCCTCGGGTTTCCCTCAATTATGTGTAATAAATTTTCACCTACAACTCTGCCAAGAGTAATCTTGAGTGAAGGCGGACACCTTTGAAGACCCACATTAGTTGAGTTTTGGCCACTGTTGGACCACTACTGCAGAGCTAAGGGGAGGCAACCAGTGACAATTTACAATTGTTAAAGAATAATTGGTCATTAAATTTGTTATATGTTGTACAAATTCATAGTTGGTTTAATTATTGCTGAGAGAAGTGCACATGTAAGTATCAGTAATTTCCATAGATAAAAGGCTTGCTAAAGTAACAGTTTACCGTTAAATCAGCTGGGGGTTTGAACGAGCTAAATCATACACTATATCCCTTCACAAAAGACGGCGGGCAGATACTAAGTTAACTTTGCTAAGACACATTCAGCATTGTTCTTGACTTCTGTATATCTTGTGAATATTCCATCAAGTTAGAAGCATTATCATCCTTCTATTTGGATCTCTGCCAAGAGTAATCTTGAGCGAAGATACGAGTAGATACATTTGAAGACCTTCATTAGATCCTCTCGGTTTTGGTCACTGTTGGACCACTACTGCAAAGCAGGGGAGGCAACCCGCGACAATGAACAAAGAAAGGTTGGGATACCCTGCTCGAAATCACAAGACAGTGTATGTAAAAAGAATAAAGAGAGAAAAATGACTGGATTAGAAAATGTACGAAATATATACTTGAATAAAGATGAAAGAAATGTTTTCATTAAACACATGACAGCAAATTTAATGCGTTATGTGTAATAATGTCCCGTATAGTTCTCGGGGTCTCTCGTGAGACAATGACGTAATAGAACTACTGCTGCCTCACGCATGCCATACAAGGTGACTAATAGGAAGTTGTGAATGAGGCTAGCAACCTAACCAAGTCAAACACATTTTGCATAAATCACTGTTGCAGGAGCGTGTGCATGCTCTGGTACAGTGGCGGTTGTCACATAAATTTGTTCGCTCGCTTTCCCTCTCCGGCAGAATTTATCTATCTTTCTTGTGCGTATTGATTATGTGCGCCATTTGATTGTTGGCACGTTCTATTTTCCTACCTCCGACAGCATTTGGTATTTTCGTGTCAGTGTTTTCACTTCTTCCATTCATACGTGTCATGTTTGCCTGCCTATCTTCACGGAGATGAGTTACAAGGTAAACCCAGATTGGCGACAAGTCATTTTCGAGTAATGACGCCTAGTGTTTGTTTGCATAGGGAATGCCGGTCAATTATCGATCTGGTGGCATATTACAGACGCACCTGAGACATCGGAAATGCGGTAATATATATCCGGACCAGCTTGTTATAAGCAAGATGAAAAAAAGAAGGTGTAGTGGTAATCATTACCGAGAAGTGACGGAAATGCCTATTCCATATACGGAGAGTGACCGTTTGAATTATACAACCGTATGAGTCACACAGAAAATTCCACGAGGAAAGTTATCATAACACGTGTCGTGAAACATTCTAAATCCACATATATAAATTAAAAGGTACATGTAAAGCCTAACACATAAATTCAATAAAAGGAAAGAGAAATGGTTAAAGACCCGTGCTTTCCAGTAGCGTACGCCTGTGTTAATAGAACGTCATGCTAGTTGAACAATAAAAACCCCTGTTTTATGCTTCGTCTGCATATTCTCACGCTTTCACGTTGATAGTAAAACCTACTGCATCAATACACGCTTTCTACAATAAAACGTGTACTGTATTTCTAAGAAAACCTTGAGCTAGGCACCCTGCGTAATGACCTAAATTAATACTTCCATTAATTTCATTTTATACACGGCGTGATGAAAAGACAGATGAACTTAGGATAAAGAGAGGGAGGGCTGAAAGCAGGAACGCCGGCAACACTAACGCGCGTCTCGCGATATACAATTAATGCCACCCCCAACGCGTAAGGCCAGAAGCACTAACTTTTTTTCAAATGGACAGTGATAAAAAACACTACCCACACGAGAGTTAGGTTTAAAAACCTGAAAAATGCTTATTAGGAAATATGACATTATAATGGTTTACGTTTGAAAGCCTGACAGTACCCAGACACCACATCGTATCGAAGTGAACGGGAGGTAGAAGAAAATGCATATTTTGAACGCAGCCCCTTAGCCCCATTAAATTTATATATTTGGGTTCCTTAGGACTTGCTGACAAAGAATATGTTAAGTGTTACGCAAATAGTCTAGGAATTAACAAATTATAGCCAAAAGAAAATAGTGAGGGTGTCAGACAACACCAAATAATAATCGCACAGTGGCATGTTTTGAAACCACTATTTTACGGGAAATGGGCCACCATGTAAAATCCTATTTGATTGGATAGAAGTAAATGTAAGGCTAAACACGAATAGTCGGACTATAAATACTAATTTTGGTTGTTAGGGGAAACGTGAGAAGGGTAACATTTTTTTGAAAAGCTGTGTAAACATGGCCCGATTGGTTAGACCCGCCAATATAGTCAATTAGGAGCGTCAGTTCAGTGCCACATTTTGAAATAAACTTACTAAGAAACAGTGCGTTGAGATCCAGATCATATTTTTCTAAATAAAAGTCTGGGACGGCGGCAGATCGGATTTTGTGCCATATTCATTGCCAGTCAACGTAATTGTGTATTATTTCCATGAATTGTGGTAAGCTTGAAATATTTGATATCTTTTTAATGAATATTGAATGTAAATTGATAATTTATGTATGTATATGTGTGTGGTTCAGTAGAAAACATGAGGCAAGGCCTAGATAGTGCTCCAACCTGAACATGACGTGTCGGAGAAAAGTAAAACTGCATGGAATTGCCAAACAGTACACTGACACCTATCTTATTGACTAGAAAGAACTAATACTGAAATTGCAGAGGCGTAGTAACCATTAGGGAGGAGTATACTGGTGTAAATTGTTTCAGATGAAGCTAGCAGCTGGCCTACCGCTCAGAACTCAGTGTTTGTTATGTATTGTGTTCAGTGTGGAAATAGATTATAAATTAGATCTGAAGTAGGAGGTACAACCTTCTTGTTTCAGGGACTGTGGTCCTAAGTTATTGAAGCAGCACCTGGTCTGAGTTTTGCTGAATCCAGAGGCTGACAGCATACTCCTTGGTCCAGATAGCGACCAGTGAGGTGTCTCCAGAACACAGGAAGCAATCGAGCAGAGGAGTCTTTTCCTGCCGCCATCACGAAAGATAAGCTTCTGTGGCCAGAGTAGCTCAACATTATGTGCCCCCCCCCCCCCCCCTCAAAAATTGACAGTATATTTAACACAGAGGGACAATAAACTGTTGCAAATGACAGGAACTGTGAACTTTTCCCAATACTATTTCCAAGATAATCAAACACTTGAAGTCATGATGACAAACAACAACCTAGCTTGAAAAACAAAACCAGTATTACCTCATATTACTACTTCACAACTTACACACATAGGATAAGAATAATAAAATATGTCAATACAAAGATTATATTTATAAACTGTGTACATACTACTTGTAATTACATTTGATTGTGATTCCTGGTTCACTGTGTAGTTGAATCAGGATATCCATTATTGAACAGAATCATTACATATTGTGAAATTCACCTCGTTCAGAAGACAATCAGTTAGCGAGAGTATGGAATAGGATAAGAATTCCATTTATCGGACCGGACCTTGATTGAACATCTTGGACTTATATCACAGGAAAACTCTACCTACACTAACACGGAACGCCGGAATCCTAGGAGTCTGAAACACAAAGTCAAAGTGGGAGCCTAGTGTAAAGTAATACACCAGACCGCGTGTAAGAGGCATATTAAACAAGTTGCCTTAACTATTTCTCTGAGCCAGGAGTCAATATTCCTTAAGAGATTTTAGGGTGAGTTGTACATTTTAAAATTCTATAGTTTTCATTTATTAACATTTGAAAAGTAATAATGGATGTCAAAGTCATCTGCGGCTGGCAATATCAGCATATTGAATGATGGTTTCATGAACCATCACTGCAAGAGCTGGTGACTGCTTTATGTGGGTTTCTCATAGAGAACCAAAAGCAGAGGTAGTCCCAAGATTCATATGGAGCAGAGAGTGGATGATGATAGAACTGATGTACATACTTATTATATTATTCACCTTTTCAACCAGTACAAATGTAAAGATATTCAATATAAATGTAATGAATGTTTTCCGCTCACTGGGATTAATATTAATGATCAGAGAGGGTAAATTTCTGAGGTAGATGGGATGGTGGAATGAAAAAAAAAAAAGGGGGGGGGGGGGGACATGATTGTGTGTCAGAAAACCCAATACATAGGAGGATATTTGTTTCTCTTCTTTCATAATACTAGTCGGTGGTACCAGTTGAGTTTACTATCTCTGGAACAAAGTGGGTGGTATAAGTGGCCTTCTGTCAACGTTAGACACCATCATCAGACCGGTCTTGATGACGCTGGACCAGCTTCGTGATTACTTCCTGATATTTCTTGGAACGTGTCACAACCTCCAGACTTGACCAGTGACGAGAGTTCATCAGTTCATAACCTTCAAAAAACCAAACATCGGCTTGAGCAGAAACCAACAAATTTACTGGCAGTTAAGTAGAAACTTAAAAGCTGCCAAGTGAACTTTCAGACAATTCACTCAGTATCCATAACATGGCCCAGTGATGATAACCTTTTTTAAGAGGAATTATTCATTTTACACTGTTAAATTAAATTGATTATTAAATGTGTTATTTGTATATGTATACAAATTTATAGTTGATTTAATCCTTTTGAGTGTACTGCACCCGTATGTCTCAGTCACTTTAAGTACACTTAAAACAGAACTACTAAATTAAGATTTCACTGAATTAAATCAGTTGGGGGCTTGAACGAGTTAAATAATACAATATATCACTTCACAAAAGTTGTCGGTCAGATAATGAGTTAACTGTGCTAAGACAAATTCAGCATTGTTCTTGATTTATGAATATCTTGTAAATACTCACTCAAGGTAAAAGCATCATCATCCTTCTATCTGCATCTCTGCCAAGAGTAATCTTGTGCGAAGGTAAAAACCTTTGAAAACCCACATTAGATACTCTAGGTTTTGGCCATCATTGCAGAGCAAACGGAGGCAACCCCTGACAGCGGTTACGTGCTCCTTAAGGGGGGAAAAGGAAAATGATGGTGTGTAAGAAATAACAGTTTATACCATAATAATAATAATGTTGTATTAAACAGGGTATTTTTCTTCCAGAAATAAAAACAAAATACATTGGATTGAGTTATCTTTATTTCTTCTTTTCTTTTTCTCGTACGCTGTATATTTCTCTGTCCCTACAGGTGTCTCATTCTTTTGTTCCATAATTTTCTTACTCATGCTCTCTGTTTTCTAATTTCTCTCGTACACACGTACCGTTTGCATACAGACTTGCAAGAAGCCTGAACCAAGCGTTCACATGCTGTTGCAGCAGTGCGTTCTTTAACATTTTGTTCTACATGATGAGTTTGCCAGTGTCGTAAATTTATTCTGAGAGAAAGAGTCTTAGAAATAGTGGTCTGGTTTAGAGTATAGAATGATGGTGAACAGCTCAGTGATAGAAATGTAGAGAGTAAATAGTTGCTTCACAGAGTGCTGGAGGAGAGTAAAGACAGACTTATTTACGACAAATCGTTTCTCTCAATCTACTCTTCAGGCTCTCCTGGTCAAACAATTATTTGCCAGTTTCCAGACACACACCTGCTCTCACACCGATTTGATGCTTCAAACACACAGACGACGTGGATACAACTATCTTAAACAAATAGGGGAAATTTTGGGCTTTGGGTATTCCAACACAGTAACAATTAAGTTTATGTGGTTTATTAAAGTTAAAAAAACAATCACTACAATAATCATGTGTTTACAGCAACAAATCATCATAAGTACAGAAAAATGCAAATAACAAGGTAGGGAGGGGGTGAAGAAGATTGGTATCGACTAAGCCCGTCCCGCTTATTAGACAAAGATAAACCCAGTCCAAAGATAGATAGTTATCAGGAACATAGGTACGTTAACCTAACAGTGAAGTTAATTACTCTGAAAGAGGTGTTTCAAAATTAGGTATGGGTGGTAGAAAGAATCCTGTTCTTCCCAATTGTTCTTCCCTTTACTAAGCAAATAAAAAGGAGGGGGTTTTAAATAGAGTTAACAAATTATCAACTATCCCACTTAAAGGAACAATGCAGGGTATACAGAAAATTATATTACCAGGTAAGCCAGTTAACAAAATGGTTACAAAAAAAAAAGATTAAATTTCCTGTCATTCATACACGCGCGTGAGGATCCACACTCATATATTCACACACTTACCGATTACAGCATCAGACAATCCAACAGAAATATATAAACAGCAATTACACTCTTGACACATGAAAAGGTCTGGTACTTCGATGTCCCGCCCCAGATGTTGCGAGGTTTGCTGATAGCAACTATTCTCACTTATCGCCGGACTTGAAGCCTAAGAGTTATTGTGTTTTATTATATAAAAAGAAGTCTATGGGATGGCACTGACACAGTTCGACACAGGGGTGAAATGAAGTGGTCTCTTTAATTTTCCTCTATGGTAAAATTCCTTCAATGCGTGATGATAGTAACTGACCGGTAAGTTTAGTAATCCAGTGAGGAAAAACTTAAGCCGTCACAGTTCAGGAAAATAGGTACTCTCTCACAGTAGGGCAGTAAATCAAGTATCGCTACTGGCACTGTTCAACTTCCAGTTTATCTTACAAATTTGTAATTTTAATATGATGATTGTTCTTTAAATAGTCTTGGGTAGGCTTTCTTTCATGTAATTATGATAGCTAGGTCGCATTGAACCGCCACAAGATTAAATTTAAAAATGTTTCATCAATATGTCTGGAAGTTTTTCTTAAGATGATTTCTTTATTGCTGGGATCGCAAAGGTTACGATCACTCTGTATGAAAGAAAAAAGACATGTAATATACCGAAAATCAAATAACATTCTAAAGCGCGATGAATTTCCCGTTAAGACTATATATAAATAAATAAATAAATAAATAAATAAATAAATAAATAAATAAATAAATAAATATATATATATATATATATATATATATATATATATATATATATATATATATATATATAATTTAATAGATTTAAATTAACACAAAATCCAGTGAAATAGAATGAATGAACTAGACCACTGATCACTTTACACAATATATATATTACCGTTTTGCACAGAAATAGAATTCACTGCAAATATATATAAAAATCCAGGGGATAATCTAGCAGGATTTCAAATATAGCTAGTGCTTCTGTAAAGGTCTGGCCAACGAGTGATAAAGTGTACTTCTACGTGGTCTGTATATATCTAACTTAATTGCAAGATGAGTGGGACATGAGAAAATTGACACCTTTTTAGATCTCAGGACACTTTTGGGGATCTGACCGCCAGACTAAAGAGAGATGCCGCCCCTGGTTTTCGTATCTCCGCTCGCTGCGTCCGTTCCGGCTTTCCCCGTTCGCTTTCACTGCGATCGGTTCTGCGTTTGGCACGGAGATGCGAAATACCGGCAGGAACTTGCGTCGCTCGTTTCAGGGACCACTACTGTCTTTGATCGTGGCGCTAGTCTTTCCTGAAATCCCCCAGTCTGTGTCTTTGATCGTGGTCGCTACTATCTGTTTGATTCTGGCGCCGCCCCCTCTGGGCAAGTTAATGAAAATACTGCATATGATTGCTCAAGAGATGTCCATGGGCGTGATTTAATCTCTCCTTAAATCAATGCGATGACCAGAATGAATGATAGGTAAACTGTCCACATATTAATCAGCAAACGTGTGGAACGGTTGCATAGCTAATGAGTCCAGGTGATAAAAAATACCGTTTGACGAAAGGTTACAATATTCGGGGGCACTGATGTTATCCAAGGGGTCGCTACGAAGGTCGTACTATATCATCCAATACTTCAGGGTCATTCAGGGTCGGCTGAGTTCGTCTGTCACAGCCAGCCACATACACATCCACATATTAGTCGCCTTGTACGACGTGCTGGAGGGAGTAGTAGTTCTATTATTTCTTTGCCTCATCAGAGACCCGCGGGAACTACACTGAGCAATCGTTAATATACATTCTACACAAGGTGAGAACCATTCAGAGAGCATTGTGGGAAGACTAATCGACATGTTTAAAATTAGCACAGAGCATTTATTAAATAGAAAATGTTGACAAGGTTGATCTTTAAATATACCATTGCTGTTGAGTTGTATACAATAAATTATGGTGCTATGAGGACAGCTCAGTCATTTCAAGTCGTAAACAGATCAATAAATAGACTGCACGAAATTTGTCAAAGCTGATGTCTGCGAGCCAATTTGCGGCTAGTTTGATCAATGAGGTGATGAGAAGTCGTGCATCAGGCGTAAATAGAATTGATTTTCACGTGAGGAATTGTCATCGTTTAACATATTCATCACGTGTATAAAAAAGGTGGCTTCTTCAGACTTTGACAGGATAGAAAGAATGCGAAATGACGGATAATTTCCCAGAGCAGTGGCAACTGTCACTCTTCATATTGCCATCAGTCACGCCGTGTTTGTTGTTGTTGACATTATAGAGCTATAGTTTGTGAAGCAAGCATTGATTAAATTATACAGACCAGAGAAACAGCAACGATTGACACTCCCACCTCCAGGGTAAATGAAGGAATGTCATTCTCACAACAAGATTTGACGTATTTTTATGCACTTGCGACGGAAGCAGAAATAAAAATTGCACCAGACGTAGACGATGATAGTGGTTGCGCAGTTAAATTGGATACTAGAAAGAGGTTTTTGTCTTGTATGGATTGACCTATACTGTATAATAGGGGAACAACAGAAGTGATTGCGTCATTAATAGGCTGGACTGCCCATGGTAAATTTCCGGTGTTATGTCTTGCGGTTCGCACTAATGACCCGTCATCGAAGCATCATTTTGTGGTGATGCCTAAATGGCAGGGAGGTTAGTGTGATTCGCTTGCATAGCTAGGCGGGGTTGTCGCACGGAAGGTCCTGGGTTCGAGTCCTGGGTAAGCCACTCACGTCTGTTGTTTTTCTGTTGTCTAGTGTTCTACTGTACTTCTTTATTTCTTACGAGTGCCTGAAAACATATCTTTATGTTTGTCTAATATTTATTTACTGTTTACAGGCCTCGGGTTTCCCTTCCTTATGTGTTATAAATGGTTTAAGAGCAGCTCTGTTTAGGACAAACGTAAAAACATTACAACTGTAGTTAAGGTAAAAAGTCGCCGCTGGCAGTTGTCCTTGACGAAGGTAATCATTGTAAAGGGGTTCACAAAAGTCCCGTCTTTACACTGTTAGACTTTGGCGTGGAAGTTGATACACCACAATTATGTGGACCTACAGCCTGAAAGCTCTTATTTGGTATGCTTGTTATGATTAGTGTGAAAGTAAATACCTCATCTTTTGTCTTTAGAAAATTGAGGACGTATTGTAAACCATATTCAAAGACAGATTAGATGGGTCAGGGGTTGAGTTTTTGTTTCTAGCTGACAATAATTGCCTGGAGTAAGATTGTGGATAGATCCAGGTGTCTAGGGGAAGAATGTAGGACTGAAAGATACAACGTGACGTAATATCTGAATACCATGTATACGGGCATACTTTTGAGAGGGTAAAAGGTGGTCTTCTGGGGCTCTTCTTTGGTGGGGGCAGCCGAAGACGTGGAGACGGCTGATCGTATCTTCTTTCTAGAGGAAACAGATTTAAGGGGATATGATAGTGGATGAGGAGGCGGTAGAGGATGAAGAGTGGGAGGGGGGGAGTACTAAGGAGGATTGATGCACGTAGGAGGAGGGGGAGCCTGGGGAGGAAGGAGGGTGAGGAGGGGAGGAGGGGAGGAGGAGGAGGGGGCGGATGAGGAGGAGGGGGAGGCAGGGGGAGGGGAGGAGGAGGGGAGGGGGGAGGAGGAGGGGGGAGGAGGAGGAGGCCGATAATAAGGAGGAGGGGGAGGAGGAGAAGGAGGAGGAGGAGGGGAGGAGGAGAGCGGGGGGAGGAGGAGGAGGAGGGAGGGGGGGGAGGGGGGGAGGAGGGAGGGGAGGAGGAGAGGGGGGGGAGGAGGAGGGGAGGAGAGGAGGAGGAGGAGGGGGGAGGAGGGAGGAGGAGGAGGGTGAGGAGGGGGGGAGGAGGAGGAGGAGGGGGGGAGGAGGAGGGGGGGGTAAGGAGGAGGAGGAGGAGGGGGAGGGAGGAGGAGGAGGGAGGAGGGGAGGAGGGGGGGGGAGGAGGAGGAGGAGGAGAGAAGGAGGAGGAGGAGGGGAAGGAGGGGAGGCGGAGAGGAGGAGGAGGGGGAGGGGGAGGAGGAGGGGGGAGGGGGAGGAGGAGGAGGGGGAGGGGGAGGAGGAGGGGAGGGAGGGGGGGGAGGAGGAGGACGGAGGAGGGGGAGGAGGAGGAGGGGAGGAGGGGAGGGGGGGAGGAGGGGGGGAGGGAGGGGAGGAGGGGGAGAGGAGGAGGAGGATTGGGGGGGGGGAGGAGGAGGAGGGGGGGGGAGGGGGAGGAGGGCAGGGAGGAGGAGGAGGAGGAGGCGGGGGGGAGGAGGAGGGGAGGAGGAGGAGGATGAGGATGGAGGGAGGAGGGGGAGGAGGGGGGGAGGGGGGAGGAGGAGGAGGAGGAGGGAGGGGGAGGGGGGGAGGGGGGGGAGGTAAGGAGGAGGAGGGGGGGAGGAGGCGGGGAGGGGGAGGAGGATGGGAGGAGGAGGAGGAGGGGAGGAGGGGGAGGAGGGGGGGGAGGGAGGAGGCGGAGGGGGAGGCCTGAGGAGGTGGAGGAGGAGGCGGGGAGGAGGCGGAGGAGGAGGAGGAGGGGGGGAGGAGGAGGAGGCGGAGGAGGGGAGGAGGAGGAGGAGGAGGAGGCGGGGGGAGGAGGAGACATTAAAGGGGAGGAGGAGGGGAGGAGGAGGAGGATGAGGAGGAGGGGGGCGGAGGGGGAGGGGAGGGGGGGGGGAGGGGGGATGGGAGGAGGGGGAGGAAGGAGGAGGGAGGAGGGGAGGAGGGGGGGAGGCGGCGGCTGGGGGAAGGAGGAGGAGGCGGAGGAGGGGAGGGGAGGAGGGGGGGGGGAGTTACGGAGGGGCGGAGGAGGAGGGGGAGGGGTGGGGGGGTGGGGGGAGGAGGAGGAGAAGGTGGGGAGGAGGGGGAGGAAGAGGGGAGGTTTAGGGGAAGGAAGGGGGCGGGGGGGGAGGAGGGGAGGGGGGGAGGGAGGAGGAGGAGGGAGGTGGAGAGGGGGGGAGGGGGGGAGGCGGAGAGGAGGAGGGGGCGGAGGGGGGGGGGAGGAGGCAGGAGGGGGGAGGAGGAGGAGGTAGGGGAGGAGGGGGGGGGGAGGAGGAGGGGGAGGCTCTGGGGGGGGAGGGGGAGGAGGCGGAGGGGAGGAGGAGGAGGAGGAGGGGGGGAGGCTTGGGGGAGGATTGGAGGGGAGGAGGAGGGGGGTCGGAGGGGAGGAGGAGGGGCGGTTCGGTTAGGGGGATGCGGTGGGGGGAGGAGTAGGGGGAGGAGGAGGAGGGGGGCGGGGGAGGAGGGAGGAGGGGAGGGGGGGAGGGAGAGGAGGGGGGGGGGGGGGGGGAGGAGGAGGAGGGGGAGGAGGGAGGGGGGGGGGGAGGAGGGGAGGGGGGGAGGAGGGGGGGGGAGTGGGAGGGGAGGAGGAGGGAGGATGGAGGAGGAGGAGGAGGGGGAGGAGGAGGAGGGGGGGGGAGGAGGGGGGCGGGGAGGAGGGGAGGAAGGGGGGGAGGAGGGGGAGGAAAGGTGGAGGGGGGGGGGGGGAGGGGGGAGGGAGGAGGGGGGGGGGGAGGGGAGGGGGGGAGGGGGGGGGGGGATCAGGAGGAGGAGGAGGAGGAGGAGGAGGGGGAAGGGGGGGGGAGGAGGGGAGGGGAGGGGAGGGGGGGGGGGCGGAGGGGAGGAGGAGGAGAGAGGGGGGAGTTAGGAGGAGGAAGGAGGGGAGGGGGAGGGAGGAGGAGGAGGAGGGAGAGGGGGGGGAGGGGGGGGGGGGGAGGGGAGGGAGGAGGGAGAGGAAGGAAGGGGAGGGGGGAGAGAGGGAGGGGAGGGGGGAGGAGAAGGAGGGGGGGGGGAGGGGAGAATAGGGGAAGGGGGGAGGGGGGGGGGGGGGGGGGGGGAGGACGGAGGAGGGGGGAGGAGGGGGGGGGAGGGGAGGGGGGGGGAGGAGGAGGGGAGGGGGAGGGGGGGGGAGGAAAGGAGGGGGGAGGGGGGGGGGGGGGGGGGGGGGGGGGGGGGGGGGAGGGGGGGGAGGAGGGGGAGGGGGGGAGGGGGGGGATGGGGGGGAGGAGGGGGAGGAGGGGGGGGAGGGGGGGGGGGGGGGAGGAGGGGGGGGGGGAGGAGGGGGGGGAGGGGAGGGGGGGAGGGGGGGGAGGGGGAGGGGGATGAGAAGGAGGGGGGGGGGGGAGGGGGGGGGGGGGGGGGATGGGGGGGGGGGGAGGATGGGAGAGGGGGGGAGGGGAGGAGGGAGGGGGGGGGGGGGAGGGGGGAGGGGAGGGGGAGGGGGGGGGGGGGGAGGAGGAGGGGGGGAGGGGGGGGAGGAGGGGGGGGAGGTTGGGGGGGGAGGAGGGGGGGGGGGGGGGGGAGGGGGAGGGGGAAGGAGAGGGAGGGGGGCGGAGTATCAAGGGGGAAGGGGAAGGGGGAGGAGGGGGGGGAGGAGGAGGGGGGGGGGAGGGGGAGGAAGGAGGGGAGGGGGGAGGGGAGGAGGGGAGGAGGGGTTGGGGGGGGGGGGGTAGGAGGAGGAGGTAGGGGAAGGAGGGGGAGGAGGAGGAGGGGGGGGGGGGGAAAGGGGGGGAGGGGGGGGGGAGGGGGAGGAGGGGAGAAGGAGGGGGGGGGAGGGGGGGGAGGGGGAAAGGGGGCGGGGGGGGCGGGGGGGAGGAGGAGGGGGGAAAGGGGGGGGGGAGGGGGAGGAGGAGGGGGGGGGGGGGCAAGGGGGGGGGGCGGAGGAGGAAGGGGGGGGGAGGAGGAAGGAGGGGGGGGGAGGGGGGGGGGGGGAGGGAGAGAGGAGGAGGAGGGGAGGGGAAGGAGGGGGAGGGGGGGAGGGAGGAAGAAGGGGGGGAGGGAGGAGGGGGGGGGGGGGGTGGGAGAGAACAGGGGAGGGGAGGGGGGGGAAGGAGATTTTCAAGGAGGGGAGGGGGGAAAGGAGAAGGGGGAGGGGGGGGGGGGAGGGGGGGGAAGGAGGGGGGGGAGGGGGGGGGAGGAGGAAGAGGAAGGGGAGGGGGGGGAGGGGGGGGGGAGAAGGGGGGAAAAAGGGGGGGGGAGGGAAGGAAGGAGGGGAGGGGGGAAGGGGAAGGGGGGAGGAAGGGGGAGGGGTGGTAGGGGGGGGAAGGAGGGGGGGAGGGGGAAGGAGTGGAGGAGGGGGGAGGAGGGGGGATGGGGGAGGAAAGGGAGGAGGGGGAGGAGGGGGGGGAGGAGGGGAGGGGAGGGGGGGAAAGGGGGGGAGGAGGGGAGGGAGGGGGAGGAGGAGGGGGGGGAGAAGGGGGAGGAGGAGGGAGGGGAGGAGGAGGGGGGGGAGGAGAGGGGGGGAGGAGGAAAAGGGAGGGGGAGGGGAGAGGGGGAGGAGGAGGGGGAGGGGGAGGAGGGGGGAGGAGGGGGGGAGGGGGGAAGGGGGGGAGGATGGGGGGAGGGGAGGAGGAGGAGGGGGGGGAGAGGAGGGGGAGGGGAAGGGAGGGGAGGTGGAGGAATGGAGGGGGGAGGGGAGGGGGAAAGGGGGAGGGAGGGGAAGGAAGGAAGGGGAGGGGGGAGGGGAGGAGGGGAGGGGGAGAAGGGGGGGGAGGGGAGGGGAGGGGGGGGGGGGAGGAGGGGGGGAGGAGGAGGAGGAGGAGGGGGAGGAGGGGGGGGGGAGGGGGGAGGAGGAGGAGGAGAAGGGGGGGAGGAGGAGGAAGGAGGGAGGAGGAGGAGAAGAGGAGGAGGAGGGGGAGGAGGAGAAAGGAGGAGGAAGGAGGAGGAAGGGGGAGGGAGGAGGAAGGAGGAGGGAGGAGGGGGGAGGAGGAGGGAGGGGAGAAAGGAGGAGGAGGGAGGGGGGGGGGGGGGGGGGAGAAGGAGGGAGGGAGGTAGCGGGGGGAGAGGATGAGGAGGAGGAGGAGGAGGGGAGGAAGGAGGGAGGAGGAGGAGGGGGAGGAGGGGGGGGGGGGAGGGGGGGGAGGGGGGAGGAGGGGGAGGGGAGGAGGGGAGGAGGGGGAGGGGGGGGAGGGGGGAGGGGGAGGGGAGGGGGGAGGGGTGGGGGGAGGGGGAGGGGAGGAGGAGGAGGGGAGGAGGGGGAGAGGAGGGGGGAGGAGGAGGAGGGAGAGGAGGAGGAGGGGGAGGCCTTCTTTGGAGGAAGGGAGGGGAGGTTAGGAGGAGGAGTTACCCGGGGGGGCTGGGAGGGGAGGAGGGGAGGGGGGAGGAGGCTTCTTTTTTTGGGTTCTTCTTTTATTCCTTTCTTTCTTCTTTTCTTCTTCTTCTAGCTTTCTTCTTCTGGGAGGAGGAGGAGGAGGAGGAGAGGAGGTTGGAGTTTTCTTTTCTTAATTCTTCCTTGGTAATTCTTAGGCGAGGCTTGAATTCTTTTTTTCCAAAGGAGGATTTGTTTTCTTCTACTTCTTTTCGGGGAGGATTTTCTTTAGCTCTTCTTTTCTTCTTTTCGCTAGGCTTCTTCTGTATGCGGTTATCTTCTTTTCTCTTTAAAAGGAGTCTTTTCTTCTTCTTCTTCTTTTACTTCTTCTTCTTCTTCTTCTTCTTCATTTTTTTTTTTCTTTTTCTCTTTCTTTTTTTCTTTTCTTCTTTTCTCTTTTTTCTTTCTTTCTTCTTTCTTCTCTTCTTCAGGTTGTTTTCGGGAGGAGGATTTCTTATCTTCTTATTTTCTTCTTCTTCTTCTTCTTCTTCTTCTTCCTTTTAATCTTTTTTCTTCTTCTTTCTTCTTAATTCTTCTTCAAAACTTTTCTTCTTTTCTTTTCTTCGCCACTTCTTTCTCCTTCTTTTCTTTCTTTCTTCAGGGGAAAACTTCTTCATTCTTTTTTCTTTCTCTCTTCTTTTATTCTTTTCTCTTCTTCTTCCCTTCTTTCTTTTCTTTTCTTTTCTTCTTTCTTCTTCTTCTTCTTCTTCTTCTTCTTCTTCTTCTTCTTCTTCTTCTTCTTCTTCTTCTTCTTCTTCTTCTTCTTCTTCTTCTTCTTCTTCTTCTTCTTCTTCTTCTTCTTCTTCTTCTTCTTCTTCTTCTTCTTCTTCTTCTTCTTCTTCTTCTTCTTCTTTTTCTTCTTCTTCTTCTTCTTCTTCTTCTTCTTTTTCTTCTTCTTCTTCTTCTTCTTCTTCTTTTTTCTTCTTCTTTTCTTCTTCTTTTCTTTTCTTTCTCCTTCTTTCTCTCTCTCCTCTTCCTTTCTCTCTCTTCTTCCTTTCCTCCCTCCTCCTTCTTCTTCTTCTTCTTCTTCCTCCTCCTCCTCCTCCTCCTCCTCCTCCTCCTCCTCCTCCTCCTCCCTCTCCCCCTTTTCCTTCTTCTTCTTCTTCTTCTTCTTCTTCTTCTTCTTCTTCTTCTTCTTCTTCTTCTTCTTCTTCTTCTTCTTCTTCTTCTTCTTCGTACACTTTCAGACGTCTATTTAAGTGTTTTCAAAGAAAGTAGTAGTCAGCTTGAGGCTATTTGCATGTCCGTTTAGCTTTCCCACGAGTGGTACTGGTGTCGGCCATATGCGCTTTCTCTGTTCAACATTTGTCTCAATACACTCCAGTTCTCATCTTCTCATAACATGCCCATAGGAAAGTGGTTTACTTCCTTCTAATATGAGGAAAAAAGCTTCCTTTGTGCACTTGCCTCTTTCATGGCATCCTCATTACACTTTTTTTTAGCTGTTGATGGTATTCTTATCACACTTTCAAGGAATTACTAATTGTCCATGGCTCGCTTCCATTTGACATGATCATTCGGCAGTGGATTCTTACACTGATCTGCATATTTAACTAATTGATGAAGCTGGGTTAGACAGCAGCGTAATACTTGTTCTTCTTCTTCTTCGTACACTCTCAGGAGTCAACTTGAATAGTTTCAAAGAAAGCTGTGGTCAGCTTGAGGCTATTTGTATCTCCATAGTGATTGTACTGTTGATGGCCATATGTTCTTTCTCTGGTGCTCACATATAATACCACGATGCAGATGTCAGAAACAAGGACAGTGTGGTGGTGATAACACTAACGATTTATTATTAACGAATATATATTTTTGTGTGCGAAAGTTGTAACAGACTGCACTGATTAATGATAACTTGCCATCCACATTTATTCTACACAATAGAATGTTTAGAAAATCTAATGTCTTTTTCAGTGGCAGTTTTAGATTGTGAACTTGCAAGGCCCATATTCATAAATTCCTGTTGTATCGACAAGCATATATTTGTGCGCAAAGCCCATAAAAGCACGAGGCCCAAGGCAAAAGCCGTAGTTACCAATGCCTCATACCCCCCACTGTGCATTTGGTAACAACAATAAAAAATGGTCCGTCAAATGTATATGTGTGTTTTCTTTTCTGTGCTTGTTAGTCTCTATGCAGGGTTTTCGCATTCCACGTTGCTATTTTACTTTTGGCCTTTGTTGTTAGAAGATTTATTTCTAGCCTGACTTCCATGATCGAACTTTCATCAGGACAACTCTTGTGAGGGTTCTTTACGGCTTGGGCTGATGTTTTGCTGATTGCATTCATTCATTCGTCGCTTCGCAACTTCCCAAGAAGCATAGGCCTTCAACAAACTTATGCGAAGTAAATTAATATTAGACAAACATAAAGGTATGTTTTCAGGCGCTCGTAAGAAATAAAGAAGTAGAACACCAGACAACAGAAAAACAACAGACGCGAGTGGCGTCTGTTGTTTTTCTGTTGTCTGGTGTTCTACTTCTTTATTTCTTACGAGCGCCTGAAAACATACCTTTATGTTTGTCTAATATTAATTTACTGTTTACAGGCCTCGGGTTTCCCTTCCTTATGTGTCATTAATGTTTATAGCTAGAAGCAAATTTGGTTCTTCATGATTTTTCGATATAGTAAGTTTATCATAAAATATACAAAAAGATTGAAATTTGAGCAAGAAGATTCGAGAATAAAGCAATGTTGACTGGTATATCAATACACTTCACAAGATATCAAAGCAATGAATACCTGTTATGAAATGTCCATTAGCTTATTTAGTGGTGTATGGAGTTTCGTGAAACATTATGGGATTGTAATGTTTTCCGACTAGCAACTTCGGCTTAGGTCGTCAGTTGTCACCAAGATCTAGCCGCGTAAACATAGTCTAGACTTTAATTCAATATTTGTCAGTCCGTCAGGAGTCAACATCGATGTGCAGTCGTAGAGCATATTCTTGACGCATCCGTATTGCTTTAATATTAAAAATTGGACAGACATGTGTCCATATCGGGAAAATATGCAAAC
Source organism: Oreohelix idahoensis (assembly GCA_024509875.1). Classification (NCBI taxonomy): domain Eukaryota; kingdom Metazoa; phylum Mollusca; class Gastropoda; order Stylommatophora; family Oreohelicidae; genus Oreohelix; species Oreohelix idahoensis. Next base: position 523,555 of record JAMPIV010014778.1, read on the forward strand.
AGTAGATCATGTCCTCCAATAATGTCAGCTCCTCCGGAAGAGATGATTGATAGCATGGCATTCTCCAACTCCCTTAGAAGGGAGAAATTGCCCGGCGACAAGAGAATCGGTAGACAAACGTCAACTTTATGAGAGCAACTGACGTAGTTATATGAGAGCGAACGAAGAGGTGGAGTAGGAAGAAGAAGTATTAATTTAACATTTTCGTCGTGAGTCGCGGTCGGATTCCGGAGGAAATAATTTGAAAATAGTCGTGAATTTATTAGTCTGTAGCATGCGAGCAAGAATCGGCAGTTATACACTTTTATAAAGATTATTATATTCTTGTAAAAATCGACCTCGGAACCCTTAAAGATTCCACATGAAACTACCACATGGGGAGTTTGTTTCGCCTGACGAATGCCTGATCAAATTGTGCCCGCGTCAGTTGAATGCGGCACTAGTAGTTATATTGATATTATGTAGTCAGAGTTAATCCTTCATGTTGTAGTGGTTCAAGTGCTGACTGGCTGTTGAGTTCGTTTTATGGTTGAGTACAGTTTATACTGGTGAAGAGGTAGCTTCAAACGCGAATGGTTAAAATGAACGAATGTCAACAATATTCTTCCAACGAACTTCAACAAGTAGTGAACTGGGCAAGTACTGGCAGTACATAAGTCGGTGATAACTGTACATCGATTTTATTCAACATGACACAGACGGAGTGGACAAGACTAACATCGTCACAGGCGCAAAGATCATACATCAGCATAATGGTAATTACTTTTAAAGTTCCTGAAGATTCTCTACCATAAAGTCCTCTGACTCAAGTGACTAAGGATCACAAACTGTTACCGTATAATATTCTTCTCATTCAAGTCCGTTGACCTTCTCTCAAGGACGTCTATCATGGTAACGTATTCATACTCCAGGATAAAATCTTCCATATCATACTTCACAATCCCATACGTTCTCCAAAACATAACGTTAGATAGCATATAGTTTCAAACAAAGTCATACACGATAATACGAACAGGTTAGAGATTCCAGTTGGCTAACCTCTCCCATTCTATGCCACGCTTCTGGCATTGTTGTAACAGCATATTAAAACATGTGCATAAGGTAATCAATAACTTCTTCCACTCGTAGGAATCCTTCTTCTACGATACAAATCCTAAAGGCAAACGACTCTGTAGATCCATTCTAGGAATAACATCTTCCCGCTAGACTAGTATTAGAGCGGCCTTATAATACAGCTTTAAATAAGAAGTGGGGCGATAACTTACGTGACATTGCTGCTATTGGTTTCGACCTGAAGACCAATACAGATCACTAGAATAAATGGCTTTCCATAAACATGCCATTGAATACAAATATAATATAACAATCATGGACATAAACAAGTTCCATGTTGCCCTTCAAATCATGACGTCAGAAAACTACTCAACTAGGTTACCCGTGCGTCCCAAAGCAACACTCACTGCTTCGTGCACGTCAGTGCGCGAATCATTCGACCGCACAAATAATATAACTATATCAAGACTGGTGCGTACATTTGGCAGGACCGAAGACTACCCCCTTAGGTAATAAATGTACGTAACAGCTCCCTTATTACCTCCCCTTAAAAAAATTAATTCTATTAATTTTTTTTTCGAACTAATTACTCGAGAGAGGTGAGTCAAAAACTACAACAAGATATGAAATGCATAAAGTTATATCATATTAAGAAAAGAATATTAAATTGAAATCAATATAACTAAATGACAGTATGCATTAAAGCACACATCCACATCGACCTACTTTGGAACGATGTGGTAATATTCGAAGTAAAACAAGTTGAAAAATGAAAATGNAAAAAAACCAAAAAAAAAAATGATAATAAAATTCAACTAAGTTTTCAACAAAATTTGAAACATATGATTTCAAAAATGAAAATGAACAGCAACACTGATGATGATCAATGACAAGAGAATCAATAAAACAGAAAATTTTAAAATACAACATGCAAAATGAAACAAAGCATAATTAAACACTTTAAGAAGCAACACACTTACTATTTTCTAACACTAGTAAGTTTGACTAGTTATCTAAAAGTGAGATATCATGTAGTGGGATACGTGAATACACGTATTGCGAGAAACTAATAAAGTTAGTAGATGTGTGATTTATAATCAATCAAATAGATTAAGTTGAATTAATCTAATTTATATATTCCTTAATTACTAACAAATAACTAGTTAACAATATATTCTAAATAATTCCAGTATCACTCATTGTCAATGTTCAGTTGTAACTAGTTAGTAATAGACGCGACGATGTACTGAATGTTCCATACAAGATAAAATATATTCTCGCACACGCCATGTAGTGTAATATGTTCCATAGGAATAACAAATGTATATTTGTAGCTCTTAACAATGTTGCCATATTAATAAAAAGTTACTGTAGTACCAATGTTCGCGTACTAAGAAAACGTTAATATAGTATCAATAACAATGTACAAAGTTATTCATGTTTCGGTGAGGATGTTTCACCATCTGGAAGTGGTTTAGTTTCGACACGTTCACTTGGGCATCTTGAAAGACAGTCTGCGAACACATTCTGCACTCCAGGAATAGCTCGTATCTCAAAATGGAACGGTTGAAGCGCTATAGCGTAACGCGCTGACTTTGATGACTTAACGTTCCCTGTATTCAGTGCGGTAAGAGCTTTCTGGTCAGACTCCACCACAAAGTGTGATCCGAGGAGATAACGATCCAGTTTAGTGATTGCCCAGACAAGAGCAAGGAGCTCTTTATCCAGAACGGAATATTTCATCTCGCTCGTTGTGAGCTTTCTGGATACGTACATAACCGGAAATAAGGTGCCTCCGTATTCCTGCATCAAAACTGCCGCAATAGCGTAGGAAGAAGCATCACTGCGAAGAACAAAGGTGAGATCTTTGTTAGGCAACCTTAAAAAAGGCTTATTTGAAAAAAATTGTTTTATATAGTCTAAAGCCGTTTGGTGATCCTGCGACCACTTTATTACATTAGATGTGCCTTTTTTTAGTAACGAAGAAAGAGGTGCAGTTATAGTAGACAAATGAGGGATGAATTTAGAATAGAACTGTATTAGTCCTAAGAGCGACCTCACTTGTTTTTTTGTCTTAGGTGCTGAGATGTTTAAAATTTTAGAGACGTTACTGTCTTCTGTATACATTAAACCGCGACCTATACGGTGACCAAGAAAGGAGATGTCATGAAAACCGACAAAAGCCTTTGAAGGTTTCGCTGTTAAGTTATAATCCCGTAAGGTAGAAAGTAAAGATTTTAAACCCTGAATATGTTCATCCCAAGAGTCACTGAAAAGACAGATGTCATCTATATAAGTAATGACATCGGGACGATGAGACAATATGCGGCGCATCATGCGTACAAAGGTAGCTGGCGCATTCATTAACCCGAATGGCATAAAATTCCATTGAAAAAGACCCCGTGGTGTCGAGAAAGCGGTGAATGGCTTTGCTTTAGGAGTGAGTGGCACTTGCCAATATCCCTTTGAAAGGTCAAATTTCGAAAAGAATGTAGCATGAGATAATCTCTCCAATAAGTCATCTAAAAGAGGTAATGGTTCCGCATCGAATTTTGTAACTTTGTTTAATTTCCTGTAATCTACGCAAAGACGTATATTGTTGTCTTTCTTCCTAATGATTACCATGGAAGAAGAATATGGAGATGAAGATGGTTCAATTATATTTAATTGGAGCATCTCATCCAATTCCTTATCAACCTTATCACGAAAGGTGTAAAGGAATAGGATATGGGCGAACTCGAATAGGCGTATCGTCAGTCAGAATAATGTCATGTTGGATGACTGACGTATGACCTGGGATGTCAGTGAGGACATCCTCATACGAGTGTAGAATATTAGAGACTTGCTGACGTTGATCAGCCGAAAGAGTAGATGAGATCGTAACATCATTCCATTTCTCAGTGGAATGGAGTGGTACAACTGGTATTGGTAGTTGTACATCATCGAAAGAAGATTCCTCTTCTTGGATGACTGACAAACTAGAATAGTGTTGAATAGGTGGTGTAGGATCGTCAGTTGCCTGAAACACTGACTGTAGATAATCAGGACGTGAGTAATACTCCTTCAACATGTTAATGTGGAAGGTTTTATGTTTACCATTAACATCAACGATGTAGTCGACATCGGATATTCTTGAGATGATCCTGAAAGGACCTCTCCAGGTAATTAAAAGACGATTGTTATGCGTAGGTAGTAAGACAAAAGCTTCATCACCAGGTATGAGCTGGCGAAGACGTCTATACTTGTTTGCAAATAGACGAGCTTTTTCTTTGGCTTGTTCAGATGATGCAGTAGCTAGTCTACAAGCATCTATGATTCTCTTTCTCAGAGAGATCACATACTCATAAGAGGATTGAGTTTCCTCTTCAATATTCTCGTCAACCAATAAGTCGTGGATTAACGACATAGGACCGCGTGGTTGCATGCCAAAAACAAGCTGGAATGGAGAAAACCCCGTTGCTTGATTTTGTACCTCGCGATACGCAAAGAGACAAGCGGGTAGGACCCGATCCCAGTCTTGGGGATGGTCTTGAGTCATCTTACCCAACAACTGCTTGAGTGTCCTATTGAGACGCTCAATTAACCCATTTGACATCGGATGATAAATAGAACTAAGAGATCTGTCTATACCTAATGTCTTCATAACTTGAGACATGGATTCAGAAATGAACTGAACCCCATGATCCGACAAGATTTTCCGTGGAAAACCAATGCGTGAGAAGATTAACATCAATGCTTCTGCTACACTGGCAGATGAAGTGTTTTTGAGAGGGATGGCCTCAGGCCAACGAGTGCACATATCAATGCACGTAAGGATATGCGTATGCCCTCTAGCAGATGGAAGTATCGGACCAATAATGTCAATGGCCATTTTATCAAATGGTCTAATCGGGATGTCCGCAGCTTGAATAGGAGCCGCATGAAATGGACCCCGTACCTTAACTTCCTGACATATCAAACAGGACCGACAATAGAGAGTGATGTCCCTATGGACGCCTGGCCAGTAGAATGCCGAAAGCACTCTGGATTTGGTACGCGAAAAACCCATATGGCCCGCACATTGCGAGTCATGCGCATGTCGTAATATACGAGATCTCATAGAGGATGGGACTAAGATCTGATAACATAAGGATGAATCCTTTTCCCGTATTACTCTCACCAAAATCCCATTTTTAAGTATAAAGTCATGTCTAGATTTTGCAAGTTTGTTGCTTGTATTCTTTTTGTTAACATACTGAAAAATTTTTTTTTAATGAATCATCATTCTTTTGCAATGTAGCAAACAACTCCCGTGAAATAGGAGCATCATCATCACAAGTGGTATGAACTGTAGGTTCAATAGGTGTATCATGCGACATATTAGTAGCTTGCGCTCTAGTCACTACTGCATTTGCAGTTTGAATATGTCGCTCTTCCCATTCAGCAATTTGCTGTGGTGAACACTCTTTAATACCATGTATGCGACCAAGTATTAAATCACAAATTGGATTTGGAAGAAGACAAGCCTGGATCTGTCCTGAAAAAAATGGTGTATGAAGTGTTATAATGGCTGTGGAAAATGTTTCCACAGTTCCGCCAAACGTCACACATTTCACAACCCTGCCCGTCGCACAACTAGGGTCGATCAGCGAAGTCCGGACGCCCACAGTGGTACAACCTGAGTCGAATAAAAGAGAGCATGAAATATTGTTAACAAATCCTCTGTTAAACTTAAGAGAGCCCTGTCCCTGGTGTACTGACGCAGGAGTGGCCGTACAGACTGCAGGTAGACTAGGCAAGGTATGTCCGCAACGCAGCGTCGTGATCGCCTTAGGCTGGAAAAGAGTCGAGCATTCTGGACAGTCTTTCACCTGGGTACAATCAAGAGAACAAGACATAGCATTGTGAGTTTCAGCTACTTTACCCTGTTCAATGTTAGCCTGTGTATCAATTAAAGAGACATTAGAATGTCTAACCGTATTACTTGACGATCTATCTCTGCGACGCGATCGATTTTGATTATTGTCATTAAAATTGCCAAAATTGTCGTTTCTGCTAGAGTTAAAATTTGGACGAGTCCGATAGTTTGTATAATTAAAGTTATGCTGTTCTTTAAAATTTTTATTCCAAGAACCTTGTCTGTTTTGCGGACCCTGAGATTTTGATCTCCAGTTTTGTTTATTATAATGTCCTTGATTATTTTTAAAATTATTGTTACCAAAATCTCGCGATCTGTGAGTTTGGTTCCAAGAAACATTAAATGGAGCAGATTGTTGAAATTGCTTCCCTTTGTAAAAGTTATCATTGTTAAAATTGTAATTATTTCCCTTATTGACATACCTATCAGCACTAAAAGAACGATTGCGTGAAAAATTGTTTTGTTGTGCTGCAAAAGCAACAGGCAATTCATTCTTAATCTGTGCATTACTTAGATCCATGGTTGGGTGAGCAGTGCAAAAATTTTTTGCATGTTCTTCTAAATTTTTCATTGATAAAGGTTTCCTTTCGTGTAAAAATGCGAGAAATGTAGGATTTACAGACGAAAGTACCTTATCGCGCATCAGTAAATCGAAGAGACCTTCATACGACTTTTCAATTTTGGATAATTCGATCCATCTTTCTAATGTTAGTCGTATCTGTGACAGAAAATCGTTTAAGATTTCTGCTAGATTGAGGTAGTAATGTATGAAATCTTAAACGATATTCGTCTTCTGTCATTTGGAATTTTTGCAGAAGTGCTGCTCTAAGAGCATTATAGTCATTTTTCTCACCAATGCTGGTGGTATGATAAACTGCTAATGCATCCCCTGTAAGTAATCTGGATAAATATGTACAGTATAGCGCTTTATCCACGTTATAAGACCCACAAGTGGCCTCAAACCTATCTAGGAAGAATATCACGTCATCAGACGGGGGATTAAATTTTGGTAATTTAAGGTGAATTTCCTTAAAATAATCATGTCTGGATGGAGTTTGGCTTTCAAAAGTTCTCTGAGAATTAGCTTCCTGAGTAAACCTAATTCTCTCATATTCTGACTCTGCTAATTTCAGTTCATGCTGTCGTTTTTTTTTCATTCTCTTCCATCTCAAGCTGAAGTCGTTTTACATTTTGTTCAGCTATTAATCTCCTCTCTTCCATATCTTTTTGTTTATTTTCCATCTCAATCTTAAGTCTTTCTTCAGCCTCCCTTTGCTTCTGTTCTGCCTCTCGCTGAAATCGTTTATCTTCTAATTCAGCGGCCAATCTCATTTTTTTCTCCTCTTCCTCAGCTATAAATTTCCTCTTCTTTTCATCCTCCTCAGCAGTTAATCTCATTTTTTTCTCCTCTTCCTCAGCTATAAATTTCTTCCTCAGCCTCAGTCCGTTTTTGATCTGCCTCAAATTTCAAATTTTCCAAACGTAACTTTTCAGCATCCAATCTTTGAGATTCCAACCTTTGAGATTCTTTATATTCTGTCATAGCAAATGATCTAATCTCTTCCTGAGGTATATTAAGCGCCTTAGCTTGCTTAATAAAATAGTCTAAGGTAGCCATTATTCAATATTATTATGTAATAATACTATTTAAAAGTGTTACTACAACTAGTGGTCTTCGTTCCTGTCCTTAGAACGGTATAATGTTATCATATAATTATTAAATATGTTATTAATCAATAAATTTATGTAATCAAATGTCATGAAATGAACAACGAGAAAGACAATAGAAACATAACCGACAAGACATGATAAACTGGACGGGTGAACACAATCGTAGAAATAAAAAAAAATAAAAATGTATAACTAAAATAGAATATCGTAAAAATATACGACGATAACTACGATCAGATAATTAACAGTACAATTGACAACACAGTGTAAAAACATAGGTTTTGTAAAAAACTGAACGACAGGAAAGGTGAGATGGACGCAAAATACAAACAAAATTCATCATAAAACTAAGGTACGAGTAAAATTAGCTACGAGAACAACAAGTAAAACTTGACGAAACAGCTAAATAGATAATATTATAAGAAGCAACTAGCGATCGGAACTTCGGCAAGGTTTCTAGCCTTGTACCGGAACTATCGCTCAATTGAAACTTACAAGTTGAGCCCTACAGAACGTCTGACGAAGAGCCCGAATGGCTTCGAGATGGATCTCGTTCGTCAGATCAACCTCCCTACCTCCCACGAAGAATACAACACATATAACATGTAACATGTAAAATATAGATATGGACATATCACGGAAGGCACAGCTAAAAGTAATAAAGCGTATAAGGAGAACACGTTATACTTAACTCGCGTGCAGGTAAAAAATCAATGTGCCTCGTCTCCGTGTATGTACGTTTGAGGATAAAATACTTCGTTCTGAGTATTAGACCACAGCTCGCACGTAATAGTGACTAAGAGATGATCCCAAGATGTTGTCGCCTTGAAAGTTCAGATCTTCAGATGATCCTAAGATGTTGTCGCCTTGAAAGTTCAGATCTTCCATTGCTGATACTTGTATAGGGTACGTTTCCTGTGAAATTCTAGATTTCATAAACACACTGGAGCACCAATTACTGTTGAGTTCGTTTTATGGTTGAGTACAGTTTATACTGGTGAAGAGGTAGCTTCAAACGCGAATGGTTAAAATGAACGAATGTCAACAATATTCTTCCAACGAACTTCAACAAGTAGTGAACTGGGCAAGTACTGGCAGTACATAAGTCGGTGATAACTGTACATCGATTTTATTCAACATGACACAGACGGAGTGGACAAGACTAACATCGTCACAGGCGCAAAGATCATACATCAGCATAATGGTAATTACTTTTAAAGTTCCTGAAGATTCTCTACCATAAAGTCCTCTGACTCAAGTGACTAAAGATCACAAACTGTTACCATACAATATTCTTCTCATTCAAGTCCGTTGACCTTCTCTCAAGGACGTCTATCATGGTAACGTATTCATACTCCAGGATAAAATCTTCCATATCATACTTCACAATCCCATACGTTCTCCAAAACATAACGTTAGATAGCATATAGTTTCAAACAAAGTCATACACGATAATACGAACAGGTTAGAGATTCCAGTTGGCTAACCTCTCCCATTCTATGCCACGCTTCTGGCATTGTTGTAACAGCATATTAAAACATGTGCATAAGGTAATCAATAACTTCTTCCACTCGTAGGAATCCTTCTTCTACGATACAAATCCTAAAGGCAAACGACTCTGTAGATCCATTCTAGGAATAACATCTTCCCGCTAGACTAGTATTAGAGCGGCCTTATAATACAGCTTTAAATAAGAAGTGGGGCGATAACTTACGTGACATTGCTGCTATTGGTTTCGACCTGAAGACCAATACAGATCACTAGAATAAATGGCTTTCCATAAACATGCCATTGAATACAAATATAATATAACAATCATGGACATAAACAAGTTCCATGTTGCCCTTCAAATCATGACGTCAGAAAACTACTCAACTAGGTTACCCGTGCGTCCCAAAGCAACACTCACTGCTTCGTGCACGTCAGTGCGCGAATCATTCGACCGCACAAATAATATAAATTAATATGAAACAAATATAAAGGTATGTTATCAGGCAATCATTCGACCGCACACAATACACGACACCAGAAGTCCTCCATGGGCAGTTCAGCCTATTAATGACGCATCACTTCTGTTGTATTTCTATCAAGCAGTATAGGCCGAAAATATAAAAAGGATAATTGAAACAAATATAAAGGTATGTTATCAGGCACTCGCAGGAAATAAAGAAGTAGAACACCAGACAACAGAAAAACAACAGACATGAGTGGCTCACCCAGGATTTGAACACTGGACCTTCCGTGCGACAACCCCGCCTAGCCATGCAAGCGAATCACACTATCCGCTCTGCCATCTACGCATCATCAAAAAATGATGTTTCAATGGCAGGTCAATAGTGCGAACCACAATACACGACCCCAGAAGTCCTCCATGGGCAGTTCAGCCTATTAATGACGCAATCACTTCTGTTGTATTTCTATCAAGCAGTATAGGCCGAATCCAACAAGACCCTTAGGACCTTAATACTGTGTCCAGTAAATGATAGTAGACTAGAACAGTGAGCGTGTATTGTGGTTCGCACTATTGACCTGCCATTGAAACATCATTTTTTGATGATGCGTAGATGGCAGAGCGGATAGTGTGATTCGCTTGCATGGCTAGGCGGGGTTGTCGCACGGAAGGTCCAGTGTTCAAATCCTGGGTGAGCCACTCATGTCTGTTGTTTTTCTGTTGTCTGGTGTTCTACTTCTTTATTTCCTGCGAGTGCCTGATAACATACCTTTATATTTGTTTCATATTAATTTACTGTTTACAGGCCTCAGGTTTCCCTCCCTTATTTGTAATAAATGTTTGTACAAATAATATAACTATATCAAGACTGGTGCGTACATTTGGCAGGACCGAAGACTACCCCCTTAGGTAATAAATGTACGTAACACTGGCGTTCCGCCAGAGATGGTGATACTTGACCTTTTATTATTTGTTTCAACCCAGGAATGTTCTTCCCTTTAAGTTTGGTGATAAGCAAAACAGTTTCAGCACAACAACGTATATCCACAAGAAATTATTGTAAAGTTCCACAAACAGCAATGTAGAAAAATTCAATTAGAGTTTATTGATGTAATTAGACAAACACTGTAAATTTCACAAAATGATGGTTGTTTATCCAAAATGAAACATATATAATCCGAGTGAATAATATACACACTTGTCTACTAAAGAAAAAACTTGTCTTGGTATCCCCAAAGACGAAGTTCTCCTAACGCTATTTGTAAAAATCCTCTAGTCTAAAATCATGGTATCCTTGGAATCATAAGTCCTGAAATCGCTGCCAATCGCCCACAACTCTTCTATTTATACTATTTCTTCTTTTTTCCCGCCTTTTTCCCCACGACCCGTCCTTTTTTTCACACGACACAATAGTTAACATTTGCACTCCGTTCCTCAGCTTTTCGACCTTTTTGCACACGACAATCTGTTATTTCGACTTTATTTTCACATGTGTGATCTTTTCCAACTTAACAATAGGATAAAAAAAACCCAGATCACACAAACATTCATTTCCCACTTTCGCGCTTATAAAACCCATTCATTATTATCTGGGACTGACCTACGTTTACCCTGTCAGAGCAGTAACGGCAACTGAACTTTGAATGAATGCTGCGTTTTGTGTAAAAACGTATTATTTGCTTTTAAGGTCTGTCATTCTTACATGTAGCATTTTCTAGCACATATAAATGCTTATCGTGAAGTAGGAGGAACAAAACTAGCGTGAAAGGTCACGCGGTCACAAAATATAAATACGACGTTAAAAATACAACGTTTCTGTGCATGCACAAAAATGATGTCGTCGTATCAAGTTTTTGATGTTCGGGAAAATTGATACAGAATGTTGCGGATCAAATAACGTTTATGTAATTATTTTCTTAAAATACCACGATAAACATAGGACACCAAGAGCCAAGGATCCAGACCTCCAGGACGACCCAGAATTTGCTGGAAAGACTGTCACGAATTGCCTCCCCTGCTTTGCAGTAGTTGTCCAACAGTGGCCACAACTCAAGAGTATGTAATATCTAATTGGGTCCTCAAATGTGTGTACCTTCGCACAAGATTACTCTTGGCAGTTATGTAGAATCTAAGGAGTGAGCAGAATCTGATCATTACAAACACAAAGTTCCCCCATAAGCGCATACATTTATACACTAGATGTGAACCAACAAAGAATGAGAAGTCAGTGATCGACTATGCCATTGTTAGGAGGAGCTCATTCAAATGTGCCCGGGATGCTAGAGTCTGGAGGGGGCCAGAGATTGGAAGTGATGCCTACCTGCTAATAAGCAAAAGAACAACTGAAAGAGTTGCTCAGCCTAGGAACTGCCCAACATCACACAAGAAACTAAGTAAACGAACGGGAGAAATGAGCATTAAGACCTACAAGATGAGAGAGCCAGAAATTAAGACCAGATATCAGGGGCTTATTGCTGCCGCGGTGAGCAACACAGAAGAACAACCTGATGACTTGGAAACCCTCTGGCTTAAATTCAAGGACATCATAAAGACAGCTGCTGCAGAAGTATGTGGTGAAGTCCGACTTGGGAACAAGAGAAAGAGGACACCTTGGTGGACAGAGGAAGTCAAAGAGAAAATAAGAGAGAAAAAAATGGCATAGAAACAATACTTAGGAGCTAAAAACACAAGAGGACAAATGGAGAAATATAAATAATATGTGACACTCAGAACAGAGGCAAAGAACAAGGTGCTAGCAGCAAAACAGAAGTCCTAGAAAGAATTTAAAGAAAAGCTAAAAAAAGATGTGCAAGAAAACCAGAAATTGTTCTATAAGACCCTAAAGAACATGAGGAAGGAAAAACAATGCCCTCTCAAATTTATAAAGGACAAGCAAGGCAAATTGCTTACTGCCCCGAAGGAAGTAATGGAAAGATCGAAAGAATATTTCTCAGAACTCCCGGATGGTGAGCAAGGTCAAGCATCAGAAATTATAACCACTAGCACAGAAGAGAAAACCAATGATGGTGAAGATGACATAAAGATGAAAGAACTGAAGGCAGCACTGGAAAAAATCAAGATGGGCAAAGCAGCAGGGCATGATGGTATAACACCAGAAATGTTTAAGTACATGGGAGCATCAGACGACCTATTACTCTTAAGGGTCCTACAGGCAGCGTGGTGCAACAAGACCATACCAAAGGATTGGGAGATTGCCATAATAATACCAATTTTCAAAAAAGGTGACACTCGACAATGTGGAAACCATAGAGGCATATCCCTTCTCAGTGTCCCTGGTAAAATATACTCTAGAATCCTACAGCAGAGACTCCGACGCCTAGCTGAGCCACAATTGGATGAGGTCCAGTGCGGATTCCGAGCAAACCGAAGTACTCAAGACCTAATCTTCACACTCAGACAGCTGAGTGAAAAGGCCCTTGAGTATAAGAGTGAGATCCATCTTTGTTTCATAGATCTGGAAAAGGCGTTTGACAGGGTCTCCTGGAGCAAACTTTGGGACTGTTTGGCAAGGAAGAACATTTCAGCACCTCTGATTCATGCTATACAGAGCTTCTACAAGTCTTGCAGAAATTATGTGAGGACAACAAACCATAAGTCAGAAGAGTTCAGGACCACCACTGGTGTAAGACAAGGTGATATCCTGTCACCTTATCTTTTCATACTCCTCATGGACGATGTCATCAAGGCATGTAAGGAGAGAACAAGAAAGTATTCAGTGGGGTACTGGAAGATGAGACAGGTCTGTATTTCAGAGCTGGCATTTGCTGATGATGTTGCCCTGATTGCTAAATCAGAGGCACATATCCAATCCAACCTGCAAGTCTGGAAGGAAGAGCTGGAGAAGAGAGGGGTGGTCATAAGCAGATCTAAAACAAAATCCATGGTGATATCAGGAGAAGAAAGAAGACATCAGATTAAGCTGGGAGAACAGGTCCCGAAGCAGGTCGACCACTTTAAATACCTCGGAGCTATTATAGACCGAAAGGGAGGCATCAAAGAAGAGTTGGCCGCTCGAAAAGGAGCAGCTGGGAGACTTTTTCAGGATATAAATCGAGGATTTCTCAGCCAGATAGAGGTTGGTAAGAAAACGAAGATGGCTGTATACCGCTCCACCTATGTCATGCGAGTCATGGGCAATGACTACAACCCACAAAAGGCAGATCCAAACTTCAGAAATGAGGTATCTGAGGAAGGTGGTTGAAGTAACAAGAAGAGACATGATCCGCAACCAGACGATATGTCAAGGCCTAAAAGCCCACCTCCTGCAGATCCAAGTAGAACAGTCCCAACAAAGATGGTTTGGCCATGTCTGCAGAATGGGAAAAGATCGGCTACCACGACAAGCATGGGAAACAAAGAGCCAGGGATCCAGACCCCCAGGACGACTCAGAGTCCGCTGGGAGAACAACATTAGACAATCTTTGAAGGACCGAGGACTAGAATGGAACCAGGATAGGAAGAAGACAGCCGATAGGATAGTCTGGCGCTTTCTCTTCCAAACCTCTATACCTCACGGTAGAAGGGGAACGACTAAGTAAGTGTGGTGGGTTTTGATGTTATTAAGTGTTGTTGCTATGTTTACTTAGTGTACTGAAAGAGGTCAGCTGTGAAGGTCCCTGAGGATAACAGTTTATGTGAATTTACAGAGTACCTTGCTGCTACCACCCTACGACCTCAATCAGACTTATTCTTGACTAGTATGTCTGATAGCTACGTCTACTGTCTAGGGTAATGAAAATGTGGTGTGCTGGTAATTAAGTACACAAACACACACAGAAACACTGATATTAATCTCTATGATTAAGTCAACTGACACTGTGGTTAAAATTTAGTAATTTACAATTTTTTCCAAATTTATTTTGTCCTGAACCTAGTTTTCTTCTGGTCAGGACTTTCAACTCAATAGGAATTAATTTCAATAGAATTACATATAATCAAGTAAACACATGAAAGACCTGTACATATACATAATTTAAATTTGCTAATATTTGTACTAAAACTAAAGTCTTTATTAACTAGTGCTTGATGTCGGGTCGGGGTATTTTCATCATACCCAGTCCTTTATTTAACAGTGTTCATTTGCTCTTTAACAGGATTGATGGTGGAAAAGTTTATTAGTTACACAATGGAGTTTATATTATTTAGTACTCGTTGATGAATCTCAGCAGGCCAGGTCTTTAACACTTATCTAGCCTGTGACGATTGAAGATAGTTGTTCCTTAGGCCCACTCCTCACATGCGCTGAGGTAGTATGGTAGGCATCTCATTTCATACAGTGTTGTACTCTTCAGAATATCTGGCACTAGCACAGTGCCAGACAAAGAAACTCACAATTCAAAAGAAAACACACAGGTACGTTGAAATAGCACAAACTCAGCTGAGCTGCTGGCTGGACTATGGCGTCCGTATTCCTTATATTATTTATATATATTCAGTGGACGTCACACTTCACAGCATCAACGGTCTGCTTCTATGGACAGTCTTAAACAAAATGGCAACGAGCCGTCCAATTTTCTAATAATCTTAACTGTGTTGACCAATCAGATAGGAAAGCCAAGCTTTTTAAATTCAAAATTTTACACTAAGGTCCAAATTTGGTCCAATGTGTAGTGTATTTCTGTAGGTCGGTCTGTCCGAACTTGGCATTCCCCAAAAATGGACTTGGTTTTGGCCCAACACTAAAAAAACACAATATTCTGTTTGAGCTATCCCATAATTTCTACCCCGTGTCTACCCGTTTTCCTACAGAACACATGACCCTTTTCCTGCTTTTACTCAAGGACGCGTCAAAATGTAACCGCTAGTGACTGCAAAACGAACATTATTCTGCTAGTCTGCACCGAACAAATCAGTCTTTTGTCAATAACTTCCGAGTTATCTGTCCGTCCTTTTATTTGAAAGCATATTATTTATCAGGAAAAGATAAGCTCTTAAACTAGCTAACTTTTGTGATTCTAAACCTATTAATAAGGAATTCCATATTTTTTCCATGTTAGTCTTGAAATCTATAAACTACCACTCGTTCATTTCTTTTACCGCTATTTTCAAGCTAAATACGAGAATCGTCCGTATTACGTTTAGAATTACGTCATTCTCAATAAGAGCTAAGTCCGTTTTCGTGACCCAATTTACGAACATTTTTTAACTTTCGTCGTATTTCAAACAACTAACTACAAGTTCGCGCGTATGCTAGGCTTAGATTCAAACCCCGTTTGCAGACGGCATCATTTTTCTCTTCCCTCCTTTTCTTACCCCGTCTGAACGAATAGGCCTTTCGTGTCCCCATGTTATAAATAGTTTTTTTTCAATGACACTAGAAAACGATGGTACGGTCTGCCAAAATCAACGCGCTTGTGGCGTGGGCGAAGAAGCAGCATCGTATCATAACTATATTTTATCCCTACATTTTATTTTAACTTTTATATTTATAATGGAGGATTTTATCGCTGTATCAATGTATTCCATCACAGTAAGTAAGATATGCAGATAGAATTGCAATGACGCTTCTATCCTAAGGGAGTATTCACAAGATAATTCAGAAGTCAAGAACCATGTGGCATAGGGCCGAACAATGGTTAACGTATTTCTGATCCGTCGCCTTTTGTGAAGAATTAAGGAATGTTTTTAGCCCGTTCAAGCCCCCCAGTTGGTGTAATCCAACGAAATTCCTCTTTTACGTAATGGCTCTATAGATGTAAATATATCTACGTTTGAGCAAGATTCTTTAAAACATACATCTATGTACTTGTATATATAGATGTATGTTTTAAAGAATCTTGCTCAAACGTTCGCTTTCATACATATAAGAACTGAGTCGACTATGATTGTTTAGTTTTAAAACAACATGTAACAAATTTAATAATGAATAGTCTTTAGCAGTTAAAATAAGGAGGGAATGATGAATTTTTCTGCAAATACAAGTTTTCGTCACTGAGACGTTGGTGAGGATTTATCAAAGTCCGTTGCTTTCGCCTATTTTACAAGAAAACTTAACTCTATGTGAGTCCTGTCGCCGTGGTATTCGTCACTTCTTGGTGACGAGTGTACTTCTCTCACACGAGTGGCATAGTAACTTCAGTACTTCGAACCGTCTGATAGTTTGTAACCCCAAGTAGTCTTGTACCACGAAACTATTTAGACAAAATAGAAAACAAATGCATCATTTACATTTGTAAAAAGTACATTTGTGGGCTGCCAACTAACAGGCGCATTCTCGCTGCCCACCCACCAATATTAATCTCTCAGAAGAATTAAATTCCCGAGTACACAGTGCAGCTCAGGGAAGATGAATAAAATTCACCATATTCCCCTGGGTATTAACTGGGAAAATGTGTCTGGACAGCGCGAATAATGAGTTGACTGAGTTACAATTAACAAAGTGCATATATCTCACAAAATATTATACACTTTAGGCACAAGTGATGTAATCATCACTCATCACTGCTCCATTCGGAGTTTGGGGTCACCTCTGCTGTCGGTTTTCCGCACGGCTAGCTAGAAGAAATCACCATCGCTTGCTGTAGTGGTTTATGAATATACTAGTTTCATATGTTGAGGTTGCCAGCCTCATATATATAACTACTTAGCAAGAAAACATGTCAAATTTACGTTTGTAAAATAATGGTTACACTTATCCCAAAGTTTTGGGAATACACAATCTCCTCGCGCAGGGTAGAATGGACACGAGAAATTTAGGTTATATGCTCTCGAACTACTTGGTCTGGAAATTTTGAATCCCTTTTATGACGGGTGAATCTGCGAAACACTTGGTCTCGGAAAGTTTCTCTTATGACGGGTGATCCAATTCCTAGGTTTCCAGTCTTCGTATTTTAAGTCCTGGTCCCTTAAATTTTTCAGTCTTTGTATTTATAAAGGTGGGCTTACTTGTTAAGGTTTTAAGTTTCCCAAATATTTCGATCTGTCACTTATAATATAGGAATTTTAAGTCCGATGTCTCACTGGTTTTTGGGAGATGCTCATATGACGTGCGCTGCAGTCTCTCTGTTCTCTGTCTCTGATTTCACTACATTATATATGCAGTTCTCAGTTCACATCACAGATAGTGCTTCCGTCGGATGTTCCAATAGGATCCATAGTTTATTCCGGCTTCTTACTTTAATCGAATCGTAAGCTCTTTAGCACTGGGTTGGGGTGTCTAATTTCAAAATATCCCCCACGTGTTTTAAAATATTAAAAATAATTTTCCAACGCGCGACCTCTTTCAAATCATGCGGTAATATTTCCGTCGGCTCACAACAACATGTGACCATGTTAGCCTTGGTCTTCCGCCAAGATGTCTACCCAGACAGATTATCTGTAACAATCACCAGGGATTGTCTCATAAAAAGCGATACATGCATCTACCCTCTGTGTAATCTGCCAGACAAACAGACACCGCCGTCGGCAACCCAGAAAGACAATATTGGGTTCTTTTCATGTCGATCGGACGAGACCGTATTGTAACCAGCTTTAAACCTGGGGTCAAATGTAGGACCGACGCGTTTCAAAAGATGGCCAGACTGAGAGAATAGATAAGCGTATGCCCGGTACAATTACCTGGTATTATCGCATTTACTTTGTGAAACGTAAAAAATTCTTCGTGTAAAGCAGATACGTCCGTAGGGGAGTAGAGTGTTAGAGACTTCACTCTACTGATCCAACATAGAGAGTAATAATAATAATAAATTCTTTAAGCACCAAACACGGCGCATAAGGCAGAAACCAGTGCTCTCCAGGTTGTTCGTTGTGACGCCACTCCTCTTAGCTCTTGCACATTATTTAGGCCCAACGTTCTTCCTTCTCTTATTATTGTTCTTCTGAGTGTTTCTTTTGGTCTTCCTTTTTTCCTCTTACCTTCAGGAACCCAAGTGAGCGCCTGCAAAGGTATTCTGTTGTTTTGCATTCGTAGGACATGACCGATATATGACCATCGTCTTTTCCTTATATAGTCGGAGACATATTTCTGCCTAGAGTCTTCTCTTATTTGTAGATTAGTCTTGAATTCTTTCCAACTGATGTTCATGAGTTTTCTAAGACATTTGTTCTCGAATGTATTCAGCTTGTTCTCCAATGATTTTGTTATTTTCCAACTCTCACAGCCGTATGTTAACACTGAGATAACATTTGAATTAAACAGACGAAGCTTGGTATGTATATTCAATGATCGTAATTTCCAAATGTTAGATAATCTATTGAAGGCGCTAGCTGCCAAAGCAATTCTAGTATGGATTTCTCTTGTTGTGTCACCATCCTGAGTCATTTTACTGCCTAAATAATTGAAACTTTCAACTTTCTGTAGTTTTTTCCCGTTCAAGATGATATCAAAGGTCTCGTTAGAAAAGTTCATAGCTTTAGTTTTAGAGGCATTTATTTGGAGACCTATTTTAACCGAGAGATGACACAAATTATTTACTGCTTCTTGGGATTGTCTGGGTGTTGAACTTAAGAATGCTAAATCATCTGCGAAATCCAGGTCCCCCAGGAATTTTCCATTTGTGCATTTTATACCTAATTGTTCATTGTGGGTATAGTTTCTCATAACCCAATCAATAGCTATTCCAAAAAGTAATGGTGACATAATACAGCCTTGTTTCACCCCTTTTTCTACTGTAAACCATTCTGTATTCCCTTTATTTGTTCTAACACAACATCTTGCATTGTCATATAGCGCTTTGATTATATTCACATATTTTGTAGGAAAACCATAGATTGTAAGTATCTTCCACAATGATGGGCGGTGTAGACTATTAAAGGCTTTTTGAAAATCGACGAAGGTGATAATAAGTGGCGATTGCATTTCCACTGATTCTTCTATAATTGTTCTTAGTGTGAATATTTGATCAATACATGATCATTTCGGCCTGAAACCCGCTTGTTCTTCTTTGATCTTTTCGTCAGCATGCAATTTAAGTCTTTCCAACATCACGCAACATAATAATTTTCCAGGTACTGATAATAGAGATATACCACGCCAGTTATTACAGTCTGATAGATCACCTTTCTTCGGTAACTTTACAATAATACTGTCTTTCCATTGTTGTGGTGGTTGTTCTTCTCTCCATACTTCATTTATAATATCTAAAATTCTCAAGAGGTTGTTGTCATTAACTGCTTTAATCATTTCCCCTGAAATTTCGTCAACTCCAGCAGCTTTAAAATTTTTAAATCTTTTAACGGCTTGTTTGATCTCGTCCAGCGTGAATTCATCGCAAGTTATTGGCAAGGTGGTTGTGGGTGTTTCATTATTAAAATCAGGTGTTACTGTTGGTGGTGGTCTGTTTAGCACCTCCATGAAGTGCTCAGCCCACCTCTTCATTTGTTCTTTTTCTGTTGGTATTGAATTCCCTAATTTACCTTTAACAGGTGTTTCCATAGCAGTAGGCTGGTGACATAGTTGTTTTGTAATTTGATAAAGGCACCTACTATTACCAGTTCTTGCAGCATTTTCAGCTTCTACGGCCAGTTCATTGATGAAATGTCTTTTATCTCTTCGAGTTTTTGTCTTCACTTCTTTATTTAACAAGTTATAAGTTAGTTTGCAAGATTCAACTGCATTATGTGTACTTGCCGCTAGTAGTTTAAGTTTTGCTGTTTTCCTTTCTTGTATTTTATCCCAAGTATCTTCTCTCATCCATTTTTTCTTTTTATGTACTAGTTATCCGGTGGTCGCTACAGCTGCTTCTGTCATTGCTGTTCTCAGTTGTTCCCATTTAGTATCGATTGTCTTGGTGGTGATATCGTTGTCAATTTTGCCTAAAGCATCGAAATAGTTGTTCATTTTGACATTATATTCCTCCTTTACATCATTTGATTGCAGTCTGTGTACATCTATTCTTCTATTTTTATTCGGTTGGTATAACTTCTTCAGTTTAGCTATGCAGAGGTTATGATCGCTTCCGATCTCTGCACCTCTGTATGCTCTGACGTCTTGAACCGATGAGCGACATTTTGCGCTTATGCAGAAGTGATCTATCTGGTTCTTAGTTCTGCCATCAGGTGAATTCCATGTTATCTTGTGGATATTCTTATGTGGAAAGATGGTGTCTGCCACAACGAGGTTTGATATTTCACAAAGTTCTAGAAGTCTTTCGCCATTTTGAATCATACAGCCTATGCCATGAGTACCGAGATATCTTTGTACTCCATCGTTGTTGTCACCTACTTTGGCGTTAAAATCGCCCATGACTGCTATTATGTCATGCTTGGGTATAATTATCCATTTCTTTAATTACTTCTTCCAATTTTCCGTCTTGATACATAGTTCTTACATTCCAGTATCTAATTTTAAAAATCTCCTTAGCCCCCAAGATATTAGAATGAGTCATGTTTACTGTCGAGCCTGGTTCTGTTTCGGTAACAATCGCTTGTTTTACGATAGTGACTTGTTAACTCTCTGATCAACCCTCCTATCCAACCGACCGATTCGAGGGTTTCGAGGTCAGTTATAGGAAAATATCTACACCACTAGATACTCTGATGTATTTGTTATTCTATAATTTAACATAACATGGTACTATCCATCGAAATATACACATTCCTGATGTTTTTCTTTCGGCGTCTAAGGTGAGAAAAGAATTTCACCTCCATCTTGGAAGGGTAGATAAGAATGAAAAGGCGTGATTTATGCCAATTAAAATCGATTGGTGAGAAAATGAAGAAAAAGAAATGATACTGCCGTAGGGCTGAAGGTGTGAGAGATCACACAAAAGAGCATGTTCAGACGTTCTGTGACAAAGACAACATCAGAAAATCTCTAAAGGACTGGAACCAGGCCAAACGGAAGACAGCCGATAGCATGACGCGCTCAGGCAAACCTCTAAAACCCAATGCAGAAGAGGAACGACTAAGTAAGTCATCATCATCATCAGTTGCCATCTCCACAACGAAGGTTGGCTGTAATGGATCTCCAACGTCTTCTGTCTCTTGTCTTGGTGGTGCACTCTGATAGACTCTTTCCTGTCCATCTCTTGATGTTATCTTCCCACTTATAGCGCTGTCTTCCCCTTGCACGTTTGCCTACAGCTCTCCCCTTTGTTATGGTCTTCTGCAAGGTGTTATGCCTTTTTATGTGGCCAAAGTATTTTAGCTGCCGAACCTTGATTTCCCTCATTAGTTCTCTTTTCATACCTAGATTTTCCAGGACCTCTTTATTTGTTTTCATCTCCGTCCATGAGATACGCCCCATTCTTCTATATATCCACATTTCAAGAGCCTCAATACTAAGTAAGTAAGTTTTCTTAAAATTGGACTCTGACAAATGTATTTAAACTAGATTGAAGGCATTGAGAATGAACGCCACATCTAGCTACGCGAATAATCTCGACGAGAATGCTGAGAATGGCAAATCTTTAAAGTTATTTTAAACAGTAAAATTGATAATCCATAACAAACAGACTATCTAGCTGTGACCGTGATGTCAGCAGGAATACTAAGACTCAGACAATTGTAGAATGTAAGTTGAGCTGACAGTGCTCAATAGTGAACATAATGGTGTAATTTCAGACAAGAAGGTATACATCTTTGTCACCTTCCAGCAGCTGTAGGCAACCCAGGGTCTGTTGGAGTCTATTTCAGAAACACTGAGCTCTCTAATGATCTACCTTGATCTACATAATTAGGTCGGGAATTCTTTTGAATTTTAAAATGGACCGTTTTAAAATGTCTCTCTACCTTACCATTTTTTTGGTGATAAAAGTGATGGCTGCCTTGCACAGTATACACATAAATTTCCAGTTCACTTCAGTAAAACAAGTATGCATGTTCCCATTCACAATAAAAATGATCGTTTTTTTTTCTTTCAGTTTGCACTGATTATTACAAAATTTCATGTTTAAATAAATTTCAAAATTTTACGAACAGGCACCCGGATCTACCTGTAGATTGCGATCGACTCGTTGCCGATTCCTGCCGTAGAGGATAGAAACACGTGAAACGAGAATTAGTGAAAAGAGATGATCTGATAGTGATAGGCGGAAGAGCTGAGTATAAGTTGGAAAGCCGCACCTGAAGAAAATCACGTTTTTTTTTTTTAACGGCTAAACCACGGACATCAGAAAGATGATTTGGCTTTGGAGTCGTCAAAGATAATTAACACATGACAGATGCGGTTACAGACACAAATTTATAATCAGTACTATCCAGAAGGTTCAAGAAACATGCCACAAAATTATGAACTTGTACGGAACAGAAATATACATGCAATGGATACCTGGCCACATAAACATCACATTAAATGAAGTTGCTGACAGACTGGCAAAGAAGGGAGCAAAAATGCCACAGATTGATCACCCACTGAGTATGTTAACAGTTAAACAAATAGTCAAAAACAACTGTAAAGAAGTTTGGCTGAACACGTGGGCACAGGCTAAAACAGGAAGAAGACTCTTCATTCACCAAACAGCCCCAAATAAGAAAGATGCTATGAACGATATCGAACGAAGGTACCAAACCAAAATCTTCAGATTGAGAACAGGCCACTCTACACTAAATGGCCACAGAAACAGACTAAGTTCACAAAATATAGCAAAATGTAGACACTGCCCTAACCCGTTGGAGACAGTAGAACACCACCTATTACAGTGCCCTGCACTTCAGGGACTGAGACAACAACTGCTACCACACAACCCATCCATAGACAATACACTGTATGGCAGCTCAGAACAGCTTATACGAACTGCGCAGTACCATATAATGGCATCAAGGTCACCAAGAGCTGACGCTCAGTGACAGTGGATCAAAGAAGAAGAAGAAGAAGAAGAAGAAAGAGTGAATAGTTATCGATGAAGCGGTGTAGTTCAACGATCACCCAATACATATTCTCCTTCTGCATTGAAGTAGGCATGACCTGTCGTTGCTATGATGAGCCCTCTAAAGGGTTATGTAGAAATAATTTTTAAAGAACCTTAGAATAGTCGAATAAGAATTCAGTAGGTGGTTTGAGGAACATTCCGTATTGTTGTGCGATATTCATTCTCAGAAGACATTATAGGATACATAATACTTCGACATAACAATTTGTGTTGTGTGCTCTAAGGACTGTCAGAATATACGAGTAAGTACGCCTTCCACCTATGTGACTTTATGCAGTTTGTAGTGTGCCAGATTAGTAACGTTCTAAAAAGTTCATGCTTATGTCACAGCATATGTGACCTACAGCTAATGATGACGCAAAATCGAGAAATTAGGAAGAGTATGGGCAATTGGATAAGGATTACACTCTCGAAGCTTATACCTAGTGGTTTAGTTAGAGATTAAGAAAAAAACCAATGGAGACAGATTTCGTAGAGAAAAGAAAAAATGAAGTGTGAAACCGGAGACCAAGCTGAAGGATGAAAATTTCGCTGACCTTGACCACCCACAAAAAAAGTACTACCACTATACGGTTATGAATTAAATGGCTGATGAGAAGAACCTGCGACACTTAGAGCTACCGTTATCTCTATCAATAACTAAAATTTGTATATTTTGAATTAGAGTTGCTACATATATATTCCAAGTCGATGTTCTCTAGGATTATTTCATGCAATCTAAGAATAATTTACTACTTTTTATTTTGAGATATGTGTGTATGTTTAAAGTATTATTAATCAAGATGAATTATAAAGTTGAAATGTATGTATCCCATTACTGGTAAAGCGTGTACCAACAATTGTTTTGTACTCTTACGTTTATATTCAGTGATATAACAAGTAACGGTTCAGTGTGGTCACTTTCACTTCAGTATTTATTGCTCTTTGAGCACCTCAGGGCTGTTATACTCAGCGTAATGATACAATGCATTTAGTAAACATTTGTCTGCTCTTTAAAACAGCTAGGATACAGAAATACTGATAGCTTTAAGACATTAGGACTAATGCGCTGTGTGCATTACTCGACTACACGCATGAATGTTTACTTAATGTTTACCCTTGTATAATCCCGTAGTTAATTAATATTTTTAGAGGAAATATGTCCATATTATTGTTAACTGAAGCATGTATCTTAACAACAAAAACAACAAAAAGAAGTTACAGACTTACATAAATGGGCGCTTGTGCATAATAGAAACATTGAAATTACACGACAAGACACCTGTCGTGAAACGTGTGTGTAAACCCACTTCTTTGTTAATACATATGCCCAGCCAATCCACGTTCAACAGACTCCGAGCCAGAATAAATTACAGAAAGTATACGCCATCTTGTTCCCACAAGATGGCGGCAGACAGAATAAAATTAGGCATAAGCCCTGTATTTCGGGACTCGGTCACGGAATGTACGAAACCGCCGAGAACCAATCAAAAGAGTTCCTTACGCACTGGCAGATTCCTTGCGTCTACCTATATAAACGGGCGCGTTTTATTAAAAAAAATACACACACAAACACGAAGGCCAGCACGACCGACTGGGGAAAGAGAAAGCTGTCAACATTGATTTATTGCTTACCTGCGTGACCGGGCACTCTTGCTTCACTAAAGTCGAGTCCAAATCTGGCTTGTATTAATCTTAGAGGGTAGGTAAACTTACTATAAACTTGCAGGAGAATAGGCCTACATCAGATATATAATGATTGTATTTTTTGTGTATCATTTATACTACTTACACCTGTATATATTAAAAATATTTTGTTTTACTATGAATGTATCAGGTATACTGATTGTATCTTGGGGAATTAGGTATAATGATTGTATTTCCTGGTATGATTGCTGAAGACGATAACCAACCTGAAATATAACCAATCAGTCCTTTTAAGGGCTCTTATAACTCCAACCTGAAATATAACCTAACAGTTCTTGTTAGGACTCATATAACTCCAACCTGAATATAACCTATGACTATATCATGTATAATGATTGTATTTTATAGTATCATGCAAAATGATTGTGTATGACTGTTGAAGAAGGAAACCAGCAGAAAATAGCCTACACCTGTATATATATATTTAATATAACTTTAGATTTTGTTTTACTATGAATGAATCAGGTATACTGATTATATCTTGGGGAATTAGATATAAGGATTGTATTTCTTGTTATGATTGTTGAAGAAGAAAACCAACCCGAAATATAACCAAACAGTCCTTGTTAGGACTCATATAACTACAACAGATTTTTAGGATATCTTTTACCAGCCAATATAGCACTTATCAGATATGGCCTGGTATATTATAGGTGGAAGGAAACGGTTGTATTATACGGTGTACAAATTATTGGATGTATTCATGTATTGTTATCAGAAAGAATGTTTTGCAAGTAGACACATGTCTTGTCTCGCTATTGCAAAATCATCCTGAGCCATGTTGTCATTCATCCTACATGCAGACACATGAGACACGCTCATCTCATATACACTAGAAATAGGTGGGCTTGATGACAGAAATCAGCCCCTATTTTTCCTTGTTACAGGTTTTATTCGTGTCATCCAACCTGAGGTCGTATGTTCGAGTCAATCCAGCTGCCTGGAACTTCGCAGGAGCACAGTGATTGTACCGGAGCTACATCCTTAGTCCTCCTCAGTCTTGGGTGGTCTAAAGGAACGATAATCAGCGGGTGTTGTGTGCAACAAATTAGGAAGGACAGAACTGTTCTAAGAGATGAGTACACATTAGTACCATTTCCGTCGGCAATTGTGAGCAATTAACGGTCAAGGAAGAAAAAGTGATTTAGCGTAGTGAGAGACAAGATTAACAGCACAGCTGATAAATTTTTTCTATAAATTATTAACAGCACAGCTGATATCTATAATTTTGTTCCTATAATTGGAAGACTTGTAATATACAGGGTGGTCATAAAGTCTTTCCCTGATTTCAAAAATTAAAAAAAAAAGTATTCAGTGCAGAGACACTTGATTTTTTGGAAATTATTCTAGAACTAAAACAGTTTTTTATGCTATTTGTAGATTTCAACATTTGCGCCGTTTGTGTAGGATTTTCAACATTTGCGCCGTTTGTGTAGAATTTTCAACACTGTGCTTCGAGGGATTGCAAGGTCTCTTGAGGCACGATAGGTTGATTTCTGAGGACTGCGTTGAAACGCTGTGTGCACTGCGTCCACAGTTTCTTCACTCACACGAGGCCTACCTGCTCTGGGCATGTCACCGACGCTGCCAGTGTCCGTAAACTTTATATACCAAGCTTTGATGCTTTTAACATCTGGAGGATCTCATCCATACTCCCTTCTAAACTTTCTTTGCACTGTCAACGGCGATTTACTTTCGTGATACCATAAAACACACTGCGCTTTCTCCTTCATTGACGCCATGATGAAAAAGATGATTTGTGCGCAACCTACAAAGGTAGCAAAAAAAATTAATGCTCTTTGGTGAAATTTCCAAAAAAACCCAATGTTTCTGCGCATGATACTTTTTTTGCAAAAAAAAAATTTGAAATCAGGGAAAGACTTTATTACCACTCTGTATATATATATAGAATTTCTGCAGGAAAATGGTGAAGTCCCAGTGTATGAGAGAACTACTGGTATCAAAAATTAGTTACGGCTGTGAATGATCTGATCTCGAAAAATTAGTAGAGTGGAGACAGTCATAAAATGCCACCCCGCTGTGTAACTAACTGTGATATTAAAACAAGGAAACAGATTTCACGTAACAATTATAAAATTGACAAGTCGTTCAAATACAATTTCCTTATTATTTATTAAGTATATACACTATCTACTCTTATGCTGAAGGGTGAATGTTGGAAGATGGAATGCAATGGATTTGTACGTTTACATATGATTTATATATACATATAAATCATATGTAAACGTACAAATCCATTGCATTCCATCTTCCAACATCCACCCTTCAGCACAAGAGTAGATAGTGTATATACTTAATAAATAATAAGGAAATTGTATTTGAACGACTTGTCAATTTTATAATTGTTACGTGAAATCTGTTTCCTTGTTTTAATATCATTAGTTACACAGCGGGGTGGCATTTTATGACTGTCTCCACTCTACTAATTTTTCGAGATCAGATCATTCACAGCCGTAACTAATTTTTGATACCAGTAGTTCTCTCATACACTGGGACTTCACCATTTTCCTGCAGAAATTCTATTTCTGTATTGTCAGTACTATACGGATCTTAGAGCCAATAAAAACCTCACGCTACACTAGGGGCTCGTTCCTGGGATATTTCTATATATCTTGAGCCATACATAGTCTATTTATCTATCTACTAACTCTATCTTGTGCCACACATAGATAACAAAAGAAAAAAAAATATTTTTTGGACAAAATTCATAAATATATATATTTTTTGTTTTCTTAGGAGAAGTACCATTTAGTACTCAGTAAATAGTTGATGCTCACAAAGTTGCGGGGAAATTTTTTGTTCAATTAAATTAATTAAGTTTAATTACAATAATTTGGATATAGTAAAGTTACTTACCCTCTCTAAGTAACGCCATGGCTGATCTAGTGAAGTTCAGAACTTCGGTCGTGCAGATGGGTAAGGAATTAAATATGAAAGGTGATGCTCTTATTCAGTATGTCACAACAGAAGTGGACAAACACATGGATAGAGAGGAAAAGAAATTGCAAGTAGAAGCTGAAAGAGAAGCCAAAAGACTGGAAGCTGAGAGAAAAGGCAAAAGACTGGATGCTGAGAGAGAAACCAAAAGATTAGACGTTGAAGAAATGAAATTAGCAGCTGAAGCCAAAAAATTGGAGGCTGAAAATGAGGCAAAGAAAATTGACGCTGAGGAAAGGAAATTACAAGCAGAGAGAGACCATCAGTTGAGATTAAAAGAGCTTGAAATTCAGGCAACTACTGGCAATAATAGTGGTAGCTCACCTCACTCTGAGAGTAGCTTCAGCCAGAGCACCTCAAGTGGGGCCATGCATTTTCATCTGGACCCATTTGTTGAGAAAGAAGACGCTATTGAGTCGTACCTGGATAGATACGAAAGACTTGCCACTACCTATGGCTTAGTGAAAGAAAAGTGGAGTCTTAAACTATCTCAGGGATTGAGAGGTGTGGCCTACGATGTATATTTGAAGCTCTCAAGAGATGACCAGGAAGATTATGAAATCCTGAAGCAGGCATTGCTTGTGAGATACGAAAAGAACTCAGAAACGTATAGAAAGAATTTCCGAACAGCTAAACTTCTTCCAGGAGAAAACTATCACCAATTCTCTGCTACATTGGAAACCTATTTGGCAAAATGGAGTAGTTTAGGAAAGTGTCAGGATCTGAAAGAAGTGACACTGATGGAGCAAGTGAAAGAGTCCGCCTCAAGAAATGAGGAAGTTTATCATGGAACAAGGAGCCGAGAGATTGGAAGATATTGTAACTGTTGCTGAGAGATATCAAGCAGCTCAGGCAGAATTATTAAGAAATAAGAAGAAGCAGTGTGAAAACTTTAAATCATCACAAAACTATACCAAATATGAACAAAAGGACCATACCACAAGGAACAAATAAAGATTTGACCAAAAGGACAAAAACCCTCTAAGATAGAATAAGACACCTTACCGGAAGGAAGGAAAGTGGTAAAAACTTATCTAATGAGTAACCACAATACTGCGGACTGCAGAAGAAAGAATCCTCCTCATCATGCTGCATGTCTTACAACAGGGAAACAGGGAAGGAAGGAACTGGCAGTAAGTCAGAAGGACCTCCATCATCCCCCTGTCTGTGAGGAAGTGACCGTAAATGGCACTCATATACTGTGTTTATATGACACAGGATGGGACTTTGATTCAGTTGTGTGCTCTTCTCTAGTGAGTCCTGACCAGATAACCACAGAAACAGTGGAAATCAGAGGACCGATCAAGGGAGCAAGAACCATGACATTACCCATAGCCCGAATCAACATAAGATCTCGCTATGTGGAAGGAGAAATTAAAGCAGCAGTGATGGACGACCCTATTTACCCTTTGATTTTGGAGTGTAGGTATGTTTTCCTTGGAGAAACTATAAAACATGTAGTTATGGCAACAGTCCAGACCAGGGAAAGCTCCAGGAAAATGGAGGAAAATCCCATCAATATTCATCCAGAAGAGATGAAAATGGCTCAAGCAGCAGACAGCACCTTGAAGCCTTGTTTTGGCAAATTACCTAAAGCATATAACCCTCCAGAGAAAGGAGACTTTTACATGAAGAATGGCCTACTCTAATGAAAAGCTGGAACAGGACAAAAAGGGCATGGACAGCTAGTAGTGCCAACATCTTACAGGGAGAAAGTTATGACGCTAGGACATGCTATACCCTTCAGTGGACATATGGGAATAGAGGCCACTGGACAAAGGATAGCCTGTCACTACTTTTGGCCAGGAATCAAATAGGACATAAAGAGATATGTAAGATTCTGTCCAGAATGCCAAAGAGTAGCTCCTAAGCATAGGACTGCACCAGCAACACTGGGAGAAATGCCCATTATGGGAACGCCTTTTGAACGTGTTGCAGTGGATATTGTTGAACCCCTCAGTAGGACCAAGAAGAGAAATGCTTACATCTTAACCTTGGTTGATACTTGCTCTATGTGGGGAGAAGCAGTGGCCATGTCAGCTATAGATTCAAAACATGTGGCAGAGGCCCTGTTAACAATATTCACCCGATTAAGTTTCCCGCATCAGATATTGACTGACAATAGTTCTCAGTTTAAGGGAAAGCTAACACAAGAAGTATTCAGGATATTTCAAGCCAGGCACTATCATTGTAATCCCTACCATGCCCAAGGGAACGGTCAAGTAGAGCGGTTCAATGGTACGCTAATTTCAATCCTTAGAAAGCTGGCGAGTAAAAAACCTGATACTTGGGATACATACTTACCCGCTGCACTATTTGCATATAGGAAAGTACCCCACAATTCAACTGGATTGGCTCCAGCTACATTGTTGTTTGGAAGACCAATAAAAGGTCCACTGGAAGCATTGCTGCGGACATGGACTGATGAAAAAGCAGAGGAAACAGTGACTTCCTCATACCAATACGTCAACGAGTTGACATCTCGATTGAAAACAGGTTGGAAACTGGCAAATAACAACTTAAGACAGGCCAGGAGGAAGCATGCTGCGTACTACAACAAAAAAGCAAAGGATAGGGAACTGGAGGTGGGTGAAAAGGTGTTATTACTGTTTCCAAGCAGCAATAATAAATTGCAGATTGGATGGCAGGGACCCTATGTTATACTGGAAAAACTTTCCAGGACCAATTATAAGATTGACAAGAAAGGAAAGGAGAAGGTGTATCATGCCAATCTTCTTAAAAAATACTATGGCAAGGAATCATCAGAAGTTGCACATATCATGACCCTAGCCATTGCAACAGAAATGCAAGGTGAACCACTTCACTCTATGGAATATCCACTCACAACTGCAGAGGATTATGTTCAAGTAAACATTAGTGAGCATTTAACTCCAGAGCAGAAGAAGATGGTTCAGAAAGTGTTGGAAACCCATGCCGATGTGCTCACAGATAAGCCAGGTCGTACGAATCTGTTAGAGTACGACATGAAGGTTTCTGACTTTACACCAGTATGCATGAGAACATACCCTATACCCTATGCGAAAGCCGAAGCACTAAGGGAGGAAGTTGATTATCTGTTGAAGGAGAAAATTATCTCAAAGTCAGACTCTCCCTATAGCTCAAGTGTGGTGCTATTAAGAAAACCGAGTGGTGAACACAGGTTATGTATTGACTACAGGAAGCTAAATGCGATCACAGAATCTCAGGTGGACCCATTACCTGACACCAACCAGCTGTTCACTACACTGAGTAAGGCAAGGTATTTATCGAAGGTAGATCTAAGCAAGGGATACTACCAAATACCAGTGAAATCAGAAGTTAGGAAAATGCTGGCATTTAGTACATCAAACGGACACTACGAGTTTAATGTACTACCCTTTGGACTGAAAAATGCTCCAAGTATCTTTTCAAGAATGATGAGGAAATTGTTGGAACCTCTACAAAATCCCCATATCACGAACTTTATGAATGACATTCTTGTTGCTACAAACACATTTGAAGAGCATATAGTAGCGCTCTCCGTGTTGTTTGACAGACTGAGAGAAACTGGATTGACTGCACGTCCTACCAAGTGCTATATCGGTTGTAAGGAGTTGGAATTCCTAGGTCACACTATTTCTACAGGTCATATGTCTCCTGACCCAAAGAACATAGAGAAGTTAAAGAAGGCACCCAGACCTCAAACGAAGAAAGATGTGAGATCATTTGTGTCATTATGTGGGTTCTATCAGAAATACATACCCCACTTTAACTATCTGTGTGCACCATTAACTAACGTAACTAAAAAAGGACAGCCTGACAAAATCAACTGGATTCTGATTGTGAAAAAGCTTACACAGAGCTAAAAGCAAAACTCACCAGCAAACCCATCCTAACGTTACACGATATCACACACGAATTTGTATTAAGGACGGACGCTAGCAGTATAGGTATTGGTGCAATTCTCTTACAGCAATCAAAAGCCC
Source organism: Oreohelix idahoensis (assembly GCA_024509875.1). Lineage (NCBI taxonomy): Eukaryota > Metazoa > Mollusca > Gastropoda > Stylommatophora > Oreohelicidae > Oreohelix > Oreohelix idahoensis. Next base: position 555,565 of record JAMPIV010014778.1, read on the forward strand.
AGCAAGAGGAACTTTTACCCGTCGCCTACGCCAGTAGGAAGCTGAATGCAGCTGAGTTGAATTACTCGACCTTAGAGAAAGAATGTTTGGCTCTAATTTGGTCCATCGAAAAATTTTCACCTTACCTGTATGGGACACACTTCATTGTCCAAAGCGATCACCAGCCTTTAACATTCTTGGCTGCATCTAGAAAGTTAAATTCGAGATTGTTAAGGTGGAGTCTGCTTCTGGCACCTTATTCCTTTACCAAAAATTACATTCCGGGTAGAGACAATGTAGGAGCTGATTTTTTAAGTCGACACCCTATTACTCTGGAAGTACAGACGAGAAATGATTAACTACAGCAGGTGTTTACACGTCAGCTATGACAGGTCACAGCTAGGAAAGGATGGGGCTATGTCGTGAAACCCACTTCTTTGTTAATACATATGCCCAGCAATTCCACGTTCAACAGACTCTGAGCCAGAATAAATTTCACGAAGTATACGCCATCTTGTTCCCCCAAGATGGCGGCAGACAGAATAAAATTAGGCATAAGCCCTGTATTTTGGGACTGGTTCACGGATGTCACGAAGTGGATTTAAGACTAGAGGCTGCCTACATATAGAGACAAGACACTAGTGGGAAGAAAGTCTAAGAAGATAGATTTTAGATGAAAATGACAGTGACTGTGGAAGATGAGGCTATTGGCGTCAAGGGGCGAGAACCTAGATTGACTCTCCCTTGCCACTCGTGACGTATTGTGTTGCTATAACCTCAACACCTCTAACTACCAAGACTGGGATAAGGTTTAACTAAATACCACTGGCACCACTATACAGACAACATATAAGTACAGTATAGTTAAAGTAAGTGACTGATCCAGACTAAAGTTTAAATAGTGTTATTTACACAACAAAATTCGTATAACATACAAAAATAAATTAAGTGCGTGTTCGCACACCTGAAAAGGACATAACAATCAATTAAAGTGATTACGTATGGTAACCCCACAAAGTCGCCCTCCCCTCCCTCTGTTAGGAAGAAAGGTAAGAAATACACCAACCTGTTAAGTGGGATCTCTAACATCAGATCCACCTTACTCTAAATCACCTGATATTATGTAACCACAATCTAAATCCTACTGTCTGTCTGTCTGCAGACGTCACTAAACTTGAAGGGCCTAATGAGCTTGTCCACTTTAGGCAAATTTCCCTTCACTAGCTAACCGAAAAGAACTTGTTTCCACCTCCTACACAACTAAACGACGAATTGCTGAATTCTATCTATGTTCAGTGTCTGTATGACACCCCTGGTTTCTACTGAGAGACTCTTCCAATACTCCCCTTCTCTCTCTATCTAGCGCAGTTAAGAGATATTGTGACCCTTTTTCCCTAACCGACTGTTGTAGCTGATGACTTGGGTTGTTTGACTGGATACGGGACTTGGACTATCTTTGCTTCACAAATGCCGAATCTTGATTCGCCTGCCCGGTTACCCCTCTTTGGGTTTAGGGCCGTCGGTTTTATTATGCCCGAATTTCACGACACCTCTAGGCCCAGTGTCTAGGTTCAGTGTGTGCGTATATGAGCGTAGCGCTCAGGATTTGTTAAGAAATCCGTTCTTTCTGCAGAAGGCTTCGCTTCCAGCGACCTGTTCTTTCTCTCTCTGATGCAAAACAGAATTTGCGCCGGTGACCACCGCGTCACCACTCCTCTTTTTCTTCTGACTTTGCTTCGACTCTTCTTCTCCTGAGAAGGCCGACGACTTCTGGCAAGCTGTAGTACAAAACTGACACCCCTAGCTGCCAGCCGTGAAAATATTTGCTGGGGAACAAACAATAACAACAGATATACCACACATCAAATTTTCATATCTTTAACACTTTACTCCCATAATTAAACACCTCTCCCCTTCTCTCTATGTCACAAGTAATACGTAAATATGGCTTCCCCTACTTGCCCTCAAATGCTGTCCTATCGGAAAACCCCTATCTGCAGACTCAGCTGACTTAATCTCCTACATGCCGGCTGCCCAATCAGCCGTCATAACATTTCGACCACTGAACAAAACCTATCGCCGGTAAAAATTTCTGGCCCTACTTATTTAACAGTGATCGAGGTGAGTCCTTGCTAAACCAAAATAAACTAGACTCCTCTAGAGAGAACAATTTCCCGTCTCCATGAATTCCACCACTATATATATATATATATATATATATATATATATATATATATATATATATATATATATATATATATATATATATATATATATATATATATATATATATATATATATATATATATATATATATATATATATATATATATATTTAAGGACTAATTAAATCCCATCTAGACCCGTAATTGCTGACTTCAAAATGTATGATTTACCCACACGAAGTAAATACACAATTACTATGCCCTATCAGACCTGTTTAATTCACTCTCTCTTATTCAACAGCGTTACCAAATAGCCCGCAGGTAATCTACACACACTTAAATAACACTTAAATAACGCACACAAATACCTAGCGTATTTACTCTGCTAACGTTATAAATCAACTATTGGGAAATCTTCATCCCCATGCCGGTAATATTATTTATACCCGATTCCTATAAAGTTATATATAGATATATCTCTTAAGGAACTGAAATCCTATCTCAGAAAATACACACCCCTATCTCCCCTGTTCCTGCCACTACGTTAACAAGTTAGCCCCGCTAGAAAAATACACAACTAGCACTCACGTACACCCGCTCCAAATCCTTAAAAATCACAGTAAAGATACATGCATCGTACCTCACGATTGTGACACTATTAATATCTCAAATCTTTACACACTCCTAAAGATTTCTCTTTTATCATAGAAAGAATTAATGCCCCTTACAATATTATTATTTCGATAAGATGGCACTTCTGTAACGAAATATAATTAAAACTTCCTGAAGAAACCTATATTACAATTTCTGAAATCTTACAGACTATCTTAGCTTAATTAACTTTATATTAACCCAAAGTCGAATATCTCCGTAGAGCAGACAACTATGTATATTGAATGCAGGCGTTGATTTTCACGGCATGAAGTTTGTATTTTTTTTTCAGAGAGAGTTCTGCATTATCAGACGCGCGTATTTATTACAGAAACTGTGGTCGACCCACGCCAAACGTGAGTCATTGCGTGGCTTCTTTCTTTATCGGGTCACTCTCTGATCCAATCATCATGCCGCGAAATCTAAAAATAGCCCGTGGTCATAAGCTAAATTTAGAACGTAAGAGTAACCGGAGTACTTCCATTACTTACTGAGCAACGCGCTTAAATCACCCGCAACCCCAACTTTTGCGTGAGTAGATGCGGGTTTCGTGGTCTTTTCCCCGTCTTAGAATTTACCCCTCCTAATAATTACGGACGCACTCACTACTACAGAAATAAAAAGCCCCCCCCCCCCCCCCATTATGTTACATTAGAAATTCCTACATGAACGCGATTTCTTCAAGGGAAAGAAAACTGGTGCGAGTCTAGAATCTAAAACCTACCGTCCCTCTTGAAAACGTAATTAATTATCTACAGAAAAAGACCAAACACCATTATTATTCACAGAGAAGAAAAAAAAACGGATAAGATAAAAATCCCACCGTAATCCCCTCCTTCTGAAAAAAGGAAAATACTACAAGGGGAAGAAACCTGGGGTGGATTACATGTAATCCCTCCTAGAAAAACCGTAAATAATGCAAGGAGAAGAGACATGGGGCCTTTTGAAAAAAAAAAATTAGAGTACAGTGTTACATTACTCCCCCCTTTTCTTCTTCTTCTTCTTCTTCGTACACTCTCAGACGTCCACTTGAATGTTCTCAAAGAAAGCAGTAGTCAGTTTGAGGCTATTTGAATCCCCGTAAAGCTTTTCCACGAAAGGAGCTGACGTCGGCCATATGCACTTTCTCTGTACCACATATAAGGGACAACTTTGAAGCAGATGTTCAGCAGTCATTTTATCAGTGCCACAGTTACACTGATCGGTAGTTCCTATCTTTAGCTTGTTGAATAGATGGTATCTCAATCTGTTGTGGCCAGTGCGGAGTCTGAAGATTACCACTTGTTCTCTTCTGTGGAGCTGGTAGTAAGCACCATTCTGTGTGTGCCCTGGATGTTCTACATTCCATTTGTTTCTGTAACTGATTCTGATAAAACTCTTTGCGTGTGCGGGATTCCGTGCTAGATTACTGAAACTTGTATACTTTTCAGACTGGCCCCTATCTCTGTCTAAAGAGCTGTCTGTCGGTCCTGAAGTCTCATGGTCACAACTGGTGATGTCCACCTGGTGACTGGAATTCCAATGGTTGTCCTTCGACCTTCCTCTTTTGCGTTTCCTCCTTCTTCTTCCTCTCCTTGAACAAGCTCCTATGCTCCGTTGGAAGAGTTGATCTTTCTTCAGACCTGTGCCGTCTAATGGCGAGTCTGAACCTTCCCTTGCTATGTCCGTCAAAAAGCTGTCATGGTCAGCTGACGACTGGCTCTGTGGCGACCTAACGATGGCGACTACCTTGCTGCGCGTAAGCGGGTTTGTGACCGCTGGTATATGGCGGTGCAGATGAGAACTGTCTTGTGCTTTCCGCATACAGTCTCCGATCGCTTGCTGAATTTCTACTGAATCCTCACTGATCCCAGTAGCTTCTATCTTGGAATAAAGAAAGGTAATATCTGCCCCTGGCAGTGGTTCTGTGTTCGCTCTTCCCCTACCCACATGAAACGGGAAAGAGCTATCCACTATAGCCCCTTGCGAAGTTGTAGGGCCGTTTTTCTCACTATTTTCTGGCCTGAAAAGTTCGTGAGATGCCCGTGTAGTTCCAGAGAGTCCTCCGTATGAAACCCTAGTTCTAAAAAAATTCACAACCTTGCCCTCCCTGTCGAGAGTTACTGGCATCGGTTGAAAAGTATCCTGAATTGACACTGGACGGTTTAAGATCCCGTTTGATCGCGGAGTTTCTGAGATAACATCCTCAGTGACTTTCTCCAACGTTCCTTGAAACAAATTGGAATTTTTAGCCCTAGTTACAGGCTCCTCGTTGCAGAAGTGATTTCCTGTAAGCGAGATATTAGGATGGTGGGGCCTATCTCCGTTGTTAGGCAACCGGTCGCTCAGTCCACTATCCTCTTCCGTGTGAGTAACGTGCTGGTCGTGCTGGGCTCCAGTGCTGGTTGGAAACATACGTTCGCTCAGACCGCTATCGTCTGCCCTATGACGATTGCGCTGGTCGTGTACATTTGTAATACCGCTCTTGTCAGTATGTCCCTCACTTGAGGGAGCTAATACCATCGGGGGCCTAATTCCCGATGACAAAGAAGGTATTTCCAAAATCAGAGGCGTCACCACTGTTTGGCCATTAGGCTGAACAGGGCTGACAGGTAAATACGCCTATGAAATTTATATACTACTGTCTTTAGAGGCCTCTAACCTCTCCTTAGCAAGACAGCGATGTTCGAGCTCGATCGGGCTCCGTCAATTAGGGGTTCTCCCTTTTCAATTATCTGGCCTGTCGTAGACCCCCCTGCGTCAGCAAAGATCGGTTCGGGTGGGGTTCCCAAAACTAAATTTGGGGCCCCTAGGATGAAGTCATAAGCTGGCTGTGCCATCACAGCTGCCTTGATTGTGCCACACACAAACTTGCTCTTCACCTCGATATTGGCTACCGGAAGACGCCGTAAAGTCCATCTCCTCAAAACGCCACCAATATCAACTTTTCCCCCTGTCATCTGCCCTGGTTTCACCAAATGGCGAGCGACTATACTGGGGTAAGTAAGCCCGCTGTCAAACAAACATGTAGTGTGAGTTCCGTTCACTACGGCTGGTCCGCTGTTGGAGAACAACTTCTCTGACTTGAAGGGTTCCCACTTATTCCTTTTTCTCACTCTCACAGGCCTTAAACAAGCTGCATGATGAGCGGGTTGTTTGTTCGGACACCGTGACGTCCAATGAGAAGTAGTGTGACAGAACCGACAATACCTTTCATTCTCTCCCCGGTTTCTGGCGGGTTCATGAGAGGTCGGCCCCTGTGCTCTGTTATGCGGCTGGGGGCTCAGGTTATGACTGGGAGGGGGCTCCTTGCGAGAAGGTCCCTGCTGCTGGTGAGCGGGAGAAGAAGACGACGGTGAAGAAGATGCTCCTTTGTCCGGGGCTGGCAGATCTGGGTGTTTCCTTTTCTGGCTCAGTACTTCGACCTGTGCCGTCTGGAACCTTTCCGAAAAAAAGAATAATCTGGTCCAGTTGCTGGGTGCACTGCTCTGCCAGGTACCTCCTCAAGTCGGGAGACATGTTTGCCTTTATTTTTTCACACATTATTAACTCTTCCAGCCTTTCGAAAGATTTAGCCAGTCCCGACAACTCTCTCCACCGAGTGAGGTAATTCCTCAGTCTCTCTGCAGACTGGGGAAAGCTTTCTCCCTTCTCCGGCCTGCTCTCCGTGAACATAGCTTTGCACTTACGGGGGGTCCATTGAAAGCGTTGTAACAGTGCGTTACAAAGGGCCTCAAAGTTATTTTGGTCGTCGCTGAGCATTTTGCTGTAGCTGTCGTATGCATGCCCCTTTAGCGAATGAGATAATTTGAGACACCACAAACTCTAATCCAACCCGTATGCCTTTGCCTTTCGTTCGAATTTTTCCAGGAATGCGTCAATTTTGTCATTCCCGTTAGGGAAAGAGTCCATTGGAAAGTTCATGGCTGCCATCCGGGAGCCTCCCTGTCCTGGTGTGTCTGCCGCCACTGCTCTGGATGAATTTCCATTCGCTGAACTGCCTTCCGAAGATCTATCTTGCAGTTCCAGAGACCGCATGGCTAGTTCATGTTGCATCTCTGCTGTCCTCGCCTCTGCCTGCCGAGCCATTTCCTCTTTCTCTTCGGCGACTGCCCTTTGCCGTTCCTCTTTCTCTTCGGCGGCTGCCCTTTTCCTTTCCTCTTTCTCTTCGGCGGCTACCCTCTCCTCTTTCTCCGTCTGCCGGTCCTGTTCCCTCATTATGTAGGCCTTAGTCTTGGCCTCATCCATCCCCATGTCTTTACCTGCCTCCCTCCATGCAGCAAGTAACTTGACCAATTCAGGCATCTTACTTGACAACTCTGCAGTAATTCTCACAAAGAGGGGAAATGAAAAATAGGAACAAGAAAAATTTACCGTTACCTACTCGGTACTACTCTCTGTATAACCGCTGTCCCAAAATCCCGAACTCAGACTAGCACCAAGTCTGACTAATAACAGATACCTGAAAAAAATTTAGTTATACAACTACCCAAAACCCCGAATTTACCTTCCTGTTAATAAAAAAAATTCAGTTAGCCATCAATTACCTCAAGTCATCAACTAACTACAACTACACTCTAATCTGACTGCAACCTGTGGAAAAAATACTTATAGCTGGATCAGTTTTAATAGCTCAAGTCTAGGGATATTTAAAGAAGATCTATTTTCAGAACGTTCTACAGAGACAATCTATGAATCCAGATAAGATCACAGAATTGATCCCAACAAAGATGATCCACCGGACGATCGCCACCCACTTTGTCACGATGTGGATTTAAGACTAGAGGCTGCCTACATATAGAGACAAGACACTAGTGGGAAGAAAGTCTAAGAAGATAGATTTTAGATGAAAATGACAGTGACTGTAGAAGATGAGGCTATTGGCGTCAAGGGGCGAGAACCTAGATTGACTCTCCCTTTCCACTCGTGACGTATTGTGTTGCTATAGCCTCAACACCTCTAACTACCAAGACTGGGAAACGGTTTCACTAAATACCACTGGCACCACTATACAGACAACATATAAGTACAGTATAGTTAAAGTAAGTGACTGATCCAGACTAAAGTTAAAATAGTGTTATTTACACAACAAAATTCATATAACATACAAAAAGAAATAAAGTGCGTGTTCGCACACCTGAAAAGAACATAACAATCAATTAAAGTAATAAGGTATGGTAACCCAACAAAGTCGCCCTCCCCTCCCTCTGTTAGGAAGAAAGGTAAGAAATACAACAACCTGTTAAGTGGGATCTCTAACATCAGATCCACCTTACCCTAAATCACCTGATATTATGCAACCACAATTTAAATCCTACTGTCTGTCTGTCTGCAGACGTCACTAAACGTGAAGGACCTACACAGCTTCTCCGCTTTAGGCAAATTTCCCTTCACTAGCTAACCGAAAAGAACTTTTTTCCACCTCCTACACAACTGAACGACGAATTGCTGAATTCTATCTATGTTCAGTGTCTGTATGACACCCCTGGTTTCTACTGAGAGACTCCTCCACTACTCCCCTTCTCTCTCTATCTAGCGCAGTTAAGAGGTATTGTGACCCTTTTTTCTCTAACCGACTGTTGTAGCTGATGACTTGGGTTGTTTGACTGGATACGTGACTTGGACTATCTCTGCTTCACAAATGCCGAATCTTAATTCGCCTGCCCGGTTACCCCTCTTTGGGTTTAGGGCCGTCGGTTTTATTATGACCGAATTTCACGACACCTCTAGGCCCTGTGTCTAGGTTCAGTGTGTGCGTATATGAGCGTAGCGCTCAGGATTTGTTAAGAAATCCGTTCTTTCTGCAGAAGGCTTCGCTTCCAGCGACCTGTTATTTCTCTCTCTGGTGCAAAACAGAATTTGCGCCGGTGACCACCGCGTCACCACTCCTCTTTCTCTTCTGGCTCTGCCTCGACTCTTTTTCTCCTGAGAAGGCCGACGACTTCTGGAAAGCTGTAGGACAAAACTGACGCCCCTAGCTGCTAGTTGTGAAAATATTTGCTGGGGAACAAACAATAACAACAGATATACCACACATCAAATTTTCATATCTTTAACACTTAACTCCCATAATTAAACACCTCTCCCCTTCTCTCTCTATCTCACAAGCAATACGTAAATATGGCTACCACTACTTTCTCTCAAATGCTGTCCTATCGGAAAACCCCTATCTGCAGACTCAGCTGACTTAATCTCTTACATGCCGGCTGCCCAATCAGCCGTCATAACATTTCAATCACTGAACGAAACCTTTCACCGGTAAAATTCCTGGCCCTACTTATTTAACAGTGATCGAGGTGAGTCTTCGCTAAACCATAATAAACTAGACTTCTCTAGAGAGAATAATTTCCCGTCTCCATGAATTCCACCACTATAAATATATATATATATATATATATATATATATCTATTTAAGGACTAATTAAATCCATTCTAGACCCGTAACTGCTGACTTCAAAATATATGATTTACCCACACGTAGTAAATACACAATTACCTATGACCTATCAGACCTGTTTAATTCACTCTCTCTTATTCAACAGCGTTACCAAATAGCCCGCAGGTAATCTACACACACTTAAATAACACTTAAATAACGCACACAAATACCTAGCGTATTTACTCTGCTAACGTTATAAATCAACTATTGGGAAATCTTCATCCCCATGCCGGTAATATTATTTACACCCGATTCCTATAAAGTTATATATAGATATATCTCTTAACTCATTCCTCCCCAGGCTGTTTTTGGGTTTTACCCAGGCCCGAAAATGGATGCAATTTTTTCAGACAGGTGAGGTTTTAAAAACAGACAGTGGACAAATACATAAGTTCAGTAGGTAGTTGTGTTATACATTTAAATGTGTGAAATTGACTGGAGAATCTTATGAATTGCTTCATATAATTAATTAATATGAATAGGTGTGTGTTATGTCTTGTGAAGTGTAGACTTGATTAAAAAAGTGTTAAAATTTTTTTTTTAAATTGTATACTTAAACTTAAATATTTCAGCTCCCAATTAATGTATGGCAATAAAATGTTCAGAATGTCAGTGCACATTTAGTTTGAAACATATCTAGAAACTTTTATCACTATCACTTCATAGATGTAATTGTTATGATTTTTTTTCTCAAAGCCACATATGTTTGTAAAAACAACCGCTCAAAATGTGTGCAATTTTTCTCTTCAGGTTATATTTTAAAAGCAGGCAGTAGATACACATTTTATTTAACTAGGTGTTAATGTTATACATTTAAATGTGTGAAATTGACTGGAAAATCTTATGAATTGATTCATATAATTAATTGATATGAATAGGTGTGTGTTATGTCTTGTGAAGTGTAGACTTGATTTTAAAAATGTTTAAAAAATAAAATAAAATTGTATACTTAAATTTAAATATTTCAGCTCCCAATAAATGTATGGCAATAAAATATTAAGAATATCAGTGCACATTTAGTTTGAAACATATCTAGAAACTTTTATTACTATCACTTCATAGATGTAATTTTTATGATTTTTTTTTCTCAGAACGACATATGTTTGTAAAAACAACCGCTCAAAATGTGTGCAATTTTTCTCTTCAGGTTATATTAAAAAAACAGGCAGTAGATACACATATTATTTAACTAGGTGTTTATGTTATACATTTAAATGTGTGAAATTGACTGGAGAATCTTATGAATTGATTCATATAATTAATTGGTATGAATAGGTGTGTTATGTCTTGTGAAGTGTAGACTTGATTTTAAAAATGTTTAAAAAATAAAATAAAATTGCATACTTAAACTTAAATATTTCAGCTCCCAATTAATGTATGGCAATAAAATGTTCAGAATGTCAGTGCACATTTAGTTTGAAACATATCTAGAAACTTTTATCACTATCACTTCATAGATGTAATTGTTATGATTTTTTTTCTCAAAGCCACATATATTTGTAAAAACAACCGCTCAAAATGTGTGCAATTTTTCTCTTCAGGTTATATTTTAAAAGCAGGCAGTAGATACACATTTTATTTAACTAGGTGTTGATGTTATACATCAACATGTGGGAAATTGACTGAAGAATCTTGTGAAATGCTGTAGATAATTATTTGATGTAGGGAAAGAGTCTGTCATGTTATGTGAAGTGTAGACCTAATCAAAAATAACTGGAAAAAAGATAAATAAACTGTACTCACATATGTCAGCTCCAGTTTAATCCATAGCAGAAAAATCTCAGAATATCAGTGCACATCCATTTTGAAACACAACACATTTTACCACAATCACTTCAAATATATAATTTATATGATTTTTTTCCTACACCACAAATTTTTGTAAATACCAAACAACTATGACTAATATTATTTACACCAACTATATTCTATCATTTTTGGTTTGACAATGTGCTTCCACTTTGGCCTGAGAAGATACAAGGAAAACCTTGGATTATACTGCTTATATTGCCATCTGCCTTTATACCCTATTACCACTTCATTCAAACTGAGATTTTGGAATGGGTAAAAGGCACTCTGAAATTTTTGCAACAACATGTTCATAAAATCTGTTCTTTTCCTTGTGAATTTTCATCAGAGGCATGAAGCATTGTATGATATAATGCTTCAAATCTACTTCTTGAAAACATTTGAAGAAACCAAGGAGTATAAAATTCTGCAGATGTAGACCAGTAGTTGCGAATGCATGGTCTTTTCTGAATCCCAATATTTATTAGGACAGCAATAAACTTATCAAGTTCATGGCGTGTGACTTTGGTCCACCGAGAATACAATGAATATTGTTTCGCAGGGTTATTTTGAATAGATTTGAGTCTGGTATAATCATTGATGCACTGGAACATGAAATCTTGAACCTCATCTGTAAACAAAACACTGAAACATTTCAATGGGGTTGACAGGTCAAACCCCTCAGTCACACCTGGTGTTCTCTTTGGACAAAATCGAAATGCATTTTGTGTCATCCCCTCAGCAATTTCTAACCACTCTGGGACATCTTGTGAGGATGCACCTGCCTCTAGACTTGTGGCAGTTCTCATAGCTTTACTTTTGTCACAATGGTGTTTTTGCCTCTTTATCCTTCTCCTTTAGTGACTGAAAGTTTTGCTCTTTTTATACCAGCCCTACCTGATGCATGTTCAATCAGCTGATCGACATCGCCCTCAGAATGATCACTTTCATGAATATTCTGACACAAAGTCTTTACAATGTCTTCATTGGAATTACTAAACCTAACTTCTAAAAATCCGTGTCGCTCGAGTTATCTTCTGTCCACTGAGAAATTAGCGTCGTGCTTGCTCAGCCGAAAGCAGGTGTTTAGAAGAAGATTCTCGATCCATTTTGTATGTAAACAAAGAAATAGAAATGGATATAAAACACACAATTTTAGCTTCACAAATTTGTTTTTCGCTCACAAACGTCCATAAACATGTCCTAGATGTAATGAAATGATTTAAAAACCAGCTAGTTGCTAGGTATTTATAACTTTTCGTTCAAACTCGACATATGTCATTGGTCTGAAGATTCTCGATCCATTTTGTATGTAAACAAAGGAATAGAAATGGATATAAAACACACAATTTTAGCTTCACAAATTTGTTTTTCGCTCACAAACGTCCATAAACATGTCCTAGATGTAATGAAATGATTTAAAAACCAGCTAGTTGCTAGGTATTTATAACTTTTCGTTCAAACTCGACATATATCGTACTGGCGTGCCACGCGTCATTGGTCCAAACGGAAGTCCTATCTGGCGCGTGGTGCGCCACTGTGGACGGAAAGAGTTAAGGAACTGAAATCCTATCCCAGAAAATACACACACCCCTATCTCCCCTGTTACTGCCACTACGTTATCAAGTTAGCCCCGCTAGAAAAATACACAACTAGCACTCACGTACACCCGCTCCAAATCCTTAAACATCACAGTGAAGTTACATGCATCGTACCTCACGATTGTCACACTACTAATATCTCAAATCTTTACACACTCCTAAAGATTTCTCTTTTATCATAGAAAGAATTAACGCCCCCTTACAATATTATTATTTCGATAAAATGGCACTTCTGTTACGAAATATAATTAAAACTTCCTGAAGAAACCTATACTACAATCTCTGAAATCTTACAGACTATCTTAGCTTAATTAACTTTATATTTACCCAAAGTCGAATATCTCCGTAGAGCAGACAACTATGTATATTGAATACAGGCGTTAATTTTCACGGCATGAAGTTTGTATTTTGTTTCAGAGGGAGTTCTGCATTATAATAATAATAATAATAATAATAGCTGACTATGGGAAAGCGCCCCTGAGGTGACAGCCCTCAGCTGCTTATTTTCCTGGTGCTCCTTTCGACGTTTTCTCCCCTCCTCTGCTTGTTGTGTGAGCCTCTCTTCGCCAAATCTGAGGTGACGCCGTAAATAGCATCGCCACTTAGTGCGATCGGCAGCTTCATCCTCCCATGTTGATGGATCCATGTCCAGTGCCCTCATATCTCTCTTGCACACATCTTTGAACCTCAGCTGTGGTCGCCCAACTGTTCTCTTGCCATCTGCTAATTGTCCGTAGAAGATATCTTTTGGGATGCGGCCATCTTCCATGCGGCGAACATGGCCAAGCCAGCGAAGTCTGCGCTGTCTAAGCAGTGTATACATACTTTGAAGGCCAGCACGTGACAACACATCGACATTTGTCACTTTATCTTTCCACGAGATGCCGAGGATGCGGCGTAGACACCGTAAATGGAAGGTATTGAGCCTTCTTTCTTGCTTAGCATAGGTCGTCCAGGTCTCGCTGCCATATAGGAGTGTGCTGGTGACGCAGGCATTGTATACCGCAGCTTTGGTCTTCATTGTGAGTTTGGAGTTTCCCCAAACACGCGATGTGAGGCGGGCAAAGGTAGCTGCAGCTTTGCCAATGCGGCTGTCGATTTCTGTATCCAGTGAGAGTTTGTCATTGGTGGTAGACCCTAGGTATGTGAAGTGGTGCACCACTGCCAATTCATAGTTATCGATAATGATAACTGGTGCAGCACCCGCATCCTGACTCAGCACATTCGTTTTCTTTAGACTTATTGTGAGGCCAAAGTCCTTGCATGCTTTAGTGAAGCGATTCATCAAGTTCTGAAGCTCCTGTTGGCTTTGAGTGACGACTGCAGCATCATCAGCGAACAACAAGTCTCTTATAGTGACCCTTCTGATTTTTGTTTTTGCCTTCAGCCTTGAAAGATTAAACAGACGGCCATCTGACCTAGTGTGAAGGCATATTCCTTCAGTTGCATCTCTGAATGCATGTTTCAAGAGTAAAGCAAAGAAGATCCCGAAGAGGGTCGGAGCCAGAACACAGCCTTGTTTAACGCCACTTCGTATGTCAGAGGGCTGTGACGTGCTTCCATCATATTGGACTGTTCCCTTCATGTCGTCATGGAATGACTTTATCATTTCCAGCATTTTAGAAGGGCAGCCTATTTTCAGGAGGATTTTGAAGAGTCCATCCCTACTAACCAGGTCAAATGCTTTTGTGAGGTCTATAAAGGCGATGTATAAAGGCCTTTTCTGCTCTCTTGATTTTTCCTGAAGCTGGCGGACAGAGAAGACCATGTCTGTTGTTGATCTACCAGCTCGGAATCCACACTGTGACTCTGGATATATGCGCTCAGCTAACTTGTGTAGTCGCATTAAGACGACTTTGCCAAAAACCTTACCAACAATACTAAGAAGAGAGATTCCTCTGTAGTTATTGCAATCACTTCTGTCTCCTTTATTTTTGTACAGTGTTACAATCTTGGCATCTCGCATGTCTTGAGGAATAGTTGTCTCTTCCCAGCACTGGCACAGCATCCTATGCAGGGGATGTAATAGCGTGCTCTTACAGCATTTGATTAAATCAGGAGGAATCCCATCACTGCCTGGTGCTTTGCCAGAGGCCAAGCTATCAATGGCCTTGCTGAGTTCCTCTAATGTTGGTTCGGCATCCAGCTCCTCCATAGTTGGCAGACATTTGACAGCATCAAGGGCTGCAGGCGTAACGGTATTTTCTCTAGCATAAAGATCAGAGTAGTGTTCGACCCACCTCTCCATCTGCTTACCCTTATCGGTTAGCATCTCTCCGCTGGTGGTTTTTAGCGGTGCCGTCTTACTTTTTGGGGGGCCAAGTGCTTTCTTTATACCATCATACATTTGTTTGATGTTGCCTGTTTGCGCTGCGATCTGGATGCTCTCACTGAGCTGGAGCCAATAGCCATTTGCACAGCGTCGAGCAGTTTGTTGAACTTTGCTTCTCGTAGCCTTCAGGATTTGTAGGGTTCTAGCTCTCGGTGAACGTTTGTATTCATTCATAGCATTGCGCTTAGCTTCAATTTCAGGTGCCATCACATCTGATGAAGCATCAAACCAGTCATTTGACTTTGCCGTTTTCTTACCAAAGGTGGGAAGTGCAGTACTTTGAATGGTGTTCCGTAGATGCTCCCAGTTCTCTGTAACAGTATCACCATGCTGAGGGCTGCTGAGCACTTTCTTGAAGGTCGCAGTAAATTGAGCGATCATGAAAGGGTCTGACATCTTGCTGGTATCAATGCGTGGTTTCCCCTGATGTCTGACACGATAGAATTTTCTTGGTTGTGCTCTGATTTTGCAGCAAACCAAGGAGTGATCTGTATCACAGTCTGCACTATGGTACGAGCGCGCGAAGAGCACAGACCTGAGAAGTGGCCTTCTGACGAGAATCAGGTCAAGTTGGTGCCAGTGCTTGGATCGTGGGTGTCTCCATGACACCTTATGCTGGGGTTTTGTCTGAAAGTAGGTGTTGGTCACGCAGAGGTCATGGAGGACACACAACTCTAAGAGCCGTTGTCCATTTTCATTCATCTTGCCAATACCAAACCTGCCCAGACATGAAGGCCATGAAACATTATCGGCACCCACTCTAGCGTTAAAGTCACCAAGGAGAACAAGCTTTTCTTGCCTAGGTATGCTTTTGATGACTGCTGCTAAATTCTCGTAGAACTCATCTTTAGCTTCTGAGGCAGAGTACAGAGTAGGAGCATACACACTGACAAGGGTGATGGGACCTGTGCTAGTTTGCAGGCGGAGCGTTAACAGGCGTTCTGATCCATTCTCGCCTGGTTCAACCATTTTAGTTAGCCATATTTTGACCGCAAAACCTACTCCGTGTTCTCTAGTTTTATTAAGATCTTTCCCTTGCCAATAAAATGTGTAGTCCTTCTCGCTCACCGTTCCAGAGTCCGCCAGGCGCGTTTCCTGAAGTGCAACTATATCCACCTGAAGTCGTTTAAGCTCATCATTAATAATGGCTGTCTTCCTTACATCGTTTACGTCCTGTAGGTTTTCGGATAGTCCAGTCAACATAGTCCGGACGTTCCAGCATCCCAATCTGAGAGTTTGCTTATTTCTATTATTCTGATAATTGCTTGGTGCAAAATTTACTGTCCACAGTTCGGGTTTGACCCTAATCCCCATGCACCCAATGGGGAAAGCAGACAGTGGCGGGACAACACCTTATTGACTGGAGGCTGCCCAGCTTGAAGCGGGCGGTAGCTGTCCAGTGAGATCCTAGAACCTCTCCCACTGTCGGAAGTAGCCCCTGGCGCCATGCCCTACGCCAATTGGGCAAAATGCTTTAACCGGTAACCCTTACTTCCCGTGTTTTGCCGACACCTATAGGGTGAAGCTGGAGTGTCCTCTCCAGGGCGCGAGCTTGGGCACAGTTATATGGAGATCAAGCTGTTGCCCATGCAGCATGTTCCCCCTCTCCACACAACTGGTAGATCAAAAGGAACGGCAGTAGCCGATACAGTTTGGTACCAGCCACGTCGCAGGAGTTGCCAGAATAATGTCGAATCGACATTAGACTGCCTTAGGGACTCCGACTCCGGATTTATCCTCAGGGTTTACTCCCGAAGCCAATTCCATAAATGGATATTCCCGCAAGGCAGCGGTGGTTTGAATTCAGAGTTCCTTCTCTTAGATAAGCTACCAACCAAGGATCACGAGCCCTATCTGCCCGAAGCTGCTGGTTTTAAGGTGCCAGTCGCTCGCCTTTGCCCCTTCTCCCGTCAGTGAAAACAGTTCCGCAGGGTTCAAATTGAGCCACACGTGAAGGCCGGGAGCTGGACTTGGTTGTCAGAGGCTGCTTGAGGCGCGTGCCATAGAAGCATTTATCTGCAGTTTGAGCTTATCCTCACTACAACTCCAGGATGTAACAACCTTTGGAACTCCTGCATTATTAGACGCGCGTATTTATTACAGAAACTGAGGCCGAATAACGCCAAACGTGAGTCATTGCGTGGCTTCTTTCTTTATCGCGTCACTCTCTGATCCAATCATCATGCCGCGAAATCTAAAAATAGCCCGTGGTCATAAGCTAAATTTAGAACGTAAGAGTAACCGGAGTACTTCCATTACTTACTGAGCAACGCGCTTAAATCACCCCTTACCCCCAACTTTTGCGTGAGCAGATGCGGGTTTCGTGGACTTTTCCCCGTCTTAGAATTTACCCCTCCTAAAAATTACGGCTACAGAAATAAAATGCCCCGCCATTATGTTACACTTTAAATTCCTACATGAACACAATTTCTTCATGGGAAAGAAAACTGGTGCTAGTCTAGAATCTAAAACCTACCGTCCCTCTTGAAAACGTAATTAATTATCTACAGAAAAAGACCAAACACCTTTATTATTCACAGAGAAGGAAAAAAAACCGGATAAGATAAAAAGACCACCGTAATCCCCTCCTTCTGAAAAAAAACGGAAAATACTACAAGGAGAAGAAACCTGGGGTGGATTACATGTAATCCCTCCTAGAAAAACCATAAATAATGCAAGGAGAAGAGACATGGGGCCTTTTGAAAAAATAAATTACAGTACAGTATCACATTACTCCCCCTTTTGAAGTGCGGGATTCCTTGCTAGATTACTGAAACTTGTATACTTTTCAGACTGGCCCCTATCTCTGTCTAAAGAGCTGTCTGTCGGTCCTGAAGTCTCATGGCCACAACTGGTGATGTCCACCTGGTGACTGGAATTCCAATGGTTGTCCTTCGACCTTCCTCTTTTGCGTTTCCTCCTTCTTCTTCCTCTCCTTGAACAAGCTCCTATGCTCCGTTGGAAGAGTTGATCTCTCTTCAGACCTGTGCCGTCTAATGGCGGGTCTGAACCTTCCCTTGCTATGTCCGTCAAAAAGCTGTCATGGTCAGCTGACGACTGGCTCTGTGGCGACCTGGCGATGGCGACTACCTTGCTGCGCGTCAGCGGGTTTGTGACCGCTGGTAAATGGCGGTGCAGATGAGAACTGTCTTGCGCTTCCCGCATACAGTCTCCGATCGCTTGCTGAATTTCTACTGAATCCTCACTGATCCCAGTAGTTTCTATCTTGGAATAAAGAAAGGTAATATCTGCCCCTGGCAGTGGTTCTGTGTTCGCTCTTCCCCTACCAACATGAAGCGGGACAGAGCTCTCCACTATAGCCCCTTGCGAAGTTGTAGGGCCGTTTTTCTCACTATCTTCTGGCCTGAAAAGTTCGCGAGATGCCCGTGTAGTTCCAGAGAGTCCTCCGTATGAATCCTTAGTTCTAAAAAAATTCTCAACCTTACCCTCCCCATCGAGAGTTACTGGCATCGGTTGGAAAGTATCCTGAATTGACACTGGACGGTTTAAGATCCCGTTTGATCGCGGAGTTTCTGAGATAACATCCTCAGTGACTTTCTCCAACGTTCCTTGAAACAAATTGGAATTTTTAGCACTAGTTACAGGCTCCTCGTTGCAGAAGTGATTTCCTGTAAGCGAGATATTAGGATGGTGGGGCCTATCTCCGTTGTTAGGCAACCGGTCGCTCAGTCCACTGTCCTCTTCCGTGTGAGTAACGTGCTGGTCGTATGGAGCTCCAGGGCTGGTTGGAAACATATGTTCGCTCAGACCACTATCGTCTGCCCTATGACGATTGCGCTGGTCGTGTACATATGTAATACCGCTCTTGTCAGTATGTCGCTCACTTGAGGGAGCTAATACCATCGGGGGCCTAATTCCCGACGACAAAGAAGGTATTTCCAAAATCAGAGGCGTCACCACTGTTTGGCCATTAGGCTGAACAGGGCTGACAGGCGAATACGCCTCTGCAATTAACATACCACTGTCTTTAGAGGCCTCTAACCTCTCCTTAGAAAGGCAGCGTCAATTAGGGGTTCTCCTTTTTCACTTATCTGGCCTGTCGTAGACCTCCCTGCGTCAGCAAGGATCGGTGCGGGTGGGGTTCCCAAAACTAAATATGGGGCCCCTAGGATGAAGTCATAAGCTGGCTGTGCCATCACAGCTGCTTTGATTGTGCCACACACAAACTTGCTCTTCACCTCGATATTGGCTACCGGAAGACGCTGTGAAGTCCCTCTCCTGAAAACGCCACCAATATCCACTTTTTCCACTGTCATCTGCCCTGGTTTCACCAAATGGCGAGCGACTATACTGGGGTAAGTAAGCCCGCTGTCAAACAAACATGTAGTGTGAGTTCCGTTCACTACGGCTGGTCCGCTGTTGGAGAACAACTTCTCTGACTTGAAGGGTTCCCACTTATTCCTTTTTCTCACTCTCACAGGCCTTAAACAAGCTGCATGATGAGCAGGTTGTTTGTTCGGACACCGTGACGTCCAATGAGAAGTAGTGCGACAGAACCGACAATACCTTTCATTCTCTCCCCGGTTTCTGGCGGGTTTATGAGAGGTCGGCTCCTGTGCTCTGTTTTGCGGCTGGGGGCGCAGGTTATGACTGGGAGGGGGCTCCTTGCGAGAAGGTCCCTGATGCTGGTGAGCGGGAGAAGAAGACGACGGTGAAGAAGATACTCCTGTGTCCGGGGCTGGCAGATCTGGGTGTTTCCTTTTCTGGCTCAGTACTTCGACCTGTGTCGTCTGGAACCTTTCCGAAAAAAGAATAATCTGGTCCAGTTGCTGGGTGCACTGCTCTGCCAGGTACCTCCTCAAGTCGGGAGACATGTTTGCCTTTATTTTTTCACACATTATTAACTCTTCCAGCCTTTCGAAAGATTTAGCCAGTCCCGACAACTCTCTCCACCGAGTGAGGTAATTCCTCAGTCTCTCTGCGAACTGGGGAAAGCTTTCTCCCTTCTCCGGCCTGCTCTCCGTGAACATAGCTTGGCACTTACGGGGGGGGGGGGGGGGTGTCCATTAAAAGCGTTGTAACAGTGCGTTACGAAGGGCCTCAAAATTTTTATGGTCGTCGCTGAGCATCTTGCTGTAGCTGTCGTAGGCATGCCCTTTTAGCGACTGAGATAATTTGAGACACCACAAACTCTCATCCAACCCGTCTGATTTTGCCATCCGTTGGAATTTTTCCAGGAATGCGTCAATTTTGTCATTCACGTTAGGGAAAGAGTCCATTGGAAAGTTCATGGCTGCCATCCGGGAGCCTCCCTGTCCTGGGATGTCTGTCGCCACTGCTCTGGGTGAATCTCCATTCGCTGAACTGCCTTCCGAAGATCTACCTTGCAGTTCCAGAAACCGCATGGCTAGTTCATGTTGCTTCTTTGCTGCCCTCTCCTCTGCCTTTCGAGACCTTTCCTCTTTCTCTTCGGCGGCTGCCCTTTGCCGTTCCTCTTTCTCTTCGGCGGCTGCCCTTTTCCGTTCCTCTTTCTCTTCGGTGGCTACCCTCTCCTCTTTCCCCGTCTGCCGGTCCTGTTCCCTCATTATGTAGGCCTTAGTCTCGGCCTCATCCATCCCCATGTTTTTACTTGCCTCCCTCCATGCAGCAAGTAACTTGACCAATTCAGCCATCTTACCTGACAACTCTGCAGTAATTCTCACAAAGAGGGGAAATGAAAAATAGGAACAAGAAAAATTTACCGTTACCTACTCGGTACTACTCTCTGTATAACCGTTGTCCCAAAAACCCGAACTCAGACTAGC
The DNA here is from genome assembly GCA_024509875.1 of Oreohelix idahoensis. Classification (NCBI taxonomy): domain Eukaryota; kingdom Metazoa; phylum Mollusca; class Gastropoda; order Stylommatophora; family Oreohelicidae; genus Oreohelix; species Oreohelix idahoensis. Next base: position 576,264 of record JAMPIV010014778.1, read on the forward strand.
ACCAAGTCTGACTAATAACTGCTACCTGAAAATAATTTAGTTATACAATTACCCAAAACCCCGAATTTACCTTCCTGTTAATAAAAAAAATTCATTTAGCCATCAATTACCTCAAGTCATCAACTAACTACAACTACACTCTATTCTGACTGCAACCTGTGGAAAAAAATACTTATAGCTGGATCAGTTTTAATAGCTCAAGTAAATGGGATATTTAAAGAAAATCTATTTTCAGAACTTTCTACAGAGACAATCTATGAATCTAGATAAGATCAGAGAATTGATCCCAACAAAGATGATCCACCGGACGATCGCCACCCACTTTGTCACGATGTGGATTTAAGACTAGAGGCTGCCTACATATAGAGACAAGACACTAGTGGGAAGAAAGTCTAAGAAGATAGATTTTAGATGAAAATGACAGTGACTGTGGAAGATGAGGCTATTGGCGTCAAGGGGCGAGAACCTAGATTGACTCTCCCTTGCCACTGGTGACGTATTGTGTTGCTATAGCCTCAACACCTCTAACTACCAAGACTGGGATAATGTTTACTAAATACCACTGGCACCACTATACAGACACCATATAAGTGCAGTATAGTTAAAGTAAGTGACTGATCCAGACTAAAGTTTAAATAGTGTTATTTACACAACAAAATTCATATAACATACAAAAAGAAATAAAGTGCGTGTTCGCACACCTGAAAAGAACATAACAATCAATTAAAGTGATTACGTATTGTAACCCCACAAAGTCGCCCTCCCCTCCCTCTGTAAGGAAGAAAGGTAAGAAATACAACAACCTGTTAAGTGGGATCTCTAACATCAGATCCACCTTACTCTAAATCACCTGATATTATGTAACCACAATCTAAATCCTACTGTCTGTCTGTCTGCAGACGTCACTAAACTTGAAGGGCCTAATGAGCTTGTCCACTTTAGGCAAATTTCCCTTCACTAGCTAACCGAAAAGAACTTTTCTCCACCTCATACACAACTAAACGACGAATTGCTGAATTCTATCTATGTTCAGTGTCTGTATGACACCCCTGGTTTCTACTGAGAGACTCCTCCACTACTCTCATTCTCTCTCTATCTAGCGCAGTTAAGAGGTATTGTGACCCTTTTTCCTCTAACCAACTGTTGTAGCTGATAACTTGGGTTGTTTGACTGGATACGTGACTTGGACTATCTCTGCTTCACAAATGCCGAATCTTAATTCGCCTGCCCGGTTACCCCTCTTTAGGTTTAGGGCCGTCGGTTTTATTATGACCGAATTTCACGACACCTCTAGGCCATGTGCCTAGGTTCAGTGTGTGCATATATGAGCGTAGCGCTCAGGATTTGTTAAGAAATCCGTTCTTTCTGCAGAAGGCTTCGCTTCCAGCGACCTGTTATTTCTCTCTCTGGTGCAAAACAGAATTTGCGCCGGTGACCACTGCATCACAACTCCTCTTTCTCTTCTGGCTCTGCCTCGACTCTTCTTCTCATGAGAAGGCCGACGACTTCTGGCAAGCTGTATTACAAAACTGACGCCCCTAGCTGCCAGCCGTGAAAATATTTGCTGGGGAACAAACAATAACAACAGAAATACCACACATCAAATTTTCATATGTTTATTACTTAACTCCCATTATTAAACCCCATTCCCCTTCTCTCTCTATCTCACAAGCAATACGCAAATATCGCTACCCCTACTTGCCCTCAAATGCTGTTTTATCGGAAAACCCCTATCTGCAGACTCAGCTGACTTAATCTCTTACATGCCGGCTGCCCAATCAGCCGTCATAACATTTCAACCACTGAACGAAACCTATCGCCGGTAAAAAAACCTGGCCCTACTTATTTAACAGTCATCGAGGTGAGTCCTCGCTAAACTAAAATAAACTAGAATTCTCTAGAGAGAATAACCTCCCGTCTCCATGAATTCCACCACTATAAATATATATATCTATTTAAGGACTAATTAAATCCCATCTAGACCCGTAACCGCTGACTTCAAAATGTATGATTTACCCACACGTAGTAAATACACAATTACCTATGCCCTATCAGACCTGTTAAATTCACTCTACGTATTCACCAGCTTTACCAAATAGCCCGCAAGTAATCTACACAAACTTAAATAACACTTAAATAACGCACACAAATACCTAGCGTATTCACTCTGCTAACGTTATAAATCAACTATTGGGAAATCTTCATCCCCATGCCGGTAATATTATTTACACCCGATTCCTATAAAGTTATATATAGATATATCTCTTAAGGAACTGAAAACATATCTCAGAAAATACCCACACCCCTATCTCCCCTGTTCCTGCCACTACGTTATCAAGTTAGCCCCGCTAGAAAAATACACAACTAGCACTCACGTTCACCCGCTCCAAATCTTTACAAATCACAGTGAAGTTACATGCATCGAACCTCACGATTGTGACACTATTAATATCTCAAATCTTTACACACTCCTAAAGATTTCTCTTTTATCATAGAAAGAATTAATGCCCCATTACAATATTATTATTTCGATAAGATGGCCCTTCTGCTACGAAATATAATTAAAACTTCCTGAAGAAACCTATACTACAATTTCTGAAATCGTACAGACTATCTTAGCTTAATTTACCTAAAGTCGAATATCTCCGTAGAGAAGACAACTATGTATATTGAATACCGGCGTTGATTTTCACGGCATGAATTTTTTTTTCTTTTTCAGAGACACTTCTGCATTACTAGACGCGCGTATTTATTACAGAAACTGAGGCCGACCCACGCCAAACGTGAGCCATTGCGTGGCTTCTTTCTTTATCGGGTCACTCTCTGATCCAATCATCATGCCGCGAAATCTAAAAATAGCCCATGGTCATAAGCTAAATTTAGAACATAAGAGTAACTGGAGTACTTCCAATACTTACTGAGTGTTGCTGAGTTATTGCCGGTTGAAGATCATGCACTGAGTATGGCTACTTTAGTGATCTCTTGTTAATCGTGCTTTGTTTAGTATTACGCGAATTAGGGTGAAGGTGTTCATACAACTCAGTAGCATGGTATGAAGAAGTAGTTCATGTAACTTGAACTCAGCAACATTAATGAAGTAATTAATGCCTTCAGATTGAGTCCGTAATATTTAATCACATGTACACACAGGATGATCATTTCAAACAGGAACAGAACATAAGTCCTTATAAGTCATGCATAAATTAATCAATAACGTAGACTGCTGGTTACGTGTCAATGTCCGTTTAAGGATACAATGCAGTATTGTCGTCAGAACATCACAGCTATATGCACGCGCAGCTAGACATGGCTACCTGCCGACAGTGAGACTGCGAGTCTGAATATTTCATACGAATTTGACGATTATTCTCCTCCTTCTGAGAATTCTAGTTAAATACTAACCTCCATAAATTTTCCTCTCATATAGAGTTCTAGGACTGACCCTGGTCCATCAAAAATGCACATATAAATGGCTATATCATGCCATTGAATTGGAAGGTTAGAAAAACGCAGCTATTCAGCTTGGCGGTCAAGTAACAAAGGGTAGCGTCTCCTAGTTACCGACTGTGTCCTAAACAACGCTAGACACGTCATAATCGATCGTGTATGGAGCGTTCAATAATTGAAACATCTATCGCAATATATTAAATGTCTTAACCTTTACGATTGCACGTCTGCTAACCTTTAGCAGACGGCATTAATAGCATATACCGTAACAATTCCCTGTACACCGGGGAAAAAAAATCGATAGATTTTTTTTCAAGATCTATCCGACTTAACAATTTTTCAAAAAAATTTAACACAATTGTGACATATGGCCGACGATGTTCTGAGTAGAACCGTGTTGCGGTCATGTCAACTAACTATTTGTCATAGTCATCTAACATTAATCACATTATATATCAATATTATACATATTATTATATCAACTAAATAAAATGTCCAATGTTAATAGTGAATGATAGAATTAAATTAAAGTAAGGTCTGTCGTATTAGTATGTCATATAGGAATTAATTTGACTAATTAAAATTAAATTAATTAATTAAACTAAGAGTTAAATTATTAAGATTCTAATGTAACGCCATGTTATGAGAGAAGAAAAGACAAAATAAGTGAGAAGAAATAGAAAGAAATTCGAATATAAGTTTAACTTAATTGGGTGTGTTAAGTGTTAGTGAATAATAACTATCTAATTTAACTAACTAAATAACGTATAGGTACATTTAAAAAAATATTAATCTAATACTTGTGTGAGATTTATTTTCTCTTTTCATAATTTCTTCTTTTTATATTTCGTTCTCTTTTTTTGTTCTTTCATTTCATTTTTTTCTCACATTTCATTTTATTGATAATAATTCAATTAAGAAGTTAAGTTAACTAATTAATTAGTATAGGATATGATGATCCATCCGTAGTCTTGATCCTGATGAATTCTTTTAGGCAAAAATGTTCAAACGTTTACGTTGGAAAGAAATGTCATTTATCCCAGCATCCAAGAATTAAGTGCACATAGGATAATAAGTTCGACTTGTCGTCAGATATTGTTCCATGATTGTTCAACGAATATTCATATATCGTGTATGGACGTTAGACGAAGTTTCAATGTCAATATGTATACCTTGATTGTCTTTAGTTCAGTTCTGTGATGCATATAGTGTTTATAAAGTTTAAATTGAAGGCAAGGTTAGTTCCCTTATAGTTGATATGTTTTAGGAATGTTAATGTTGATTATTCGTCGTCAATAGGATTACGTGACAACGCATCCGCCACAATGTTTTCAGTGCCAGGAATATGTTCAATGGAGAATTCAAATGGCTGTAGGATGATTGCATATCTGGCGAGTTTTTTGGCTCTTATGATTAGATCGACGCAAAGATGCTACAGCACGTTGGTCTGTCTGTATGGTGAAGGGAGCACCAAGCAAAAACTTTTCAAGTTTAGTTATTGCCCATATCACTGACAAAAGTTCCTTGTCCACTGTGGAATACTTTGTTTCTGCCGGCTTTAGCTTTCTTGAAATATATAAGGTAGGATGTAGAATGCCATCATGGTTCTGGAGCAGGCATGCACCAATGCCGTAGTTACTAGCATCTGTTCGTAAGAAAAATCTTTTGGAAGCATCGGGAAGTCTTAAAATTGGTTCATGCGAGAACAAATTTATAATTTTGTTGAAAGTTTCATTGCATGTACCAGTCCATGTCACCTTCACCGGCATGTCTTTTTTTAACAATGAAGACAATACAGCCGTGATGGATGACAAGTTTGGTATGAATCTACTGTAATATTGAACAAGTCCTAACAAACTCCTGACCTGTTTCTTCGTCTGAGGAACTGCTATGTTTAGAATTTTGGAGACTGTACTAGGTAACGTTCGGATATATCCCGATCCAATGATATGTCCCAAAAAGGTTATCTCATTACACGCGATTTGCACCTTTGTAGGTTTAGCAGTTAGATGATAATTCCTTAGAGTGTCGAAAACATATCTAAGTCCCGAAACATGTTCCTCAAACGACGAACTAAACAAGCATATGTCGTCAATATATGTAATAACGTCTGGTCTACCTGATAAAATTTGTCGCATCAGGCGAATGAAGGTAGCTGGCGCATTAACAAGCCCAAAAGGCATCACATTCCACTGGTATAGACCTTGTGGAGTGGAAAATGCGGTGTAGTACTTAGCCTTTTCGGTCAGTGGTATCTGCCAATAACCTTTAGTTAAGTCTATCTTACTAAATATAGTTGCGTTGGATAGACGTGGCAGTAAGTCGTCGATAAGTGTATGTGGTTCGCTGTCAACTATAGTTTTAGCATTTAATTTTCTATAATCAACACATAGTCTGATGTTATTGTCCTTCTTCCGGACAATCACTAATGGAGAAGAGAATGGCGAATTACTAGTCTCAATGATTCCCAGAGACAACATCTGTTCAAGTTCCTTAGTAGTTTTAGCATGGAAATGTAAAGGGACAGAATAGGGATGTACACGAATAGGTGTATCATCATTGAGAGTAATGTCATGACTGATAGCCGATGTGCGACCCGGGACGTCGGTCAACACATCTGGATAAGATTGTAATAGATTAGCAATCTGTAGACGCTGTTGCGGTGTAACCGTTGAAGAGATGGTTACATCCCGCCAAGATTCAGTAGGTTGAACTACTGGTACCGGTAACGGTAACTGTACCTCAGGAAAAGAAGATTCTTCTTCCTGGATGACAGATAAGTTAGAATAATAACAAGTAGATACTGTGTTGTCATCTATTTCATGAAAAATTGACTGTAAGTGTTCAGGACGTGTATGAAATTGCTTGAGCATGTTAATATGAAATATCTTTTTGTGTCCCTTGATATCTAAGACGTAATCAACGTCGGAAATTTTATCAATGACTTTGTAAGGACCATTCCAAGATATCAATAATTTATTGTTATTGTGAGGAAGTAACACATAAGCCTCATCGCCTGGGAATAATTGGCGTAATCGTCGAGACCTATTTTGTAGAGATCGAGCCTTAGCTTTTGCAGCCTCAGAAGAAGCTGTTGCCAACTGGCAAGACTCAATAATGTTCTTCCGAAGATTAATTACATACTCGTAAGATGACTGAGTGTCCTGAGTCATCTCCTCGTCAATTAATAAGTCTTTTATTAGTCCCATAGGACCTCTTGGGGGAGCACCAAAAACTAATTCAAAGGGAGAGAAGCCAGTTTGTTCATGCGGTACCTCCCGATAAGCAAATAGAACAGCTGGGAGTGCTCTGTCCCAGTCATGAGGGTGCTTAGCAGTAACCTTATGTAGTAGTTGTTTAAGTGTACGGTTAAGTCTTTCAACCGCACCATTACTCATAGGATGATAAATACTACTTAAATTCCTATCAATGTTCCAAGTTTTCATGACTTCCTTCATGGTGTCAGATATAAACTGTGACCCATGGTCTGATAAAAGTTTTCTAGGAAACCCTATTTTAGAAAAGATGAGATGTAGTGCATCAGCTACATCTGTGGTAGTGGTGGTCTTTAATGGGATAGCTTCTGGCCATCGTGTGCACAAATCAATGCACGTAAGGACGAATCTATGTCCTCTGGCCGATGGTAGCAATGGACCAATAATATCTATTGCCATCTTGTCAAACGGTCTTACTGAGATATCGCAAGCCTGAATAGGCGCCGTGTGAAAAGCTCCACGTGCTTTCACTTCTTGGCATGTAGTACAGGAACGTACATACTGCGAAATATCTCTTGACACTCCTGGCCAAAAGAATGAAGACAGTACTCGAGATCGTGTTCGAGTATATCCCATATGTCCAGCACAATGTGAGTCATGTGCATGTTGAAGAATGTACCGTCTAAAAGTATACGGGACCATAACTTGTTGTTTCATTTGTGATTTGTCATTAAAACATCTAATCAATATGTCATTTTTAATAACAAAACAATGTTTGTTATTATTACCTGAGGATAGATTGGCAACTTTATCAACCAACTTAAAAATTTTTTTTAAAGATTTATCCTCTTTTTGTTTGGTTGCAAATGTTTCCCTGTCAATAGGTGAATTGACTACAAATTCCTCTTGGTTGTCTGCATCCATTTTATTATCATCAACTTTCTCCATGAGTTGAGTCTGCGCTCTAGTCGTCACGGCGTTTCCAGTGCATAGGTTATGTTTCTCCCATTTTATGATCTCATCTGGAGTACAATCTTTACTGCCGTGCAACCATCAGATCAGCTATAGGATTTTTTAGCATACATACTTTTACGTTCCCTGTGAAAAAGGGTGTTCTAATATGAACAATAGCTGTTGGGTAGAACTCAATAGTTCCACCAAATGTCATGCAGCGTACATATTCTCCTGTCGCACAGCTAGGATGTACCAGCGACTGACGTATACCAATCGTCGTGGATCCTGAATTCCTCAGCACTGAGACGACGGATCCATTAACTAATCCCCTGTTAAAAATTAGTAAGCCTGTTCCATCGTTGACTGCAAGACCTACCTGTGGTATAATATGTCCGCAGTTAAGCACTGTTTCTTTCGCCTTCTGAAAAATAAGATTGCATTGTTGGCAACTATTTGCCACATTATAATTAATAGCAAAACATGCAGCAGAAGACTGTGTTGTATTATTGTCAAGTGGGACCTGAGCTATAGGGGTAGTATTATTTGTAACTGCCGCCCCTGTATTATGGTTGTAATGAGATGATCCCCGAGAATGAGATCGATTCCGAGTATAATTGTTAGAATTATCTCGTCGTCCTCTATAGTAACTATTATCTCGATGTCTCGAGCCATGATTATTACCATTCCAGTTATTATTATTATTGGGAGTATGTGATCGATTATAATTAGTGTTATGTTGACCATTGTGGTAGTTTGTTTGAGGTGAATAATTTCTATCTCGTGATCTACCTCTGTTGAACTCATTTTTATTGTTGAAATCATTATTATGTCCCTTCTGAAAGTTAACATTGTGATTTCTTTGGAACCTGCTTCTGTCTACACTATGATGTCTTTGTTTGTTATTATGATTGTAGGCCATATTAGACGCTACAGGTAGAGGTTCTCTTAATGAGGAGTTAAAAATGGTTGCATTCGGATGTGCCGAACAGTAGTTTAAAGAAATTTTTTCTAACTCGTCCATAGTACCTGGTTTACGCTCCTGCAAATATGCAAAAAATGGCTGGCTAACCGAAGATAATACCTTATCCCGTAGTAGTAAATCAACTAATTTGTCGTACGATTTGTTGACTTCTGCCAGTTCAACCCATCTATTAAATGTATTGCGTATGTTCGCAATGAATCCTGCAAAATCTTTTGGAGATTCAGGTAAAATTCCCTTAAATTTCAACCTACAGTGTTCCTCGTCCAGGTGAAACCTTCGTAAAAGCAAGGACTTAATAGCACCGTAGTTATTTGCTATTGATGGGTCAGCATTTTGACAAGCCGTCAGTGGTTCTCCAACCAAGAATTCATTTAACTTGAGTACCCATGACTCTTCAGGCAAATGATTTGTTTTGCAGGTCTGTTCACAACGTGACAGGAACGATGAAAGGTCGTCCACGTTTAAGTTGAGAGTGGGTAATTTAAAGTTGTAGAAATGTTTAGTTTGGCTGGATGACGATCCATTTTGTGCGTTATTATTCTGGTTTGCATCAGCACTTTGTGCTTGTAATCTTGCTGTCTCCAATTTAATACGCGCCAATTCCATTTCTTGTTGTAAAATAATTTCCTCTCTTTTCAATTTATTCTCTTCTTCCTGTCTGGCGATTGCTCTTTGCTCTTCTCTTTCACGTTGAGCAATCTCTCTAAATCTATTTTCCTTGTCAATTTGCTTCATCTCACGTTCTGCTTCCTCTTTCTTTAATGCAGCCTTTTGTTCCTCTTCCTCTTTCTTTAATGTAGCCTTTTTCTCTGCTTCTTTTCTTTCATGTTTTTCCAGTTCTGCCTCAGCAAACTGACGAAGTTCTTGAGATTTATAACCATATTCCTTACCAATTTTAATGAAATGGTCTATAGTAAGCATTTTGACTTTTATCTGTAAGTAATTATTGATAATTACTGATTAAAATAGTCAATAGTAGCTTCAGAGTAATTATTATACTTACTCAACTTAGGAATATTCAATATAAATAATCACAATAGTACTGAACTCTTATGTCTAAGTTCAACTAATAGACAATATTTTGTAACAATATTGTATCTAAATACGAACTATATCATAAATAGTTATGATATCTGTTAACTATAATGTAATTACATCACACAATTAATCTTAATATCCAATAATGTTGGGTATGATTCCTAGTAATTATATTGTTCAATGTACTAAGTCATTCTCTTAGTACCAGAAAAGTATATTAAATAATATACAATGGGTCTATTACCTCAAAGGTAGACTATAAGATTATTTTATTTGGTCAATATATATATTATATTATTATGCCCTAGGCATCTTTTATAAATTGTAGTGCTAATTTCTTGGACTATCACTGCATAATTATGCAATGTCCCATATTAACCTTAAATATCAGAAAAAATTAATTAAATTAAATTACAAGTGTATTATTGCATATAATATCATATTATTAATGTAGTATTTAATATATATCATGAGGACAAACAAAACAATGATGCAACTAAAGGGTACAAACAATGTCAAGACGCAAACAAGACATTTTCACAATTAAAAATGAATTTATGAACTAAATAAAACAAGCGGAAGTGTCACAAGCCAAATGAAGGGTCAAGGTCTGACCCGAGGTCAACTTAATATTAAAAGTACACAAAAAAATGACTGCAAACAATGATGACATCACAGGACTCATAACGGACGACCATTTAACAATCATCAAATAAATGATAGTAAGAGGAGACTGGACGAAATAGTTAACGAACATGATACAAAACTGAATAAAATGTGAACTGAGTACGAATAAAATACACCAGTTATCTACGGAACGGTACAGCTAACACAAATCGTCAAGCGACAGCAGATTTGGACAGGTAGTCCAATGGCAAACCTCAATGGGGCTTCCAAAAGTGCAATCGTTTAACTGCCCTAAGAAACGACCGAAATCAATTCAGGCATCGTGAGAGCCACAGAATCTAATTTCGGTTCATCCTCCCTACCTCCCACTAATTAACAACACATTAAGACAACAAAAAGTACATTAAACATAGGTAAAAACATGCCGATGTAGGCAGAGGGCATGGACTCAGTTAGCACTGTTTGCAATAACAACAGTTAAACACCTAGACTTATCTTTTCCGTTGCTTATATCAGTGCTAGAGGTCGTCAACAGCTAGGCTAAAGCCCCTGACTGTCTGCTCCTGTAGTCCATATCATGTGTTTGCTTCAAATGGCTCATGTTTCCCCTGGTTAGACTTAGAAACGGCTTGGTTTCTCCGACAGATCACCTACACGACTTTCGGTGACGTCACGTTGTTAGGCATTATAATGAGTACTGCGTCATCTTCGACTGGATCATGTGATCGAAAATTGATCGTAAATATTTGTGGTTAACATGTGCGTAAGGAACAGAAGTTTGTTTCTTTTTTTCTGTCGTTCCCCGCATTCGGCCGCCACTTTTGTTGCTGAGTTATTGCCGGTTGAAGATCATGCACTGAGTATGGCTACTTTAGTGATCTCTTGTTAATCGTGCTTTGTTTAGTATTACGCGAATTAGGGTGAAGGTGTTCATACAACTCAGTAGCATGGTATGAAGAAGTAGTTCATGTAAC